>OY829520.1:13998841-14573660 GCA_963691665.1 Clepsis dumicolana | reverse complement strand
TCATAGATGGCGCTGAGGAGAGATCTTCCAAATAAAAAAAAATATGACACAAGGCATTGAAAAATTCGTTAGGTACACCAACGTTAAGTATAGCTTAATTGGTGGAGCGTGGTACGGATTACCGAGGTTGCTGGTTCAAGTCCAGCTGCTTAACGAATTTTTCTTTGCATTGTCATTGTATGTTGAATTTCATTCTATGAATGTTTCCATAAAAATAAAAACAAAAATAATCAATAAATCGATTATTTTCATTGATTCAGAAAATAGCTCCATCTCTTGCCACTAATGCGTAACTGTAGAAGTTCCGTAGTGGGTGAGCTGCTTGATTAAGCTACTCATAGATGGCGCTGAGGAGAGATCTTCCAAATAAAAAAAAATATGACACAAGGCATTGAAAAATTCGTTAGGTACACCAACGTTAAGTATAGCTTAATTGGTGGAGCGTGGTACGGATTACCGAGGTTGTTGGTTCAAGTCCAGCTGCTTAACGGATTTTTCTTTGCATTGTCAATGTATGTTGAATTTCATTCTATGAAAGTCTCATAAAAATAAAAACAAAAATAATCAATAAATCGATTATTTTCTTTAATTTGTATGGAAACAACCTTTTTGATAACTGTGTCTTTTGATTGCGTTGACTTAAAAGTTTGATTTTTTAGTTTCAAGGGACTGCAGGCTTGAATATTTGACATTAAATTTAGCCTGCTACCTTCATGCGTTCCAGAGAAAAAGGGTCTTGACAGACAGACAGACGGACAACAAAGTGACCCTTTAAGGGTTCCGTTTTTCCTTTTGAGGTACGGAATCCTAAAAATTACGTGTAAAAGAGCATTTAACTGCCTGTTTGCTACATAAAATTTTGAATTTGAATAGGAGGGCTGGTACAATCAGCGTGAGTGTCCATTTTGTACCTTATCTCGGATCAACACACGATTGTTTTGATGTATGACGTTTAGTGCGACAAGGAAATATAAGCAACAAACTTCTTTTGTGGTTGATTTTTTCATCAATAGTTACAGCTATTAGATGACGGGTCATGACATAGCGTTGAAAACAGAACCGCAAGTTTAGTAACGACTCATTTGCAGAGTGGTATCCTGTTTTATTACACGCAAAATAGCACGTTATTGTAACCGCTTAATCTGACACTATAAAGGGCCCATATTATTGATTGATCGAAGGTTGACTACGTTTGAAAATTTACTTTAAGAAAGCCTAATTGATTGAACAAAAGCCAAAGTTTGAGCCAACCATCTCCATCGCTAACACTCAAGGTCAAATCAAATTGTCAAGGTTTGCTCCTACTCGTAAATGCTTAGGTCCTTTAGAACGTTTAAACGTATTATGAAGGTATGTACGAGTGGTAGTTTGCACCCGTTTCGCTACCTGAAACATACCTACCTGAGGGTCGAGCACGACTTTTCGAATCCTGCGTCACGTAAAATCGAATAGTTAACGTTGTCGAGTTTGTATGACGTTTGGAACAGCGCCCGCTTGAGAGCGTAGTTGGAACTAAAATTTAGTATGAGGTTTCTCGATCTCGATACGATAACCGTAACATTACGCCGGATTCGACAAGTCGTGCTCGACCCTCGGAAGCATCGTAAGACGGGACCCTCGCGCCCAAACCAATAATCGCACCCCAAACAGAATTACTCGATAATAGAACATAATTAGTTCGAGCGGCGCCATGTTTAATTCACTGATTTGATTAATGTCGCCTCGATGCGTTTGTGTAGGTACTGCTTATTTAATAGTTATGCTTTGATAATATTGCTAGGTTTGTGTAATGTTGAGGTCGACTGAAGTCAGCTGATCGAAGAAGATTTTCACCTTTCTTAATATCTATAATTTAAAGACAAACTTGAATCAGACGATAAAAATTAACATCATCATGTCAGCCGAAAGACGTCCACTGCTGGACGGCGGCCTCCCACGCGGCTCTCCACTCAGACCGATCTTGTGCTTTCCGCATCCATGCATCTATACCAGGTCGTCGCTCCATCTTGTTGGAGGCCTACCTACAGCTCGTATAAAAATACGACAAGTAAACTCTGAGTTAATGAGTTGCCTGATCGACCCAAGTTTTATTCAATTTTTTGAGAGATATGACTGTGACATAACCCCATTCTTAGATGCTGAAGAAAAAGAGCGATGGAAAATAATAACAATAATAATAATAATAAGTTTTGCGAGTCTATCGAACCTATGGGTGCTGTTACCATCAGCCCCGAGGACGTTAGTTGTGCTATCCGGACGGCCCAGAACTGGAAAAGTCCTGGTCCGGATGGATTGCACAACTTCTGGCTGAAGTGGTTTCGATGTTCACACAAACGTTTGGCAACGCAGTTCCAGCAAGCCCTCGAGCTCGGTTCCCTGCCACTTCTTTTAACAACTGGTATCACTTTCCTGCTCTATAAGTCCGGTAGTACCACGGAAGCGAAAAACTACAGACCCATCACGTGTTTGCCCACACTGTACAAACTCCTTACATCCATTTTGAGAGCAAAAATTAACGCGCACATCGTTGCAAACAACATCTTAGCCCCCGCTCAAAATGGATGCAGGGTTGGGTCCCGTGGTACTAAAGAGCTCCTCCTCATAGACATGACCATTTGCCAACGAATCCGGCAGAATAGAGGGACCCTCTCTGCTGCCTGGATTGACTACAAGAAGGCCTATGATTCGGTGCCTCATTCATGGCTGAGGAGGATCTTAGAGCTGTGTAAAGTTGATGCAACTTTAAGATCCTTCTTAAGCACGTGCATGGGGCAGTGGACCACAGTCCTTCGTCAACCGGGAGGTAGCGATGGCCCCTCTGGTCCGCAGGACTCCATAAGGATTGAACGAGGGATCTTCCAGGGTGACAGTCTAAGTCCATTATGGTTCTGCCTAGCACTGAATCCGCTCAGTACTCTGCTGACGGATTCAGGACTAGGTTGCCGGCTCCGGAGAGGGGGTGAGGTCATCTCTCATCTGCTTTATATGGATGACCTCAAGCTATTTGCACCAAACAACCAGAACTTGTTGGAGTTACTAAAAACAACGGAAGTCATTATCATGATACTCGGGACTTAATCGCGTAAAAACTTTTATATTTAAATTTGAATTTAAATACCTCGACGTTTCGGACGCGACGTTGCGTCCACGGTCTCGAAGGGACTGAAAAGGCGGGTATCAACATCTCCTAGCTGCACGGGTTCCTCGAACTACCCGCACTTGGTCTTTTTTATTAGTTTTTTCACCAGGGTTGCCACCAGTCCGACACACAACACTCACAACATCCGGCGATTTATGAGACGATATTTGATGACGCTTACACATACTGATTACCGGATTCCACGAAGATGAAAGCTTGAAACCATCCTCCCGGTTGAAATTACTATGTTTCCTGATTTCAACTGCTTCACGTACAATTCTACTATAAAAATGCCGCTCAGTAGAGAGGATGGTGGGGTTATGAAGCTCAATCCAGTGGTTTGGTCCTGATTCCAGTAAATGTTCGGCAATAGCGGACTTGTTCACCTGACGATTCTTGACAGCTGCGATGTGCTCCTTGACTCTTTCAGCTATGGTGCGCTTCGTCTGCCCTATATAAGAGCTCTCACAACTGCAGTCGATCTTGTAAACGCCCGGTGATTGGAAAGGTACAACATCTTTTGGTGATCTGACATGGCTCGTGATCTTGGATAGCGGCGTATACACAGTTTTTATAGAGTACTTGCCTAGTACTGTACCGACTTTGTCCGTTATCCCTTTCACATACGGCATAAATGCCGGTTGCCTACAAACATCAGGATGTTTACCCCTAGCCTTCCGCCTGGGTTGCCATCTGTTCACAATGGGTACAGGATGAACAGACGGCAACTAAGATGGAATCAGACTGAGCTGAATGCCCTGGATCGAAGGGTTCGTTCATTGCTCACTGCGCATCGCATGCTACACCCGCGCTCGTCTGTTATGAGACTGTACATTCCACGGAAATGTGGAGGTCGTGGTTTTTTAAATGCCCAGGACCTCCACAACCGTGAGGTGTGCAGTCTTAGGGATTTTTTCCTGAACAACGAGTGTGGGATGCATCGCGATGTAGTGGCGGTGGACAAATCCTTCACTCCTCTCGCCTTGGCAAAAGAGAACTGGCGCAGACCTAAGGTATGGAGCACCGAGGACCGCAAGACTGAATGGGAGAGTAAGGAGCTACACGGGCGGTTCTATAAGGCCCTCATGGGGCCCGATGTAGACCTCCTCGCGTCGGTGAACTGGCTACGCTTCGGGGACCTCTTCGGGGAAACCGAAGGTTTTGCCTGTGCAATTGCGGACGAAGTTATCATGACTAATAACTACCGCAGGTATATCCTGAAGGACGGTACGGTCGACATCTGTCGGGCATGCCGCCGTCCCGGGGAGTCACTCAGGCATATTATCTCTGGTTGTTCTAGTCTTGCTAACGGCGAGTACTTGCACAGACATAACCTTGTAGCCAGGATTATTCACCAGCAACTTGCTCTTTCATTCGGTCTTGTGGACTTCGAAGTGCCGTACTATAAGTACACACCTGCACCAGTTCTTGAAAATGGTCGTGACACGCTCTACTGGGATCGATCTATCATCACGTACAGGACTATTGTCGCCAATAAACCTGATATCGTGCTGATAGATCGATCGAAGCGCCAGGCAGTGCTCGTCGACATCACGATCCCCCATGACGTGAACCTCGTGAAGGCCGAGAAGGACAAAGTCAGCAAGTACCTTGACTTGGCTCACGAGGTTACCGCCATGTGGCCTGTTGATTCGACGATCACTGTCCCGATAGTCGTTTCGGCGAACGGTCTAATAGCGAAGAGCCTTGACCATCACCTTAAAAGGCTCTTGCTAGATGGTTGGGTCAAGGGTCAGATACAGAAGGCGGTACTCCTGGACACGGCTCGGATAATCAGGAGGTTCCTCTCTCTGTCGCCCTGACCACCGGTAGCTTAGGCCCCGCCTCGCTGCCGGTGGCACCCTAGGTTAGGTTTTTATAATGTTTTTATATTTTGTATTAATATTGTTTTATTACTTTTTATATGAATATTGTGAAAACCTAGCCTAAGATTGTAATAAATATACGGGAATAATAATAAGTTCATTTATTTTCTCCATCACCTAGTTACTCGTGCTGAAGTCATCAAAACTTTTTTGTGCCTCTTTTTAAAACTTTAGCTTAGGTCAACGTCGCTTAGTTAAACAAACGTTTAGACAAACTCTGCAGTCGCTTTAAATCACTGTAGAAATTAGCCTCTTGTAATTAACCATTAATCAACGCTAGATCTTAATTTTGTAGTATCTTGAATGTAAAACGAGTGCTCGTCTCTAAACAGAATAGATTCGCCTCGAAACGATACATGATATTATTATATTGTTATATTATAGGTATATTCAAAAGCTTAAGTTCAAAGGAAATATGTTATACTTGGGAGAAGCAAGTTATGTAGAGGTAAAAGGCCCTTTCGACGATCCACGGAGAAGACGGTTACACAGCTTGAGGAAACTTAGGTATTGTTTAATGTTAACCAACTGCCCATTTTATCTTACGGGACAGCTGAGAAAAGAAAAATACTGGAGGAGTTTCTACGGAGATAATCAGTACGATCTCTGACTTAAAGACTTAACCGATGAGCGAATCTAAACCAATATTAGAATGTGATAACGTGATTGTTTTCATGTTTGTCATTTAACATACGTAGAAAGTAATATAGAAAGTATAACTATAACACAGGTTGGTTAGGTTCTAAAAGATTATGTGTATTAATGTAGACCAACCTTACCTAAAAGCTTATAGTATGGGCAACGAATGATTGTGGATGGAACGGTCGAAAGCAGAAAGTTTGACTTTGGGACTTTGTTTGGACTAGTTAAGAGACAAATATACTAAAAGGCAACCCCCGAAGTTTTTACACATTTTTCTTTCTCTTGTGCCAAAACGTCAAGCCGCGCCCGCGCCCGCTCCGCCATGCAAAGTGCAATCTGCAACGCAAATTGTGCTTCGGACACTTTTTCGCTTTAATCGCGTCGGAGTTAATTGGGACCTGAATTATTCTGTTTCGTGTCATGAAAGGGTCACCAGAGCCGGGGAACAGCCACTTCGGTTTAAAATTTCGTATAAGTCAGAATAAGTATTGATTTTTCTTTTTTCGAAGGAAATAGGGGTATAATTTGTGGAAGTCATAATGTAATGCTTCACTTCATACCTAATTCATAATACAACTAGTGATAGATTATAACAAATATTACAGTATGACTTAATTTTTTTCTACGATAAAAGGGTCACTCCCAGGATACAGAAGAGGCAGAGGGATAATTATGCAAAAGAAGTTGATAATTATATCAAACACACTTTGTTCCTGAGTGGCCTTAATTTTTCTACTAATTCTTAACCACGACAAAGTTATAATCTAAAAACTTTAGATACGGAAACCCTCAGTGAACGAGTCCGACTCGCACTTAGGAGGTTTTTAGGTGTTCATGCTTAGTTCAACAACTAAGATGAGTACGACAACAGAATAACTAATACATCTTAATTCTCACTTGTGACTTTTCCTGGGTCACCATTAAAATTGCCGCCAGTTCTATTCATAAGGTGTGTCCAGTTCTTCAAAATGGTAATTTCAGTGGCAAAGATTCTATAAAATACAATAGAATAGGCCTCCTCTCCTCCTCCTCTTCCTCTTTAACGTCATAATTCTGTTGTGAAAATATGTCGTACTTGGCGGCCGTGGCGCGTAAAAAATGCATTGTATTAATTTGACCGCACGTCATCTCGTCGGACGCTGCGGCTGACTGTCGTATGTGGTCAGTGTCGTTGGCTATTGACACCATGGAGACAATAATAATTATAAGGTTGCCGGAGCGGAGAGCAACTTTACTGGAGCAATCATCCGCGTTAGTGGAAACACATTCTAAAGGTGCCTTTCTTAAAACGTGTTGGGAAATCAAAGCGCGTGTTGCGTAAGTGTTAAGAACCGACCGACTATAAAGTCCAATATTTTATACCATAATTTATAAAAAAAATTTTAACGCTTATTGTATTGAACTTAACTATAATAAAGTTAACTGTATCTTTGCTATGCACTAGGGTACCTTTATGGGTATAAATCGTTTCAAAAATTACTTGTATAAGAGCCGTTAACCGCCGCTGTACAAAATAACATTACGCTTTTTATTTGATTTTGATTTTGAAGCTAGTTAAAATATTATACATCCTATAGATCCCTTATATAGGGATATGTCCGCCTTTATACCTTGCATCTGACTGTTTGTAATGTGTCTTTATTTCTGTAGTTACTGTACAATATAGGGTTTACTTATTTTACTTACTTAATATTGAAACTGAATGATGATTATTGAAAAAAAGGTTCGTAGCGTTTGATAAATTATTCACATCTACCAGACCCATTTTTCTAGGGAAGTTTACCTTTTATCTTAGTCGATAGTGAGTAATAAGATAAGTAAGTAGGCAAAGATCGGATTACATGTTTCCTCACGTTGTTTACTTCCAACGAAAAGCTCAGGTCATAACAAATTAAACACAATTCAATTTATTATATGCCTTCCTTTTCGTTGACTGGACCATTCAACAGACAGCTCTGTTTAAAAGTTGCAACATTTCAACAATTTTATTTCCAATTTATTTCGAAACTCTTCAGCAATGAAATAAAATTGGTCAGTCATAAAATTTGAAATATTTGCCATACTTTTAGCACGACATTATTCAGTAGCTCGTGTTCATTGACGCTGGAATTACTTCACAGATGAAGTAAATAATTTCCACGACGGAATGAAGGTGAAACATGGTATAATACAATATTTTTTGATTTCTGATTAATTTTAATTTAGGATAAGTACCGTATTTATTTTGTTGTTTTAGCTTAAAGTTTTTATTTATTAAGTTTGTAGATGTAGTTTAATATATTAGTTTGCATAATTATAATATAGTTATCTTTTTTGACGATTGCACTTTTTGTTGACTGTACTTGTATTGTCATCCAACTTACACATCCATACCAAATTAGGTACCAACTCGATGCTATTAACCGTTGAAGAGTTCCTTCCTGCGGAGACGATCCTGGCCGGACCACCATCATCAGATTATTGTATTGTCACCGGACTTACATATAAGTATGACAAATTTTAGCTCAATCGGATTCCAACAAGTCAAACCTAACAAATTGAAATCATCTACAAATACTTTTAACATGAAACATCTACAAATAACGTAATAAACTTCTTCTTCTTATAGTGCCACAGTCTTCATCACTGATGTCAACTCTTTAAATCTTTCCCTATTCATAGCCAGTCTAAATAGATGCTCCATTGTCTTGATGCCCGTCCACATAATCTTAGAAAAGTTTAAAAACCCCGACATTGTCATTTCAAAAGTTCTCAAAAATTACCGAACCGTTTTTAATGAAGCTTGGCTAAAAACCGTCTAGATTAAACTAGCTTTCGATTAATATCATTCCGTTTGGGAGCTATGGTGCCACGGACAGTTACACAAATACTCCCATACATAGGTTAAATTTATAACACCCTCTTTTTGCGTCCGGGTTCAAAAATAATCTGTGGGATATAATACACCTTCTTTATTCATTTTGCCTGTCCCGGCTTCATAAATTGCAAATTGAATTGAACATTAAAATAAAATTAGACCTCTGAGCCGAGAAGGGTGTGGCGATGCGGGCGCCCCTGGCGGCGTCATCAGTGTAACACCGACAGACCATAATCCAGTTACTTCACAAATACCCAAGCGACATTTATTTACGTCGACACAACCCTTAATATGTTTATTACAAAATAAAAAAAACACAAATTAGAAACAATGAGAAGAACACAGAAATAAATCAGCAACAGGCTTCGTCAAACGTATATCTAGAACGTATATATGTATAGATACAGATGTCATATACATATATAAAATATGTCATCCGCCACACACACACACACAGATGTCATGAGTCACATGAAGTAATTGGTGAGGAAACTATCATGTGACTATTTGACACCAATATTGATCTAGTCCTAAACTAGGTAAAGCCTGTGCTATGGATGCTAGACATCGGATAAACTATGAGTGAATGGGTGCTACATATCGGGATAGAAGGAAAGAGTGGGATTATTGTACCTACTTACTTCGCGTGCCGAAAAGAGTTAGTAAAAGAGTTAGTAAAAGAGTTAGTAAAAGAGTTAGTAAAAGAGTTAGTAAAAGAGTTAGTAAAAGAGTTAGTAAAAGAGATAGTAAAAGAGTTAGTAAAAGAGATAGTAAAAGATTTAGTAAAAGAGTTAGTAAAAGAGTTAGTATACCTAATCAGCCTAAAGTCCCACGACAGCCAATGCAGTGCTAAACATCAACAACATCAACAACATCAACACCAATGCAGATTATTTTTAACCCCTGGCGCAAAAAGAGGGGTGTTATAAGTTTGATTTTTGTATGGGTGTGTCTGTGCCATCGTAGCTCCTAAACGTTCGTTAATACTTGAGATGGTTCTTAGCTAAGTTTCATAAAAATGTATTCAACGGTTTTTGAGATATTGAACTTCGTAAAGAAAATGTCGGGGCTATTTCAACTTTTCTAAGTTATTATTACCTAATTATAATGCATAATATACTAATGCCTACACTGACTAATAATACTACGTATGTACCAACATGTCAACCGAAAGACTTCCACTGCTGTACATAGGCCTCCCCCTAGGCTCTCCACTCAGATTGGTGTTGTGCTTTCCGCATCCACCGCGGTTCCGCGATCTTCACCAGGTCGTCGCTCCATCTTGTTGGAGGCCTACCGACATCTCATCTCCCGGTCTGCGGAAGCCATTTGTGAACCTTTTGGCTCCATCGGCCTTCTGTCCTGCGAGCAATGTGCCCGCCCACTGCCACTTAAGTTTCGCAATTCTTCAGGCTATGTCGGTAACCTTAGTTCTACTGCGGATAACATCAATTTCTGATTCTATCCCGCAGAGAAATCCGGAGCATAGTCCTCTCCATCGCCCTCTGTGTGACTTTGAGCTTCCTTATAAGGCCCATCGTTAGCGCCCCCATCTCAGTGCCCTAAGCACGACTTGTCGAATCCTGCGTCACGTAAAATCGAATAGTAAACTATAACGAGTTTGTATGACGTTTGGAGCAGCGCCCGCCCGTGAGCGTATTTGGAACTAAAATTTAGTATGAGATTTCTCGATCTCGATACGATAACCGTAACGTAACGCAGGATTCGACAAGTCGTGCTTAGGGCACAGTTCTGTAAGTCAAGTGATTTTAAACAACGTTGTCAAAATGGTGACCCAACTATAACGAGCACCGTTAAAGCCATCACTGCTAAGCTGAGTCCCCCGACTGGGAATCACCGCAACCGTTTAGGGGATTGGGGAACGATCGCCGGTTGCGTGTGAGTCCGTTTATACCGGCTTACGCAAGGCTACTCAGTTGTCACGATGGAACTGCTGATTTATAGAAATAGAAAAGGGGTAAGTTTGACCGCTAAATGTATGTCTGTGTGTCTGTACGTCTGTGTGTCTGTGTGGCTGTGTGTCTAGCTGTGGCACCATAGCTCTTAAACGGTTAAACCGATTTTGAATGCGGTTTGACGAAAATCAGACTTAAATTTTAGCTGCAAGTGGTTCAAAATGGTGAGTGACAATGCTGTTTAAAATAGTGCACGCTTTTACAGCAAAATCAGCAAAATCATCGCCCCATCGTCGTCGCGATGTCGGGTCGGCAAGTTAAGCAATCTTTGTGTATTTTTTATTAATCTCTGATATTAATAAATAGGTACTTATTAAAATAAAGAGACTTGAATGCAGATTTTTCATTTCTTGTGATCCAAGGATTATTTTTAACATGAAACTACCGTGAGACTCAATCATAGTGAAATAAACGGATCACTCACGCATGTCAGTCGAGTATAGCTCGACATATTTCGGACTAATCCGAAACATGAATCCAAGGATTATTCTCTAGTATGCCCACTTCAAAGTCCACTACACTTATTACCGTGTTGTATTTTACTGTACTGATACTGTATTTTACTTTACTGTTTAAACAACTGCTTGAACAAAACGCTTTGTATCAACTGGTTCTAGCATACAATGACAATGCAAAGAAAAATCAGTTAAGCAGCTGGACTTGAACCAGCAACCTCGGTAATCCTCGGCAACTTGGTCTAGGCCAAACGCTGTTAATTTTCAAAATCGAAATTAGAGAACGCTTTTCAGCAATCGAGAGTTGTTGTACAGATAGCGCGTTGGTCGGCGCTGGCCACGTGTTAAACTGGAAATGTCATTTGGCGTATCTCGTCGCTATAATGATTCGCATACCTTTGATCTCACTCATACATACCTCTATAACCATATCAGTGCCCTAAGCACGACTTGTCGAATCCTGCGTCACGTAAAACCGAATAGTAAACTATAACGAGTTTGTATGACGTTTGGAACAGCGCCCGCCCGTGAGCGTATTTGGAACTAAAATTTAGTATGAGATTTCTCGATCTCGATACGATAACCGTAACGTAACGCAGGATTCGACAAGTCGTGCTAAGGGCACAGAATCCAAGCATGTACGTCACGTGTGTTAACATTCGTTACATTCGACAACGCCAACTGTTTTTCACTACACTTCCAAGTCGCATTTAAACACCCTTTAAAAGCACTCTATCCGACAATAATGTTTTCGCCTAAACGAACTTGAAGCTAAATCGCCGAGAAGGAGAAAAGGCTTGGAATTATGAAAAGAAAAGCGCGCAAGAGGCAGGAGATAGAATAGAAGTCCCCGGCCATCGCTAACGAGAGCCAGGCGCGAGGCGGCGCGCGCACGAATTGTTCCATACCACTGTAAAATTACCGGTGACCTGGCCCCTATTTCACCATCTTTACAATTGTCAGTTTTATATGACAATTCGAACTACATTTTTTTGATAATATGAACGACAGTATATGAGCTTCTTCAGTTAATAATGATGGGTAAGGTGGGCGGAAAAAGAGATGTTGGACGCGGGAAGAAGTCGCGGCTGCGCAATATCCGGATATTGAGTGGGCAAGAAACACAAGTGTCGCGGAGCTTTTCAACCTCGCCAAAGACTGGGTGAATTGCGGAGCTGACTGCCAACCTTCACTCTAGTTGGAGAGGCAGTAGAAGAAGAATACAATATGAAGCGTGCTAAAGCAAAAACTCTTCAAGCCAGCAGTTGACACCGAATTGTCATTGAAAACTGACAATAGTAAAGTTGGTGAAATAGGGAAATGTCATTTAGCACAGTTTATAATAATAATAGTAATTCTTTATTGCATTCAAACTTAGATGGTAAGTATTAGGTGCATGATGCTCGAGACTTTCTAATGTTGAGTTTTAGGTGTCAGGTGTCAGGAATTTTACTTTAGATTCACATCCGTCCTATCAGGTGTCAGGAAGCCTCGCTCTTCCACCTTATTTTTAAGTTTGTAAATACATTAGAATGTAAAGAAAAGGCTATTAGTTTCTTTAATAAATTGCAATTAATAACTACTCAGAAACTAATTGTATGTTAGGT
Source organism: Clepsis dumicolana (assembly GCA_963691665.1). NCBI lineage: Eukaryota > Metazoa > Arthropoda > Insecta > Lepidoptera > Tortricidae > Clepsis > Clepsis dumicolana. The sequence goes on along the minus strand of OY829520.1, from coordinate 14,561,098 downwards.
ATGTGTGTATGTGCAAGAAAAATCTTGCAAGTCGCATACAGCGCGGCGCTCGATCGACAGAGGTGGCGATCTCTGTTCGATTCACAGCTTCACAATGTACTGCAAATTGCAAGATTTTTGCTAAATCATTTTGGCTAAATCAGCTTAAATCACCCCCAGGAACACCTATTTCAAGCGGTTTGCTTTGTCTCAAAAATGCAAGGTGTGCGACCTAAGATTTCCCACTATACTGGCGGAGATGGTAACACATTTTGTGTTTTTTTTTTATACAACGAGGAAGGTAAACGAGCAAGTGGGTCACCTGATGGTAAGTGATCACCACTGCCCATAGACACCCGCAACCCCGGAGATGCGTTGCCAATCCAGAGAGCTAAGATTAAATGCCTATTATGCCTGTAATTGCAGCGGCTGTCTTACTCTCCACACCGGAACACAACAGTGCAAGCACTGCTGCTTAGCGACAGGATTAACGAGTAAGACGGTGGTAGCGATCCGGACGGACCTCGCACAAGGTCCTACCACCCGCAACATGTATCTAACGTAGTATTACGGTTTGGTATGTATTACATTTCAAAATGTACAGCCCTCTGAAAGACGGACTGACGGACAGATAGTAATAGGGTTCTTTTCTGTACCCCTTCGGTATGGAATCCTGGAAGTGCCGCTGAAAATAACTGTTTAAATAGACTTTAGTACCACGACTTAAGGTGCAGGTTATACGGAATATTTTCTAGTGCCGTCTTGAATGCATCCGAGTCGACGGCAAATGCCTTCCTTTTTGGGTGCACTGAATGCGATCGACTGAAATAATGACGGTTGTTCAATTCATGATATTTAGTGGTCTCTCCAAAACGAATGGAATAAAATACAGTTTCCTGCCTTTTAAGTGCTTCATTAAATGCAAATAAATCAAGCAATTTGATGTTTAAAATTCGATTTCAAACTTACTAATGTCATGGACTCTACAGGGGTAACTAGCAAGGTTTCTTCTCTAATCCTAACTAATATTATAAATGCGAAAGTAAATCTGTCTCTCTGTCTGTCTGTTTGTTACCTATTTACGGGAAAACCGCTTCACCAATCTAGATGAAATTAGGTAAGAAGATAGTTTGAATATTGAGAAATAACATAGGCTACTTTTTATTCGGGAAAATTGTATAACCGAAATCTACGCGGACAAAGTCGCAGGCAACAGCTAGTTTAAAATAAACACAAAACATGTGCACTTTACGCGTAGTGAAACAAACGGATCACTCACATATATCAGTCGAGTATAGCTCATAGTGAAATAAAAACGGATCACTCACGTATATAAGTCCAGTTTAGCCCGACATGTTTCGGACTAATTCGTAGTCCTTCCTCTGGGAGCGCACGACCCAGCGGCGGCGAGACGCACACTGCGCGCCGCGGCTTTGGGAGCGCGACTACTAGACGTAGCTGACAGCGGCACACAACTACCCTCGTTTTCATCGTCATTTTTATTATTGTCAAATGCAGGGTAGCACACTACACTGACCACATCACTCTGTAAAGGCTCATTCACATTCACCGTTGACGCAGTATTTAGCACAGTCTTCCAACTTGGGGGCACCGACCATCCACTATCACGATTAAAATTGGGATGACGACTAATTTCAATGGCTTCACGTACTTTCCGCGGAATAAAAAACTTTTCTCTCGCCAGTACCGACATCTTATCAAACCGAATGTAATCCGAGTCCATCTCGTGTGCGGCCACCCCTTATTGTCCTGTTTTTTCATACTGCGTATGTGCTCCGATAACCTTGTGGATATATTCCGCCCAGTTTCCCCGATATAGTTTTTACCACAGGAACAGGGAATCATATATACCCCGGGCACGTTTAGGGGCTCCTTATCCTTTGGTGAACGCACCAGCTGTCTAAGCTGCATATGGGGACGGAAAATCGACTTAATGCTATATCTTCGGCGTAACAAGTGCCCGATTTTATCCGTTACCCCTTTTATAAACGGCAAGTATACTGGCACTCTCTCGACCACGGCTGGCCGCTGACGAGCCGATGCATTCACGACACGGTTACAATGCCTCCAGTTATACCCATTGCTTTCCAAGACACCCTTTATGTGACTCAATTCACGATTTAGGTATTGTGGATCACAAATGCAGAGGGCTCGATCTATTAATGCTCTAGGCACAGAAGACAAATGACTAGGATGGTGGTGTGAATCTGCCCTAAGGTCGATACCTTAGGGCAGCTGCTGCTCCGGTGCTGGATTGGATCATATATTTTTTTTTTATACAACGAGGAAGGCAAGCGAGCAAGTGGGTCACCTGATGGTAAGTGACCACCACTGCCCATAGACACCCGCAACTCCGGAGGGTTTGCAGATGCGTTGCCAACCTAGACGGCTAAGATGAAATGCCTCTTGTGCCTGTAATTACACCGGCTGTCTTACTCTCCACACCGGAACACAACAGTGCAAGCACTGCTGCTTAGCGGCAGGATTAACGAGTAAGATGGTGGTAGCGATCCGGACGGACCTCGCACAAGGTCCTACCACCCGGCTACATTTATGTCATTCCAGTAATTTAAGAGTTGTTTAAGCGGAAAACTATACGACAATGATTTCGTGATTATTGGGCGAGCTGGAATCAAATAGTAGACTGTCATTCCAGTCACCGGACTGGCATGCTCACTGGAATGAGTATATTCCAGCGCCGGATTCAATCACTGGACTGGAATATTGTTATATTAATATGTTTTGAACCGTAGCCGTAAGAACTTTTTATTTCATGATGTTAGTAAAAGGAACCTTAATGTTCACAGTAACCACTATGACAACAGTCATGAGAAGATGCCAATTTTACACAATCTCAATTCAAAATTAGTGATCAACCGATCATTGTCATTCCTTCTCGCCTGAGCATAAAAGCCGAGCCACGCGGCTGGAATATCTCAACACCCTGCCCCAGAATAAAGAACAAGCCAGAAGCCAACCAAAAGTAATTGCGTAACTATTTTGACACTCGACATCGGATTGAAATGACGGTTTTGTACGAATGTGACAGCTAGCTGTTTCCGATACTAATTGTCAGCCCGTACAAAATGAACACGGTAGACATAGACAATAAGCACGCTGGCCCCTATTTCACCAACTTTACAAATCAACTTATAATGAAATTCGATCTACATGTCTTTGCTAATACGAAGCGCGCTAAAACAAAAGCTATTCAAGTCAGCAATTGAGGCCGAATTGTCATTGTACTCATATTTGTAAAGTCGGTAAAATCGGTAACGCCGCGCATTGTGTCCATTTAATATCGATTTAGCCACTTTTGTAGCCATGCTTACAATATCTTATTCTGTTTTTTATAAACCCAACGGCATTTCTGCGTGTAAAAACGACACGAGACGGGATTAATTTTATTGATATCGTCACTCGTACAACACGTCACAATACGCTGCGTGCAGGGAGATGACTACGCAAAACTACACTATTTTTTTAAGTATAGATTTAGTTGTTCAATTCTAGGCGCGGTCGCAGGTTCTGGTTTATTCTGTATTCTGAGCACCCTACATTATTCTTTGACAATTTTCCACAGCGATTTCACTCCAAGTTTATTGTGAGGGCCTCCATTATCAATGCCTCTTTCAATCGCAGGCTCTGCGATGCGCATCATAAGCACAATGTCCATTGAAGCTTCAGAATAGGATGGCGAAGTCAGCGGACCAATATTAGCTGCGATGAATGGTGAAGCAGATTGTATGGTCGTTCGTTTTCAAAGACGAGGTGAAAGAATCGAGTTGTCAATGACATTTTGCAGTTCTTTAAATTGCAGCTCTCATCGGAGTTTTATTATTTGGCGGAGCATCGAGGAATGCTCTTATTGCGGGACTCCTATATCCGATTCGCAGTTTTTGAGATTTTGTTTTCTACAAAATAATGACGAGTTAGCTTTGTATGGCACTTGGTCTTCATTATTAGTTTTTTCACTAGGGTTGCCACTAGTCCGACACACAACACTCACAACATCCGGCGATTTATGAGACGATATTTGGTGACCCTTCAGTCCCTTCGAGACCATGGACGCAACGTCGCGTCCGAAACGTCGAGGTATTTAAATTCAAATTTAAATATACGTTTTTTACGCGATTAAGTCCCGAGTATCATGATTACGTTTCAGAATATCTTCGCTGAAACATCCATTAATAAGACTGCTGTATTCATGAAGTCTAAGCACTCAAAGGCTATACTCCGTTCGCGTCAAAATTAGGTTTCCTATAATACCCCGTACCATTGAGCTCCACAGCCGTCTTGTACCTCGTAGAAGGTGGGATTTCCTCATTACCTCTCAATTCCGTAATGAAACCGTACGGGTATAGCCTCCGCGGCTTTCCTGCGGGACAATGCCCGGGATTGACTCCGGGATTCGAGACAACTCGCCCATTATCCGGGACTAGCGGTGTAAGGTACAAATTGTGGCGGTTTATAACGTTTGATCAAGAATTTCACCGTTTTCACAAAGATAGTTGACACTTACGTTTAATGTAGGTAAGCCTTGTGTTGTGAACACGGTTGATGGATGGACAATATTTTCCTTCGCCTAAAAGCTCGTGATAAATCATACGTATTTTCACACATAAATTCCGAAAAACTTAGAGCTGCGGGCCGGGGCTTGAACCCACTACCCTCTGCTTGAGATTTAACGTTCAGTAAAATAATTATACGCAAATCCGATCCGATGCGCTGGCTGTTTGGTAGAAATCATACTTTATGATCATGAATGAGTTAAGGTCTCAGTCTCGTCGCTTGCGCCGCGCAAATAAGACAGTAAAGCTGCTCACTCACGGGCCGCTTTGTGCCGCGACAATGCGAGGTTGTCGGCGGCATCAGATCCCCCCCCCCCCCCCACACCCACCACTTAAGAAAAGAAAAGCACTTAATAATAGAACATTGTATAGCAGTGATCTTCAATTTTATTTTGAAGAAGTGCTACACTTAACTTAGAAGTGCTACCGTACTTTGCGAAATCGTCTATCCTTCCATCCTCACCTCCTTGACGGTTAGCAGTCTAGCACTGTCCGATTTAAACGGAAATTTTTCCCTCGCACGACGAAGATATGGAATCAGATTCCTGCGGCAACATTCCCGGAGCGATACAACTTAGGAACCTTTAAATCGTGTTGCAGGTGTCCATGGGCGGCGGTGATTGCTTTACATCAGGTGACCCGCCTGCTCGTTTGCCCCCTCTCATATATATATACTTATCTTTTTGTTTCATTTTTAGAATTCCGTAGCCGACATCGAACCCTTGTAGTGTCACTGTGCCCGCACGTCATTAGTCCGAATTTTCATTATTCGGAAGCCTATTATCTGCTGCACGGAAACTTTGGTATGATAGTGTATGATTTTGAAAATATAGGTAGGAAAGGGTAGGCTTGTAATGTTTTAATTATAAAAAGAATTTACAACTACGGCGGAGCTTAGCGTTCGGAACACTGAAAATTCGGACTAATGTTACTTCGGAATTAAGCTTTTCGTATTTATGTAGGTATACTAGCCAGAATCCGTAGCTTGCACAAAAATAGCTAGAGATAAGAATAAGATCGATCCTATTATAAACGAAACGATAACTCTCTAATTGGTTTCCGCGCAAACTTCGCTTCAAATATTAATCCTCTAATACATATTAGCTAAGAACTTAGAAATTGGATTGGTTCGAAGCTTCTCACTTTGAGTTAGCGGATGCATCTCAAAGGCAGTCCTCAAAGAGCTTAGCTGGCTTTCATTTACTTTTTAGGGTTCCGTAGCTTAAAAGAAAAAACTGAAACCCTTATAGGATCACTTAGTTTGTCAGGCTGTCTCTTTGTCAGTCTGTCACGGCCCTTTTTCGCTGGAACGCGTGGAGGTAGCAAGCTGAAATAAATATCCAATACTTGCAGTCCCTTGAAGCTGTGAAAAAATCGAGCTTCTTAGTCAACGTAATCAAAATATAGGTATAGTTATTAAACACTTCCACAGGGCACTCCCAGTTATCCTAGAAATTTGAAATTTGGCACAACAATAATGTAAGTAGGTAGTAAGTCTGAAAATCTTATGTTTTATGTCTGCCTGTATAATGTATAATTGTATGCATTTTGCTTATGAGTAGGCCTCTGCTAACACTGGTCAACTTAAAACATTCGGGGGAAAACGGAAAAACCCTTCAAGTATCCTTTCTCGTGATAGACGAACTATTTACTTACATACAAATTTGTGCGGAACCTTTTGTGCACGAGTCCGACTCGCACTTGGCAGGTTTTTCAATTGATCTAGTTTTGAGAACTATCTCTGTCACTTTGAATTGGGTATTTGACCTAGTTTTCGAAAGACTTGGAGATATTCTTTGGAGCTCAAACTTGTAACACCGCTCTTCGCATTGGGGTTTTAAAAAAGCATATTTATCTACAGGCCGGACTATTAAGCAAGTAGCAAGATTGTCAAGCTTAATAAAATTAATTACCAACATATGGGTCGCTGGCGGGCCGCGGGCCGCGTCGCGAAGTGCAGCTCCCAACCTCCCAAGTCGCTAGGTTAAGCGGTGATGTAAGTTCCTCGCTCGCTTCGCAGCGCTTGAGCGGAAAAGATAGAGCATTATGTTAAAAAACGCTTGAGATAATAGAAAATCATTGAAACAAACATCAGCAGCCTTATTATTGTCTAACTCACTCGGGACATAAGAATAAATAATAACATAGTAGACCGAGTCCAAAACGCCGCCATTTATATACCTACCTCCCCCTTCACGTCGTTACACCCCTCTGTCATCCAGGCGTGTTGCTAGGGTTGCTTGCTATTAAATATTAGGTACTTACGTCTAGAGATAATATCACTAAGATATAAGTTTTCCTTTACTTTGAGATGATGAATTTTACAAAATATGAGATTTATAAATCATTACATAATTATAGACAATTCTAAATAAGAAGATATTATAAGTGCCATACCAAATGAAGCCATTTAAGGTGATTTAAGTAAGTATTACTTACCTACAAATATAAAATATAATACATACAGGCTCACGTAAAACTATTACAACCAGATTATAAACAACCAAACGCGACGCCGGCCGTGACAGCCTGACTGAGTAGTCTGTTTAACGAATACTCTAATATCGTCACCTTGAGCCCGTCCAGAGCGGGAGTTTCCGTTCCACTATGTTATTATTTATTCTTATACTTGGGATCATAATCGGCTTGACGGACGAAAAACGGCCTCAGTCAACTGCTGTGCCCAGCAGTGGCTTGTAAACAGGCTGGAGATGGAAGGAGATGATTAGTTCCAGAAATTCACCTCCTTTCAACGAACAAAAAATATAATTAAACCTAATTTTTGTACACATTTGAGATTTCAAGACAAAAAAAAAAGTTTCTTATACAAAAATTGCATGATACATAGCTAGTAGAATTTATACACAACTAGCTTTTGCCCGCGACTTCGTACGCGCATAAAATAAGTTTATTCTGTGGGAATTTCAACAAATCTGTCCATAGTGCTTTTCTGCATTATAAAGGCAACCTCTATGCAAAATTTCAGCCTTCCAGAGTCAAGGGTTTCGGCTATTTGTTGTCTGTCAGTCACTGAGGCAGTAACGGAAGAGTTTTATATGTGTTGATTTACCCCCTTATTCATAAACGCATCGTTTGTCTTCGAAGGCAAATATCAAAGTAACAGATAAAGACAAGCGATTGCTAAGTTAACAGAAGCTTCAGCTTGACAAGCGTTTATGAATAAGGGGGTTAGACTTTAATAATAATCCTCCTGACCGATTCTAGCTACGGCGACCGCTTCACCTCTGATTGTGTGCCCTCATGTGGCTCGCGTAGCCAATCTTCCTCAAGAAGGTCCGTGCGCACAGCGAGCACGTGAGGACACCATTGCTGTAGTTGTAGTTGATAGCCGCTGGTGGTCGGGCTTTCAGCTCGTCGCGTTTATGGTCGAGCTCAAGTCGTCGCTGGGCTTCAAACCTCTCGATTTTGCCTCCCACCAGCGACCTCCACTCACTACGATTTGCAGCGAGCTTCTCCCGTAGCGACGGCTCTATGTCACATTTTTTCATGTGATGTTTCATTTCAGCACATCTTTGAACTACACTTTACACACATTCTATGACAGAAAAAAAAGCTATAAAGAAGTAAGTGTTGCTAAAATTTCATGTATTGAACGGGAAGCAATTCATTTAGGAGATTTTATTAGTTTACTTAGGTTAATGGGTTTGCTTAGGGCACTTGGGTGATTGAGAACATGATTGTAAAGTGTACTTCCACATCGGCATTTAAAAATAAGGCGTGGGTTTCTTATTAATTAAAGCGCTGTTTTTAGAAATTATACCTACCTCTTTAAAACTTCAATATTTCAAAAACGGGATAACTGATTTTAAGGAAACTTAGCTAAGAACCATCTTGATTAAACTAGCTTTCGATTGAAAAAACCGCCTTGAAATCGGTCCATCCGTTTGGAAGCTATGATGCCTCAGACAGATACACAGATACACAGGTGAAACTTATAACATCCCTCTTTTTCGTCGGGGGTTAAAAATAGAAGACAGTCAGCCGCAAAAGTAGCTCAGCAACCGACGCGTTCACAATGATCTAAGCGCGGCTCTATTGCTATAGGCGTAAGAGCTTGTGCAGATCATTGTGACCGCAAAGATTGCTTAGCTACTTTCTGGACCCTATTTCAACAACTTTACATTTAAGATTTGAATACATGGAAAAAATTCAGCCTTTCCTCTATGTCCAGCCGTGGTGTAGGGGAAAAGCACACGACCCGGAGTGTCGAGGATCCGGGTTCGATTCCCGGGGTTGGCATTTTTCTGGTTTTTTTCTGTTTTCATGTTTTTGTGAGTTTATAAAAAATATAACTTTACAATTGTCAGTAAACAATGACAATTCGAACTGCATTTCTTTACCAATATGAAGCGCGCTAAAACAAGTGCTCTTCAGGTCAGCAACTGACACCGAATTGTCATTGAAAACTGACATTTGTAGAGGCTAACAAAATTCAAAATTCAAAATTCAAAATTCAAAATTTTATTCAGCAAATAGGCAGTTGAATGCTCTTTTACACGTCATTTTTTTGAGTCTACCAGCGCTTTCGGAAAGACCATGATTGCCAAGAAGAATGCGCCGCAAGAAACTTGGCACAAAGTCATTTTTTCTAAAAACAAGTTACATTAGCTCTTACAATACGCAACCACAGACAAACTACACAAAGAAACCTCACTCTGTCATTAAAAGATTAAGAGAGAAAAAAAAATACCGCATTTTAGAAACAAGTGTAAAAAGTAATTATTAAAACAGCAAAACCAGAACACTTTACTTTACTGGCACGTTTTATTTGAGCAGGAGATGTATAGGGTCTCCAGGTCAAATATCTGTGAAAATTTAAATTACAAAGGGATGTATAGGGTCCCAGAATTAATACTATAATATAATACTTAATCTAAATGACTTAGAGATGTATAGTCTCTAGGGTCAATTTAAACTAAATTAAAATCAGCAGAGGTGTAAAACGCCTCCACGGTCAAATAATAAGTATAATAATACATATACATAAACTGGAGATGTATATGGTCTCCAAATGTCAAATAACAAAAATTGATGAAATATAAATTTCATGTCATCATGTCAAATAAATAAAACATTATTTTTGTCAATTGTATTACAATTAGTACGCAGCGGACAACGGCAACAGAGCCGGACACCATATACGAATATCTTCGGGACGCAGCCAAGTCACATTGATGTCCTAATTATCTTCTGTTTTCAACCTTGGCCAGGTGGTGCCATCACATAAGTATTCATCCACTTTGTAGTATGCTTTTTTCAAGAGAGCGGTCTTTATGTATCTTTTAAATGAATTGTGAGGCAATTCCCATGCATCTACAGGCACTTTATTGTAGAACCTCACGCAATTTCCCAAAAAAGACTTACTGACTTTTCGTAGACGAAATTTAGGGACGGCAAGTTTATGCTTATTCCGAGTGTTGAAACCATGCACATCCGACACTTTCTTGAAAGATTTGATGTTCTTGTGTGTATACAATATTACATATATATACTGAGAAGCTACTGTAAGGATGTCGATTTCTTTAAAGCGTTCTCTAAGTGAATCTCGGGAGCCAAGATTGTAAATAGACCGGACCGCCCTCTTCTGCAGGATAAAGATTGTCTCTATGTCGGCCGCCTTGCCCCAAATTAGGATGTCATAAGACATAATGCTGTGAAAATAACTGAAGTAAACTAACCGCGCCGTTTCTACATTGGTGAATTGCCGGATTCTTCGTACAGCATAAGCGGCAGAGCTCAATCTACCAGCAAGACCAGATAGGCGTGGGCTCCATTGCAAATTGCGATCTAAGGTAAGCCCGAGAAAAACAGTCTCATCCACGAGGTTCAGCTTCTCTCCATTTAATCTGATAGTAGTGTCAACCTGTCTTACATTAGGCAACGAAAATTTTATACATTTCGTTTTAGCTGCATTCAATAGTAAATTGTTTGCAGTAAACCATTTCAGCACATCTCTTAGAGTCTCATTGATGTGACTTTGATCTTCCTGTTGCCTGTTGACTTAAAAAATGAGAGAGGTATCATCAGCGAACAGTACTATGTCACATTTGTGTTCTAGCAGCTGGGGCAAGTCATTTATGTACACCAAGAAGAGAAACGGACCCAAAATAGAGCCCTGTGGTACTCCAAGCTTCACCGGTGATCCACATGACTGCACTCTATGTATGTCTACTTTCTGGATTCTCTGACTGAGATAGGACATAACAAGGTTCAGTGCATTAGTTGTGAGTCCGTAGTGTTCAAGTTTGCGGATAAGCGTCTCGTGTTCCACGCAATCAAATGCCTTGGAGAGGTCGCAAAATATTCCTATTGCATCTTGCGATTGTTCCCATGCGTCATAAATGTGCTTCATGAGATTTGCAGCCGCATCCGTTGTCGAGCGGCCCTTCGAAAACCCAAATTGCTGACTGTGAAATAGTTCATTAATATTGAAGTGATAAAGCAATTGATTTAGCATAATTTTCTCAAACACTTTACTTAGTACAGGAAGCACGGAAACCGGTCGAAAGTTACCAGGCTCAGATGAGCTGCCAGCTTTGAATAAAGGAATAACTTTACTGTACTTCATTAAGTCAGGGAACACACACTCATCGACGCAGTTGTTAAACACGACGGCCAGATATGGTGCCACAATATGGATGACAGATTGCATTACTTTAACTGAAATACCCCAAAGATCCTCTGTGTTCTTAATTTTCAAAGATTTAAATGTTTTTATAATCTCTTCCGAGTTTGTGTGTTTAAAATCAAATTTCAAGATACTATCCTTTTGAACCACATTTAAGTATGAGCCAGCCAGCGCAGTGAATGACTTTAAGTCACGAGTTGTATCTATAGCTATATTAGAGAAAAAATCCTCAAAAGCACTCGCCACTTCTAAATCTGAAGTTACTATTCTTTCGTCTATCTTTAACTTATATTGGCTATTATGGGGCTTTGATTTACCTGTCTCTGAATTTATTACGTTCCATACTGCTTTTACTTTATTATCAGCGGATTTAACTTTATTACTAAGGTATTCCGCTTTGGCGGCCACACAAACTTTTTTAAATAGTTTCGAATATCTTTTAACATAGTCTCTAAATGTGGGGTCGTTATTGTAGCTTTTCATTTCATATAGTTCATAAAGTTTAGTCCTACTCCTGTGAATCCCGACCGTGGCCCAGTCACTGAACCTTACCTTCTTACTATTTTTCTTGACAGTCTTAAGTTTGAAAATGTTCCCAAACTCTCGATTTATTACAGTAGTCAGGTCCTTATATAAGATGTTAGGATCATTCTTCTCCATGTTTGGTTGAGGAACCTAATTGATAATACTTTCCTTAAATCTTCCTATACGGTCTTCAGTTACCGGCCTATAAGTAAATAATTGCTCCTTCGTCTGCTTAGGCATTTTAAAAACAGCTTTTTGGCCGCTATGATCGGAACTGAAGCAGTTAATAATTTCTTTGTTCGTAGCTTCACACTTGCAAAAAATATTATCTAAGCATGTGGCCGTGTTGGCCGTCACTCTAGTCGGTTCCTCAAAAAGATGATGCAAGTTAAATGATTTAAAAAGGTTCAGAAGTCTCACGGAATTTCTATTTTCGGAGTCCAGTAAATTGACATTGAAATCTCCACATACTATGATATATTTACTACTATTAAAAACTTGTTTCAAAGCATCCTCCATCACGGACTCGAATAGACTAAAGTCTGAGGACGGTGGCCTGTATACACATAATACGATGTGATTATCCAATTCAACACACGAAATCTCAATAACTCGTTCTAATGAAAGTTGAACTACATTTTTCCGTTCTTTACACTTATAATCATCTTTTACAATAATCATAGTTCCTCCATGTATTGCTGAGTTTCTAGTGTAGGAGCTGCCAATCCTATAATTACGAATGATCGATATCAGCTCATGCTGTCTCAGCCAGTGTTCAGTAATACACATTACGTCTATATTAAAAGCATCGAGGAATAATCCGATTTCAATTGCTTTGCTGGAGAAGCCTTGTATATTTTGATGAACCAAAATGAAACTATGCTCCTCCGCTGTCTCACGCATCAGTTTAAAGACTGGCGGTCCGCGGGCGGCGCGTTCGCGGGGGGGCCGGCGGGGCCGGCGCCGCCGCCGCCGTCCGCCGCGTACCCGTGCCCAGGTTCTATGTTATACGCTAGTAGTTTTGCTGTTGCTAATTTACATTTTTTGGACAGATACAGCCGTGATTCGTTTAGATGAAAACGTTTTATAAATTTATTACTATCAAAAAAATGGTATTTGCTATTATAAGAAGTTACATTGTATAACATGGCATTCCACTTAGATATTACAATATTTCGCTTGTATGAAACCGACCTAGAATAAGGGAACGCACACAAACAAACAAACAAAAAAAATAAATATAAATCAATAAATTATAAACAAACAAAATCGAAACCAACATTTTATTGTAATGTGGACCTTTTAAACATTAAGTCGACGTGTACGTACGTACCTACCTGGCAAACAATAATTGTTCTGCTGTTTTTATTAATGTTGCTAGCTGTTGTGTATTTTTTTTTATAGAGCAATAAGAATAAATTTAATTTTGCGAGTGGTAGGACTTACTGTGAGGTCCGCCCGGATCGCTACCAACGTCTTTCTCGCTAATCCTGCCGCTAAGCAGCAGTGCGTTCCTATGTCGAGAGTAAGACAGCCGCTGTAATTACGGGCACAGGCATTTCATCTTGGCTCTCTAGGTTGCCAAGGTGTCTATGGGTAGTGGTGATCATTTACCATCAGGTGACCCACTTGATCGTTTGCCTTGTCGTGTAAAAAATTTTCAAGGGGCATATTCTGAATTTCGTGAATATTGCACGTAAGGGTTAATGAAACACGGGTACATAATGTTAATTACCCACATTAAGCGTTTAACTACCTTAAGTGTCTTCTCTGTTCAAAGCAGTACCTCCCGCTCTAAACTGTGGATCTAAGCCGGGATTGGTCTAAGTTGCGCTAACTACGATTAGTCAAGATGGCCGCCGATTGATTGGTCGCGATTGACGAACTGCCGGATTAGGCGATAGATGGTGCTGAAGGGTTAGGGTTAGTTTGTTGTATTTTAAACAGGCTAAAACAAATTGCACCTATACAAGCTATGTTTTAAATGAACCGTCAAGAATTCAGCCAGGAGTTGAGTAAGTTTAAGTGTAAAGTAACCCTTGTAAAGTTTTTATTTGAAAATAAAAATCTCCTGTAGATATTGTCAACCGTTAGAGGCAATGAGTGTTTGGGAGGTTTTTTTTTTTAAATCACTCAACCTTTTCGTTCTGCGCCGCTGTCATATCTACCGAGCGGAGCGTAGGCACATAGTGCTTGTTTCGCTACCGCCAAATCCTGTGCTCCCAGGGGATGGACTACGGATTAGTCCGAAATATGTCTAACTATATTTGACTTAGGTTTCATAAAAATTGATTTAGCCCTTCTGGAAATATAGACTTGGAAATGGAAAAGTCGGAGGCTTTCAGCTTTTCCGTGTTTTAGTTCTTTCAATTAAAGCCATTAATAAACATCAGGATATGCCCTTTGGAACATTTTGTAACAGGAACGGTCCCGAGCCCGCCGGCGGCGCCCGTGCGGACGTGCTCGCGGCTCGTATCACTGAGATTACTTGTAGTCTCACAAAATTGGCAACAAACATGGGGTACTGAAGCCATATGTTTAAGTCTATGATTAAAACATAATCTGTTACTCGTACCCTCGCCTTGCGTTGTCCATCGACAGTAAGTGTTCCTAACAAATGAGGGTACTTAGTTCTCTGTCAAACCCCCGTGACGCGATTAAATCGCTGGGCCGCTGAAATATGCGACCGCCGCCGCAAGCCGTTCAAGAATTTCAGGATCGGACGTGTGCTATGCATAGTTAGTTCAACGTTTATACAGGGATCGGTGAGTTGGAGGAATTTGAAAGGGCGTTGGATGGGAGTATTTGCAATGATCGATAATCGTGTTTCGTCATTGAGTGAGAGCACCCATAGCGAGTACCTACATATGTGCTTCAGTGTTAATATACGGACAGGTGTAATAAAGACACACACACACGCACGCACACACCCCTCGACTTGAAATTTGGAATGATGAAGTTTTAGAGTAGTAGAGTAGTAAAGTTGTAGACTATTTTGCAAATAGAAAATAATTAGAACAATATTTTGGATTTTTTTCTCCTAGTAAAGCGTCCCAAGCAAATAATCATAATTCCTTTTATTGAAACAAAGGTATGAAAAGGCTCTGTTTTTTTTTAAACATACATTCACATCAATTTTGTTTCTACATTCTAAAACTTTTTTTTTTATAAGCAGCGTAGATTTAGGTTTAGCTTTTTGTTAACTGTTCTTGCATTTCCTTCCAAGCTACATTAATGTCCGTGCCTTTTAGATCAGATCAGATCAAAAGAAGTAAGTAAAATTTGGCTTACGAGATTTAAAACTGACCACTAATACGAAGATTGACAGTGAACAAAAGACTTGTTAAAAGATTTTAATTTAAATGGTTGAGATGAACATTATACATAACGCGTCCCTCTTTCATGGAAGATTGTTATGAAAGATAGAGCCAGGAGCTAGCAGACTGATAATAATAGTCTTATGGAAGCATAATTTTATATTCTAGAAGAGAAATTTATTCGAAAGTGTCTCTGAAACCGCGTCCTATTTTAATAGCGCGCCGCATCCACTTGTCTCTCCGTTTTAAATTTATATTTAAGTGTTAGTTCAATATTCATATTTAGGATGCCTTTACGTTAATCCTCGGGTTTGATGTAAATGTATTCTGGCAAGTTTCAAAGCTGCAAGTTTAAGAGCTAAGTGAGGCAAAAAGGACAGACAGGCGAGCCTATTCACGAGCCAATTAAACTGCTGGTTTTAGGATAGTTTTACTTGAAATGTTGAAATTAGTCAAACATTTAGTTTGTTGAAGCTAAGAAGTCGACGATTACCTACGCTGTTATTTCTGGATAAGACTAGGTATTTAAAGTTTCTTAAAGCTGAACAAACAAAACAGAAAAACCTGAAAATTGAAAGCATTTGTCAGTTTCACGGGCGGTTCAGGAATTATGAACCTTGGCTCAGTAAACCCTCTTCGCCCTCTCTGGCCTTCTACTAGAGCCTCGTTTGCAATTCCTTACTTATACCGCCCTTAATAAGTACACAATGTACTATTTTTCGAAGACCCACGAAGTTCGCCATGTAATAATACGACATTATAACCTCAACGGGAATTTACCACCGTGTAATTACGACGAAGGAAATAGTATTAACGAAGGCGAAGAGTGGAACGAGGATGCCTATCAACGAGCGGCAATGATGGGTCACAATTGCATCGTCATCACTAGCGTTTTGTAACTTCCCACTGCTGGGCACAAGCCTCCTCTGATAATGAGAGGGCTTGGGCTATCCCAAGCCCTCTCATTCTGAGAGGAGGCCAGGCCAAGTAGTTCCCACGCGGGCTCAGTGCGGATTAGGAACTTTACACACCTCATTGAATCCTGAAGGTTTCCTAACGATGTTTTCTTCACCGAAAAGCTCATAATAAATTACAAATGTAGTTCTGCACGTAAATTCCGAAAAACTCAGAGGTGCGAGCCAGGTTTTGAACCGACAATCCTCTGCTTGAGAGGCCATAGGTCAAACCACTAGGCTATCGCGGTTTTTAACCCCCGACGAAAAAGAGGGGTGTTATAAGTCTGACCTGAGTATCTGTCTGTGGCATCGTAGCTAGCAAGCGGATGCACCGATTACTATGCGGTTTTTTTAATTGAAAACTAGTTTAATCGAGATGGTTCTTAGTTAAGTTTCATTAAAATCGGTTAACCTGTTTTTGAAATATTGAACTTTGAAATAACAATGTCGGGGGTTTTCAGCTTTTCTAAGTTGGTTAGGTTATATAAACCGGTTTTTAACCGACTTCAAAAAAGGAGGACATTCTACGTTCCACTGTATGTATTTTTTATTTTTTTATGTATGTTCATCGATTACTCCGTCAATTGTAGATCGATTTTCAAAATTCTTTTTTTATTCGAAAGGGTATACTCCTGAGGTGGTCCCATTGTCACCAAGTTATGATCTGGGAAAGGGAAATCGAGGGCAACCCTCAAATTTTACAGGCACGTACTATGTGTTTCATATGTTTTCTAAGGTTATTCAAGTATTTGCGTCTGGTAGTCATCATCTCATGATGATGGGCTGATGATGGAAGATACAACTCCTTAGCGGTTAGGAGTTGGAGGATAATTCTGAAAAAGTTAAATCATAATTCGAAAGGGTATACTCCTGAGGTGGTCCCACTGTCACCAAATCATGATCTGATAATGGGATCTCAGGGAAATCGAGGGCAGCCCTCAAAATTTATAGGCACGTATCATGTGTTTCATATATTTTTTAAGGCTATTCAAGTATTTTATTACAATTGCATTGTTATGTTCAATATGGCGGAGGCGGTAACGAACTTCAAATTTTTTTTTTTTTTTTATACAACGAGGAAGGCAAGCGAGCAAGTGGGTCACCTGAAGGTAAGTGATCACCACTGCCCATAAACACCCGCAACTCCGGAGGGTTTGCAGATGCGTTGCCATCCTAGAGGGCTAAGATGAAATGCCTCTTGTGCCCGTAATTACACCGGCTGTCTTACTCTCCACATCGGAACACAACAGTGCAAGCACTGCTGCTTAGCGGCAGGATTAACGAGTAAGATGGTGGTAGCGATCCGGACGGACCTCGCACAAGCAACCGACCGCAACCGCAAAAACGAGCGTGTACCTCTAAATTGCGTCATCTGTTCTCTTCCCTGCGTCTACGGGTCCCTCCAGAGTGCTCGTTTTGCATACGCCGCGACCACTTCGGGATGCGCGGTGCTTCCAGCCAACTGTGTCGGATGATGGTACTCCACTCAGCAGGAGCTATGGCTGACACTGAAGCTGCTTGCCATTGGAGCTAAGCGTAAGATAAGATGAGAAAACACACAGAACTCTATCATAAATAAAATAATAAACAATAAATATCATGGGACAAATTGACACCAATTGACCTAGTCCCAAACTAGGCAAAGCCTGTACTATGGGTACTAGACAACGGATAAACATACTTATATAGATAAATACATATTTATAATTATACATACTAGCTGTTGCCCGCGACTTCCCCGAATAAAAAGTTGCCTATGTTATTCCTCAATATTCAAACTATTTTCTTACCAAATTTCATCTATATTGGTGCAGCGGTTTTCCCGTGAAGAGGTAACAAACAGACAGACAGAGAGATAGAGTTACTTTCGCATTTATAATTTTATCATTATTAATTAGGAAGTTAGGATTAGGATTAAACATGCAAGACCCGAGAACAAACATTGGTATTCATCACACAAACATCTGCCCCGACCGGGGATCGAACCCGTGACCACAAGCTTCATAGTCAGGGTCTCTAACCACTAGGCTATCCGGTCGTCTATAGATCATGATAGAAGGAAAGAGTGTATGTTACTGTGAGCCGGTGCCTAACTAGACACGGCTGTTTGGAAGGATGTTGCAGCTCTAACGATATCGACTGCTTCTTAGTTGCGAGAGGTGTGAGGGGAATAACAACACAATACGCAACGCAATAGGCGAATACATTTTTTTTCTTTATTTTCTAATGATACAGTAACTTTTCCTTGTGCGATTCATCTGTGAATTGTAAGAGCTAATGTACCTTATTTTTAGATAAAAATAATTTGTGCCAAGTTTCTTGCTGCGCATTCTTCGTGGCAATCATAGTCTTTCCGAAAACGCGGATAGACTCAAAAAAATGACGTGCCTATTTGCTGAATAAAATTTTGACTTTTTTTTTTGCACGACTTTTCGTCAGACCGTCGCACTTGCTTGCTGTCCTCCAAGACACCTTGCATGGATTTTAATTGAAATAGCGAACTAATACTACACATCAACCAGCAGAGGGTCGAGCACGACTTTACGAATGCTGCGTAACGTAAAATCGAATAGTACACGTTGTCGAATTTGTATGACGTTTGGAACAGCGCCCGCCCGTGAGTGTATTTGGAACTAAAATTTAGTATGAGGTTTCTCGATCTCGATATGATAACCGTAACGTTACGCAGCATTCGTAAAGTCGTGCTCGACTCTCAAAGGGGAACCTCTAAGGGTAACCTCCTTAAAGTACCTAGCGTGCTGAAAAGAAGGGTTGAGAACCTCAATACCCGTCCCAGCTCCAGACAGCTTACCGCGTGAGACGTTAGTTTAAAAAAAAAAAAATTTGTTTAACAATTAACTGTTCGAACACCACCAAAAAAAAATTCAGCTCTATTAACAGTTTCAACTGGTACAAGACAAATTTAGACGACTTACTTTGATAAGCAACGCTTATCAGTGGGGCTAGCACGACTAGCCGCGACTTTGTTTTGTCGCGCGAGATTATATTACCCGTCTCGTTGTATTCTGAGTGACAGAAAAGGACGGACAGTTGTTCTCGCGCGAGATAGAAGTCGCACTGTAAGTTGTGCTAGACCTACAGTATAGTGTACAGTATCTAATAACCGAATAATAAAAAAAGATTCTGAGACTCACGACCCTTAAACAAACACGAACCGTACATAACTTATGCCACTATTCATTAACGTCACTCAAGCCTCCATTAGTTAAAGAAGGTTTTGTCTTCTTCTTACTAACGGAAATGTCAACGTGACAAAAAAGGACAAACAAACTTTAACAGCATTTTAGTCAAATACGTTTATGAATTACAGGGTTAAACTTTGCCTGTAAGTTTTAGATATGCTATTACAACAAACTACAACTAAAGACAGCGTTAACCGGCCTATGATAATCGAAAGTATTCTGCCAACAACCCGGGGGAGGGGTGGGGGGGGGGTTGGTCCGAGCGCTGAATATTCAACGGGTAAATTCCGCCCACCGCCTCTGGACCCTTTACTTACATATTAGGGGTAGAATTAACATGCCTTTTAAATTTGCACCAAGAGCTGGGGACGCGTTTTGAGAACGGGTTTTTTTAAACCCCCCACGCAATAAGCTTAGGAAAGTTGAAAAACCCCATTAAAATTACAAAGTTCAATATTTCGACTACTGGTAAATCAAAAATGACAAGAGTAACGCTTAATAAATACTTTCGACGATAATTATTTTCAACATGATCGCATTTACCGTTTTTAGGGATCCGTACCTCAAAAGGAAAAAACGGAACACTTATAGGATCACTTTGTTGTCCGTCTGTCTGTCTGTCTGTCTGTCTGTCAAGACCCTTTTTCTCTGGAACGCTTAGAGGTAGCATGCTGAAATTAATATCAAATACTCAAGCCTGCAGTCCCTTGAAGCCGTGAAAAAATCAACCTTCTAAGTCAACGCAATCATACAGTAGTTAAGAAAATTATTTTCATACAAATTGCCGATTTCCAAAAACCTCAAGGGTACTTCCGGATGTCCTAGAAACTTGAAATTTGGTATGAAGATAGCTCTTATAGCACAACCACTCCGGAAAGTCTCAAAATCTCAAAATATTATGTCTCTCTGTGTATCTCACACACACAGTGTATACACCGTTTACCACTGCTAACGACATCTAGCGTCGAATAGGAGAACTTTGTGGATGCCGCGCGGGCTCGAGATTACGCGCGGGCGCAGGGTCATTAACGTTTGTTACCGAACTCGCCACTAGATGGCAGTAACATCCTAAGCAAAATATAGGAACAGGGCTTTCCTAAAACTGGACCACTTAAAACATTGAGGAAAAGCAGGGAAATCTTTGTACGGAACCCTCGTGCCCGAGTCCAACTCGCATTTGGCCGGTTTTTAGTTATTGCCGAAAAACTGCGCTTGTCAACAAAAGGACGTAAGTGCCATGCAGATACGCCCTTTTCATCAACAATACATCTCTTTGTAGTAAAAGTTACGGAACCCTATACTAGATATAGCCCGGTATGCTCTTTCCCGGTTTTATTAGTTCTGTGAAACAACACGAGCGGACTTTGCGTAGCTCCATGTCATTCACCCTTTTATTCAAAATGCCTTTATTGGCAGCTTTGTACTTCACAATTTGGCCGAAGGGCGTAAACAGTCCCTCGTAAAACGCTGTAACTCCGTGACAAGCATGTTTCACTTTTTATTGACACAAGTTTGCTGGCAAATTGCAACACATGTCGTGTTGCTAAAACAGCTACAGTAAAACTGGGGTTTATTTTTCGCCTTTTTTTAAGGGTTCCGAATCAAAATGGTACAAAAGAAATCTTGTGGTGTAGCTACCGAGTTTGGTTCGCGTGTCTATCTGTTGTCACAGCTGGTTACGTCGGGAACTTCTAATGCTATCGACTTGTGAAACCGTTTTGAATAATACTTGGCCAGGTATTTTGCAAACAGAAAAAAAATATTCCGACGAATTGAGAACCTCCTCCCTTTTTTGAAGTCAGTTAAAAATAGTTAAATATAGGTTATAGCAACAGACTGAAACTGGGGTCTTAAAATTTCAAAGTGGGGTTATTATGCCAAGTGGGGTAAATTAAGACGCATATAAAAACTAATTAAAGTGCCATAGTGAAATAAAACGGATCACTCACGTATATAAGTCGAGTTTAGCCCGACATGTTTTGGACTACTTAGTAGTCCTTCCTCTGGGAGCTCACGACCCAGCGGCAGCGAGCCGCTGAATTAAAATACCGTTCGAAAATTGCGCTTTGCACCCATAAGTTGCGATAAGTTATTCCAAGGATAATAATACCAAGAGGACTGCCAAGCCTGCTGTAGCTAGTTTCACTACAGACAGGTCTCGGTACCATGCGTTTCGTATAGTATTTAGACCTCTGCTTAACATAAAATCTGATAATCATAAATTGTTTCTAGCAAATTGTATAAACTTAAAACAAGGTCCATTTCAAGGCTCTTAGCTCTTAGCACCGGGACCGTATTTTCAATGTTAGGATATGAATAACACGTCGGCGTAGTATTATACTGCGCATATAATGAGAAGATCCCGTAATGAATTTAGCGAGCAAACCGGGACGAATAAAACACTTCAAACAAGGCTTAATACAAATTATTAATAGCTTATTTTCAAAGGTTCTTTGAGAACGGAATAATGAGAAAATTAAGAAAGTGTTTGTTACTGCAGGTAACTTCGTTTACAGATGCTGTGTGATAGAAATGAAATGAAAGTATCATAATACTTATGTATTTAAAGACTTACATTAAGTAGGTATCAAGGTTGGGACTTCCCAGTAAGCATGGGATACTTGTCTTGTGTCAGGAAATCCCGCTCCATAAAACTACATTGGGTGGATTTTCAGACTGGATACACCTGGTGTAATTTGCGTGGCCGTATTTTTGTATGAAAAAGTGCCACACAAATTACACCAGAGTATTTTGTATGGCACTTTTTCATACAAAAATACGGCCACGCAAATTTCACCAGGGAGACCATGGGTCTCCAGTTTGAATAAAAAATAAAACAAGGTATCAAAACGATACCAATAACCTTAACATAAATATTTGATGGTGTGGGTGTGTATGGGTTCTCTGTTTTATCTTTCAATAAAAGAATATAGATCATACAGTTGTTTTATTTAAATCAAGTACTTGCAGATTTCTATAAATTTAGCAAACCTCATGTTTTATATAAAAAAATAGTAACATGACAGTCTAGCTACAGATTAGCCGAAACTCCACAGGCTATACAACACTGCCCGAATTTCATTGCCATAACCGTTTAATTTGCCATAATGTTCATTTGCCCGAAAAGGTTCTTTATGAAACCATGAACTATTCAGAAAATTGTTATACCTAACTTATTAGGCTCTTTACAATAGTTTTTAAAAAGTACTTGAAAGTTTTACGGTTCCAGGAAAAAACGGCTTTCTTGCAAATGAATATTCTGGCATATAATGTGATACGGTTAAATAATGTGAAACGGTCATGAGCTTTTCGGCGAAGGAAAACACCGTTTCCTTATGCGAAGGAATTCAGTGGTAGGTATGTGTGAAGTTCCCGATCCGCGCTGGGCCTGCGTGGGATTTATAGGCAAAGCCCTCTCTTACTGAAAGGAGGTATCTGATAATGATGTGATTATATTACGTAACACAATAGAACATAATAATATTATTACGTAAAATAGTAAACATTTGCAACACTTTAAACTTTAATATTTTATCTAAATTTGACTTTTTAGTTTTTACCACAGTTTTCGGAAACTTGAATACAAAATGTCACAGACTCATTTATGACTGTCCGTTAACATAAAATATTCAGCTGCCGTACTGCACCAAATAGTCCCGACCAGTTTTATAGTTTATTTTGAGCTGTAACTAGCCGTTTTATCAGCGATGGCTGTAAACAGCGGAAACCTGGCGCGCTCGTAAAGGGGTTTACTACCGCGCCTCTTTTTGCCTCATTTTGCCTCACTTTACCTCACTGCCTCACTTCGCTTTGCTTCCGACACACAAGAGCCTCTACACCAAAAGTAGTGAAAAGTCCTTTCTTTCTATATTATACTTTTAATAAACTCACCGAAACACGAATACACAGAAAAAAACCCGAAAAATGCCAACCCCGGGAATCGAACCCGGATCCTCGACACTCCCGGTTGCATGCCATACCCTTACACCATTTCGCATTTTTCTGGTTTTTTCTGTGTATTCATGTTTCAGTGAGCTTATTAAAAGTATAATTGATATTCACGGGAAAACCGTAAAAATAATAAAAAATTGAAAAACGATGGTCTGATCAAATCTCCGAAAACTTGGAGATGAGCATTGGTACAGCAATCCACCGCGCAGAAGACCGGAGCGAGTGGAGGAAGGCTGTACATTGGGGGACCGAATGAGGAGGAGGAGGATTTCATTATTGAGATCTACTTCAAAATCAAATTCAATAAAATTATTATTATTATTTCAAAATGTTCCAAAGGGCATATCTTGGCCCCTATTTCAATGACAATTCGACGTCAACTGCTGACTTGACGAGCTTTTGTTTTAGCGCGCTTCAATTGTCAAAGAAATGTAGTTCGAAATGTCATATAAAACTGACAACTGTAATGATGGCGAAATAGGGGTCTGGTGTTATTTTCTAAGATGACAGCGTCGCGTTCACGGCGTTTCAGCTCGAGGAGACAAATTTGTCAATACTGTAATATCAGCTAATTTGACATTTTGACACTGAAACAGAAGTAAATAATCGAGGATAACACCCTGTTAATGCCCTGTGGGTGATAATAATATAATAGGAGCCTGTTAGACTATATTAGGCACGGTTCACAATTTTTTAATTTGCTGTAAAAGTGCAAGAGACTAATTTTCCGCAGCGCTTGCGCGGCTCATATTTTTGCTTCATTGCTTCGTATTTTGTTGTGCTCCGTATTTTTTACCTCGTGAATGAAATCCACCATCATTAAAACTGAGACGGGAGGAGTTTTTGTCTAGAAGAGTGGTTCCGTTGATATAATAATTTTGAGAGTTATTTTACATAAATGGAAATAATCGATTTATTGATTATTTTTGTTTTTATTTTTATGAAACATTCATAGAATGAAATTCAACATACAATGACAATGCAAAGAAAAATTCGTTAAGCAGCTGGATTTTTCTTTGCATTGTCATTGTATGTTAGTTATTTTACATAATTTATTTGTGGTTATGTATCGCAAGAACTATAGCCAAAACGCTCTCATTATGAGAGGTCCAGCAGTAGGCCTTTAAAAAATAAGACTGGTGATGATAAGAGCTATTGGATGAAACTTGTTTTTAGAAAAAAAAATACTGTGTGCCAAGTTTCTTGAGGCACATTACTTATTGACGATCGTGGTCTTTCCAATAACTATTGTAGCGTTGACTCACAAAAATGACGTCTAAAAGAGCATTTTAACCGTCTACTTGCTGAATAAAATTTCGAGATACTTTTTCACTAACCAACTTAAAAAAAGGAGGTTTTTTAATCTTAAAGCATGAAATCATAATAAGTATAATTATTGTATATGAATTGCCGTCTTGCCTTGTGGTGTAACTTTTTCGAAGCGGTATTCAAAAGAGCCTGTACTCGAAAGCAGAGAACCATTTCACAAGACGGGTTCTTCCTCTGCCAGAAGACCCCGAAAAACTAGCGGGCCCCGTTAATGAAGTTGGCGTCTTAACGTTTATTAAGTCGGAACAAATTAAATTGTTCATTATTTCTTTGAAGCGAGAATATTCCGCGCGAATTTCTCCGCAAAACGTTTACTACGGGAGATTGTAATTATGATGCCGTCTTTTCTTTGTCACGATTTCACGGCCGATGTGGAAGAAAGTTAATTTTGGTGAACGATGGAAGTAGGGGCTTTCATTGTTTCTAGAAGCCCTTGTAAAGCTCCGGAGCTCGAGCGGGCTCGATGTGTAGCATGTGTGCAAATTAATGTGACTAGAATTGAAAATGTAGGCGCTCTTCCTAGGACGTACCTATTTTCACAGACAGCTGGGCGGAGCGGAGTGAGGCGGAGAATAGCAGCAATGAAAAGTTTTTACTGACGTGTGCAGAGATTTTTTTTTTGTTGGAGCGACGACCTGGTAAAGATCGCGGGATCGCGGTGGATGCGGAAAGCACAAGCCAAGACCGGTCTGAGTGGAGAGCCGCGAGGGAGGCCTATGTCCAGCAGTGGATGTCTTTCGGCTGACATGATGATGATGATGAGTAGAAATTTAGAGTACGAATCAATAAAATTCAATAAAATTTCAGTACCAAATACGCGCACGGAGGCACTGTTCCAAACGTCATACAAACTTTCTCGATAACGTTACTACTCTACGTTATGTAGGATTCAAATATTTGTGCTCGTGCCTCTGTAGGCAGAGCACAAGTTTCACAAAGATTCGAGTAGGAACGTTAAAATCGTATCGCCATTGAGAAAATACTAAAGTTTCATGGCACGAAGCACGAACTAAGTTCGTATTTTGACATTTTAGTACTAAGCACGCTGTTCCAAACGTCATACAATTTTTCTCGATGGCGATTATGATAACTTTGCTACTTGATTCTATGTCGAACTTCTGTTCAGCTGAACTTGCTTGGGGGTATAAGGTATAAACTAGTTGTTCAACGTAAACGCTGTTCCGTCTTCATCATCCCTTTCAGGATATCTCGGGTAGGGACTTATCGTAACCTATTAAAAGTCACTTAAATCCATTACCGCGACTGAAAGCGTGCACGAACCTTGACATGTCCAAGGAAACGAGAAAGACCTGCAACGCACCGACCACTCACAAGCAGTAACGTTTTAAAGTGTCACTTCACCCCGCAACACGACAACACGTCCTGGGTTACCAACATAGGGTTTATTTTTGAGTTAGTCCGTTAAGTCTAAACATCGTAAACTGTGTTTGACAGTTAAAGAGGCTAGTTCTGAGGTTTATGGAGCTCTTAAGTTGGGATGCTTTAGTACCGGGGCTGGAGCCATGTTGCAAACTGAACCTTAAGTTTGCTTTTTCGACATTTGTCATCTCACAGGACCAAGTGTCACGAATTGTCTGTTTCGCAAGAGGCCAAATGGTGACCATGTTGACAGTAAGGTTGGGTTAACTGTCCAACCCAACAATCCAATCCAACGAAAAAAATATATTTGTAATATGAATTATTCGAATGAACTTAATTACGTCGTTCATTCTTGCATTCGTTCAATAAGTCGCATCACTATTTTACTTTCACCAGAAACTGACAACACTGAAACTGCCATTCTGTAGCAGTGATGTAAATATTCTACTATAATATTCCAATGACATAACCCCCAATTTTTAGCTGCAGTTGAGTAACAAAAAACGCGGTACCTTTAACACGCCGGAATGTTAAATGTAGAGTTTGCATTACCTCCTGGAACATGTGGTTACGTAGTACTTATTTCGTGTAAGTCGCTGTTTCTAACTCCGAGTTTTCACTAGTGAGTAAAATTGTGTATGTTCTACATTACGGGGTCGTGAAGCGAACGAGCTAGAAGTAGTCGGTTGAGAGCTGCAATGTATGCAACTCATGCAAATTTTCTTATTACTGTAAATTCAGGGTAAGACTAGAGTATGTTTTAGCTGGCTTCGCACGTACGGTTTCGTGTATCGGCACTTGAGCGTCGATCCGCGAGTTTAACTCACATTACAGCTTATCACGATATGAGATCACTAGTGAAACTATCAGTATATGGAGCACAAGCAAAGGTAAAAGGTATGTTCGCATTTTTAACCGACTTAAAAAAACGCAGGAAGTTCTCAATTAGACTATGTTTTTTTCTGTTTGTTACCTACCGTGTTACTCTGCGAATTATTAATTGATTTTGATGCTTTATTTTTTGTTTCAAAGCGTATACTTTATAGGGTTTAGTTTTTTGTTTACCATACAAATTGTGAAATAAAAAGTCTTCTAACAAAAAATTGTTGACAGACAGACAGACGGACGGACGGACGACGAAGTGATCCTAATGGTTCCGTTTTTTTCTTTTGACCCAAAACCAGGTAGAACCTAGAAAGCATAACTTTCTTAACAATTTCGTATTCATTTCCAATTTTAGATTAATTTTAAAACAAGAATAGAAAACATGACACTACCGTGAGACTCAATCATAGTGAAATAAACGGATCACTCACGTATGTCAGTCGAGTATGAAAATGAGGGTAGTTGTGAGCCGCCCTGGGGCTTACGCCGAGCAGCCGTGGGAGCAGAGCCGCGGCGCGCAGTTTACGTCTCGCCACCGGCGTGGCGTGTGCTCCCAGAGGAAGGACTACGGATTAGTCCGAAACATTCGAGCTATACTCGACTGACATACGTGATTGATCCGTTTATTTCACTAAGAATAGAAAAGCACATTTATATTATGTTGATTAAATTAAATAAGTGCGCGTAGGCGCCGCCCCGGGCACATAATATAAGATACTGGGCCGAGTCTATTATTCTCACAGGCTTTCATTAGGATCACACGGGGTAACGACGCGTTCATACTGACGTCCTAAATAATATGTAAAATTGTACTATAATAACATACATGTGTTATGGGCCAAGGTTGCCACCGAGTGGCGTCTCACAAACTCGAAGAGGCGACCTGGCAGACCTAGGCGGCGATGGCGGGATGAACTGGACTCCTTCTTGAAGGACTGGCCGCTAATTGCTAAAGACTGGAAGCAGTGGAAGTATTGGGGGGAATCCTTTGCTTAGCAGTGGGACAAATTCATCATCATCATTTTATCAGCCGAAAGACGTGCTGGATATAGGCCTCCTCCGCGGCTCTCCACTCAGACCGGTCTTGTGCTTTCCGCATCCACCGCGGTCCCGCGATTTTTACCAGGTCGTCGCTCCATCTTGTTGGAGGCCTACCGACAGCTCGTCTCCCGGTCCGTGCTGGACGTGGACGTGGGACAAATTAGGCTAATAATAAAATAATAATAAATGATATTATGTACGGCAACGTGTCAGTGGTAAGTTGGTAAGAATTACATGAATGCATGTTCCGCCACATTGTAGCATGCAAAATTTTAACGAATAAATAATCAACTTAGAAAAGTTGAAAACCCCTGTCATTTTAAAGTTCAATATTTCAAAAACGGGTAAACCGATTTTAATGAAACTTAGCTAAGAACCACCTCGATTAAACTAACTTTCTATTGAAGAAAATCACATCGAAATCGGTCTATCTGTTTGGAAGCTATGATGTCACAGACGTTATGATGTCAAACTTATAACACCCCTCTTTTTCGTCGGGGGTTAAAATAAAACAAAACATCAACTTCATAAGCCATAATAAATTCAGTGCATGTGTCTGAGGTTTTACGTGAAAAGCGGTTGTCATAGAGTTTCAGGTGGCCGGCGAGGTGAAAACTCCGTATCTTTACATGACTGTTGTCAAAGGCCCAATTATGAGGCCCGGGCCGTTGCCCGTTTAGTCTGAATAGAAATAAGTTTACTGTTCATAATTTCATTTTTAGGGTTCTGAGCCAAATTGCTAAAACGGAACCCTTATAGTTTCGTCATGTCCGTCTGTCCATCTGTCAGTCTGTCCGCGGCTTAGCTCAAAGACTACTGCTAATACATAGAAACGTACTACGTACTAGAAAGCTGTAACTTTGCATTAACATACATTAACTAGGCCAAAAAAGTGCTGGAATATTTTTTTGTTATAAGTACCTCCCCTATACGTGAAGTGGGGATGTTTTTTATTTCTCACCTACCTACTCCATAGTGCGTGTTGGATAGGTCTTTTAAAAATATTGGGGGTGTTTGAAGATCATTTTTCGATTGAGATGCTTTGTAGGCATAATATTTAGGCATCTTACTTTGTTAGGTTCTTGCTTTGTAGGCATAATATTTAGGCATCTTACTTTGTTAGGTTCTTGCTTTGTAGGCATAATATTTAGGCATCTTACTTTGTTAGGTTCTTGCTTTGTAGGCATAATATTTAGGCATCTTACTTTGTTAGGTTCTTGCTTTGTAGGCGTAATATTTAGGCATCTTACTTTGTTAGGTTCTTGCTTTGTAGGCATAATATTTAGGCATCTTACTTTGTTAGGTTCTTGCTTTGTAGGCAACTCGCTGAAAATAGAGAAATTCGTTTGCGAAATATTTGGCTTTGTAGTGCTCCTTTTTGTTTGAGTCACGTCACCACAATCACCACAACCACAACACTATAAATGTTTCAAACTCTACGAGTTCATTATCAAAGCAAGTGCAAAATTACACCCGGAGCCAATTATATTATAAGTAAAGATACGTCCTATGCTCACAAGACTATCGAAAAAGATGTTCCGAACATTTTGTTTCCGGACATTTGCGCGCAAGTTTGGATCGTATTCGCGAGCGACTGAGGCCAAAGAAAGAGGCTACAATTTGTAGGTTTTTCTGCGTTTAATTTTCGGCGTGCTGATGACATATCTACCTGTCATTATTACATATTTCCCGGAGCACGTATGTTCCTTGTGCTAATGAAATTTGCTGGTATTGCGTATGGTATTAGCACAACAATTGTTACCGGGTGCATAACTATGTCAGGTTGTAAAAACAAATACCTACCTTGTTGTTCAGCAACTAACTGTTCAAACACCACAACAAAAGCTGTAGCTGTGAATCAAGCTTCTCCTCACTAAAATACACTTGAAACGTCAAAATACCTACGTAAAATGTTACAAGCACAAAGCCCCGAAGACGTATATTCGTTATTCGAATCCTGCATTTTAAGGTAATCGAGAAAATTTGTAAGACGTTTGGTACTAAAATTGAATATGAGGCTTCTCGATGACGATACGAATACGATAACGTTACGTTACGCAGGATTCGAACATTCGTACTCAAAATTCAAAATTCAATTTTTTTTTCAGCAAATAGGTAGTTGAATGCTTTTAACACGTCATTTTTTTGAGTCTACCAGCGCTTTCGGAAAGACCATGATTGCCAAGAAGAATGCGCCGCAAGAAACTTGGCACAAAGTCATTTTTTCTAAAAATAAGTTAAGTACTAGCTCTTACAATACGTAACCACAGATAAATTACACAAAGAAACCTCACTCTATCATTAAAAATTAAGAGAAAGAAAAAAAAAACCATATTTTAGAAACAAGTGTAAAAAATAATTATTAGAACAGCAAAACCACTCGGGCATCTGTTCCCATACGAAGCGATGTATTTATCCCGGTATGGGTTTAACAAAGGTAATAGATTTTAGAGCCTTTCTTACCAATACATGACACCAACACGAACCGAAACCGATAAATTCCTAGCCATAACCCATTAGACGTATTTTCATGAAAAACGACTGCAATAAGGCCTAAGACACAAAAGCAAGTTTTACATATTTGCGGCGTGATCCCCCGTATCGGCATTCGGGGGGGATTCCGGGGATCACGTTATTCAAGATGATATTATTATTATACGCGCATACTTGGAGCGTGCGGTCGCTTACTATAGAGCTAAATACACTAATTTCGATAGTGGATGAAAGTGGGAATTTAAAAGGGTATTTGCAATTTCAAAAGAAGGATACCTAATTTGTTTACAAAATTGACTGTGATATGTTACACTTGCCAAGCCGTGATAGCCTAGTGGTTTGACCTATCGCCTCTGAAGCAGAGGGTCGAGGGTTCAAACCCCGGCTCGCACCTCTGAGTTTTTCGGAATTTACGTGCGAAATAACATTTGTAATTTATCATGAGCTATTCGGTGAAGGAAAACATCGTGAGGAAACTCCTGCAAAGCAATTCAATGGTGTGTGTGAAGTTCCCAATCCGCACTGGGCCCGCGTGGGAGCTATAGCCCAAGGCCCTCTCATTCTGAGAGGAGGCCTGTGCCCAGCAGTGGGACGTAAATAGGCTGATGATGATGATGTTGATGTTACACGTACACGTACATAGAAATAAATTGGGCAAGTAAAAAAAAGCTGGCAAGAGCGAGTCGGCCTCGCGCACCGAGTGTTTTGAGCCATCGTCTAATATTATTTGTGCTACTTTACGTACAGTCCTTTAGTATAGACGGATACGCTAACTAATGCGTAACTGTAGAAGTTCCGTAGTGGGTGAGCTGCTTGATTAAGCTACTCATAGATGGCGCTGAGGAGAGATCTTCCAAATAAAATATGACACAAGGCATTGAAAAATTCGTTAGGTACACCAACGTTAAGTATAGCTTAATTGGTGGAGCGTGGTACGGATTACCGAGGTTGCTGGTTCAAGTCCAGCTGCTTAACGAATTTTTCTTTGCATTGTCATTGTATGCACAATGAGTACCCAGCTTTACTTGTCTTTATAGCCTCTCGCACTATCTTTACACCCCATAATTTACCGAAACAACCAAACCTAGGAAAAAAACTTAAAGCAGTATTTCCCTGGCAGTTCGCACGTAACAGCTGGTTTCATTATCAATTATCCCGGGGCACGGGGTATCCCGGGGGATCGTAAAAGCCACGAAGTAGAGGGAATTGACGACCGGATAGCCTAGTAGTTAGAGACCCTGACTATGAAGCTTGAGGTCCCGGGTTCGATCCCCGGTCGGGGCAGATGTTTGTATGATGAATACGAATGTTTGTCCTCATTTCTTGGATGTTTAATATGTATATAACTATGTATTTATCTATATAAGTGTGTTTATCCGCTGTCTAGTACCCATAGTACAGGCTTTGCCTAGTTTGGGACTAGGTCAATTGGTGTCAATTTGTCCCGATGCTATTTATTTATTTATTATTAAATCTCGGAAATTCCGAGATAGCTCGTGGTTGTAAAGATCGTTTTATTTTTGGCGGGTGGTGGGACCTTGTACGAGGTCCGTCCGGATCGCTACCACCATCTTACTCGCTAATCCTGCTGCTAAGCAGCAGTGCTTGCACTGTTGTGTTCCGGTGTGGAGAGCATGGCATTACATTGCTCTCTAGGTTGGCAACGCATTTGAAAACCCTCCGGGGCTGCGGGTGTCTATGGGCAGTGGTGATCACTTACCATCAGGTAACCCATTTGCTCGTTTGCCTTCCTCGTTGTATAAAAAAAAGTTCCGAAAATTTTAAACAAACTGGAGGAGATGAAAAAGTTGGACAAAGTAAAATATGACGCAGGCAAGAAAAAATTTTTTTTTAAGTAAGACACAGAGTTATTTAAGTAAGTAAGGAAGTATTATGTCTCTAAGGGATCTCTACTAGACACCTTTGAGTGGATGAGGGGAGCAATAACCAATAGGGACCAACATGATGCTAGTAATAACCAAGGATTGCTTGCCTAAGCATTGCCTCATTGACCGAGAGTGCGCGAAGCATGGAGCTCCGTTTCAACTTGGGAAAACATGAGACTCTACAGAGGGTCGAGCACGACTTTACGAATGCTGCGTAACGTTACGGTTATCGTATTGAGAACGAGAAACCTCATACTAAATGTTAGTTCCAAATACGCTCACGGGCGGGCTCTGTTCCAGACGTCGTACAAACTCGACAACGTTTACTATTCGATTTTACGTGACGCAGCATTCGTAAGTCGTGCTCGATCCTCAGGTGGTATTTCTCAACTGATTCTTGCAAACATTTTTGAGCAGATTCGATAACTACATCGATTTTTTGTCGATTTAGTTTTCGGAAAATTTCCAAAAAAAAAAACTCGCGATGTCTAGGTACAGATCATCGAACAGTGAGTGTTACTAGTGAGTAAATAATCAATAAATAATAATGATAACCACCAACTGAACTGGTTAAAAACTAGGCAAGCGTATACTATGGGTACCTACTAGACAACTCATAAACATAATCATATTTAGATAAATATAATACTTACATATCGAACATCCAAGAAGCAATAAATAAATACCTATTGATGTGAAGCACCAAATAAGCACCTCAGTTCTAATTTTATAAATACCGAAATATCCGCCGTCTAATTATTTATACAGGTCATCCTTCCAATGCTGAATATCGTAAAATTTACTTCTTGAAATAAACTACCCAGGTACCTACTCTTAAACTGAATAAAAATGTTCTACCTCTTCTATTGCACAGAGCAATCATTCCTCTCCTCCCAGTAAAGGTTAAGTTAATATTTTTGATCCGGGTCTCAGAGCCACTGGAGATACCAGAAAAATGCAGTTCAGATTTCACTGCAGACCCCGGTTGCTTAGGCTACGCCTCGGGGCATATCGTACGACTTCACTTGGAAAATGTTAAACTATTGCCGAGAAGCCGTGATAGCCTAGTGGTTTGACCTATCGCCTCTCAAGCAGAGGGTCGTGGGTTCAAACCCCGGCTCGCACCTTTGAGTTTTTCGGAATTTATGTGCGAAATTACATTTGTAATTTATCATGAGCTTCTCGGTGAAGGAAAAACATCGTGAGGAAACCTGCACACTCCTGCGGAGCAATTCAATAGTGTGTGTGAAGTTCCCAATCCATACTGGGCCCGCGTGGGAACTATATAGCCCAAGCCCTCTCATTCTGAGAGGAGGCCTGTGCACAGCAGTGGGACGTAAATAGGTTGACGGTGATGATGATGATTGCCGAGAAAGTGAGGTAGCATAACGCAGGTCGAAGGATCGGCCAAGGGCGAGTCGGACTCGCGCAAAGAGGATTGCGTTCCTAAAAATAAATTAATTTAAGTTGTGGCGGCCGTTAATCTAAAATTATTTAATAAAAATCATAATTAATTGTCACTGTAAATAATTTCAAAAAATATTGCTAATACTGTCAGTCAGCAGAGTTTAACAGCAAAAGCAAGCAATAATTACAGAAAATAATGGAAAATAACAACTTAGTGACAACAAGCCGTGACAGCCTAGTGGTTTGACCTATGGCCTCTCAAGCTGAGTGTCGTGGGTTCAAACCCCGGCTCGCACCTCTGAGAGTTTCGGAATTTATGTGCGGAATTACATTTGTAATTTATCATGAGCTTTTCGGTGAAGGAAAACATCGTGAGGAAACCTGCACACACCTGCGAAGCAATTCAATGATGTGTGTGAAGTTCCCAATCCGCACTGGGCCCGCGTGGGAACTATCGCCCAAGCCCTCTCATTCTGAGAGGAGGCCTGTGCCCAGCAGTGGGACGTAAAAAAGGCTGGTGATGATGATGATGATGATGAACAACTTAGTCGATGGAATATTTAAGAATCATTGCGGTGTCACAATTTTGTTTGTATAAAAGGATCATATTATGTGTGAATTTACGTCATAGTGACTCCAAATTAACTGTTGTAATTTTCCTTCAAGTCAACAGTTAAAAAACCATCCACGAACGATGGTGCTACAATCTCCATGCTTTTCCTTCAAATTTCCCAACAAGTTGCTTTTTGAGTTAAGTCGTTTTCATCATAAAGTTGCCTACGTACGTAGCTTCTACCCATTTCGAGACAGGACGGTTTTCATAGTTCATAGACAACACAAGATAAATCAAAATTGAGTTCAAATCCCGAACAGCCATTAAGGAATCTTGAATTAACCCCCAGGCTAACATAACACTTAAAATGTTTCACGAAACTTCGCTCCCTCGTGGCGTGAGCTTGTGTGCGTAACTTTTTGCGCGTTAATGTGCGTAATCCGTTAATTACAACTATTACGATAACCAGTAAATCCTTGTTAAGCGTTAGGCGCCTAAACCAACACGACTGTACATTGTGCGTGTGGACTCCATAAAATCGGGTCGTACGTGATATGATCAAATAACTACAATTTATACCTAAAAGCTGAAAAAGCCAGTTACAATACTACAATTTGTAAAAGTTGAAAAACCACAACTTTTAGAAGTTAAATGAGACGGTGCAACTTTTAAAAGTCGAAAAACCCCAGGGCATTTTTATCTCAAAGCTCAGTTACTAATTTCAAAACCGGAAAACCAATTTTGATGAAACTTATCTAAGAACTATATCGATTAAATTAACTTTCGATAAAAAAAATCCGCAGCCATATCGGTATTATTTATCCGTTTAGGAACCATAACACCACATACATACACAGATACGCAAATCGTAGCAGAGACGTCTGTTTATTTTTATTTTAAGCTTTTAGACCCTTATTTTTTGCGTCTTAGGTTAAAAATAATGGAAAAGTTTTATTAACCTTCACTCCCTTGGGAGTGGAATTCCGAAAAATCCCGCCTTACTCTTATAAAAGACATTATAAAAGAAAGCTATATGCCAAATTTAAGCTTTCTAGCTCTTGTTTGGGCTAGGCGTTAATGATTATTAAGTATGACTGTTCTTTTTATCATGAGTTATGATTATTTTGTGAACAAATCCGTACTTCGTTATACCGAGTATCTCGGTTATTACGCGTTTATAACCTTTTGTGTGCCAAAGCCTGATCGCGTGTTATTGCGAGGCGGATATCACGGAATAATCGCGATCTCAAACTCAATTAAGCTGCTATTCGCGCGGAGTCATCTCAAAACTCCTTTATCTCCGCTCAATATTTGTCGCGAAAAATTCGAATTGAATCCAGCCTTACAAACAATAAAGATGTTCGGATCGCCGTTCCCCGCACAATAGTTGTCGGAGCTGCGCCGTAAATAATAAATAAGTTTGCGACAATCTGAGCTAGAATTCGCGAGGATTTCGGGGCTAAAAATACACAACACACAATGGACCTTCCTTTATAGTGAAAGTCTCTGGCCGATAATGGCGTTCTCCTTGGCGTCCGTCGAATGTTTTTGCGCGCGGTTTTTGTTTTCTGACAAAGGTTTCCGGAGAGGTGGGATCTCAAACGGATACATTTTCTCATAGGCCTGCGTGTGTAAAGGGTCTCACCTTATTATTGACCCCTGACAGGAAAACGGGGGTCATTTCAAATCTTCCTAGCGACATATCAGTGTATCCTTCTTTGAAATGCGTCTACATCAGGGAACTGAAAGCACTCGTAATAGAACTTTTTCAAATGGCTCCTCTCTTTATTTTAAAATAAGAACTACTGCTGTGAGTGTGTAAACTTTCAGTAAGGGAAACGTCCCAATGCTTCACATATAATTGAAAAAAAAAGAGATATTTGGAGATTAGCTAAAAACCGCATCGAAACTCGTTTGTTAGCTATGATGAAACAGACAGATACACAGATCAAACTTCTTTTTCGTCGGGGGTTAAAAAAGGGTCATTCCCCCATATGATACTCGTATTCGTATTTGTCAAGCAACAGATCCAATGAACATTGAGAGATTTTTTTTTTTAATAAAAACTTTACAGGGTGTTCACTTAGATTTACTCAACGGCTGGCTGAATTCTTGACGCCTCATTATAACGCAATCCGTATTATAGGTATATCAAAGAGAGGAAACGTATTATAGAAAACTTTGCTGTTATTCTAAAATCGTGGCAGCAGGCTTTCGACCAAAGCCTTTTGTCTCCATGAAATATGAGGCCATTGTTTTTGCATGATCCATCGGAATTCGAATTAACTTGCGAAAGGGAATAAATACGTCTTCCTGGATAAAGACGGTAAGAGTCCGCCATTCAGGGGGAATAAAGGTTTGAAATATTTATGTAGGGAACGATTTATGTAGGCGGGCGGTATCACGTTGAAACCAAAACAGAGGCCCAAGCACGAATATACGAATCCTGCGTAACGTAATCGAGTACTTAGTAATGTTATCGAGAAGTTTGTATGACGTGACATTTGGAGAATAGCGCCCGCCAGACAGCGTATTTGGAACTAAAAAGTAGTGTAAAGTTTCTCGATTTCAATATCATAGCGTTATGTTGCGCTAGATTCAAATATTTGTACTCCGGCCTCATGGGACAGCAGGGTACTGTCCTACCTACTCAAGAGCTGAATGTCCATACCAAAATGTTTTTTTTTTCAGGAAAATGGGCTACATGATGTTATGTTAATATTGAATGGTATTGGATACCCGTGGTTCACCCGCAAGATACGGGGGAATATTATGTGCGACAATATAGGAATTTATGCGTAGTTATATTCTGGCTGAAAAATATTATGTCTAAGTACTTGTTTTTTTTTTTCGGCATTAGAAAGAAGAACAATTTTGAGGTGTCTTTAACCTCCGACCCGAAAAGAGGGGTGTTATAAGTTTGACCTGTGTATCTGTCTGAGGTATCAGAGCTCCCAAACGGATGGACCGATTTCGATGCGCTTTTTTAATCAAAAGCTAGTTTAATAAAAATTTAATCTAAGTTTCATTAAAATCTGTTGACCCGTTTTTGAAATATTGAACTTTGAAATGACAATGTCTGGGGTTTTTCAACTTTTCTAATTTTAATACGTACTCGTATTATAGTATACATCAGCATATTTTATTCAGGCTTGCATGCATTAGGTCAATAGCTTGTTCCCTCGTGTCTGCAGCGTGAGCTACGCCACAACGCAACAGCGCTACCGGTAGCATGGCAAGCGACTTTCTAATACATTGCGTGTGTTGACAATAATCAATATTTGCGGTAAGTTCTCGGCCGAGCAATGAAGAGAGTATTCACTCGTTTTGTCGCTGCCTGGACACAGTAGTGGCTAGGCCGTATCACAAGATCACAACCCCGTTTGTCTCAAAGCGCTGTAATCTGTTGTAATTGGATCGGCCATTGATAGCTCCCCCTAGCACGCTAAAACGTAGACAAATATTATATGTCTATCGATAAAATATTTGGCAAGTACATCTTTTATCGCGGGCTATTGACGAAACATAAAACTAACCCTACTTTAATTTTATCTCGTATACCATACTTTAATTTTATCATAAAAGCAGTGTTGCCAATGATTGAAAAGAAAATACATGTCGTTCAAATGCACAGTTTTAAGTGTCCTATTTTAATATTCTACTTCTTAAAGATGTCAAAGGCTCTTAGTGGCTGGCTGGTAAATAGTATTTTTATCGTGCTTTGGTCGGATTATCGTATTTATCGTGAGCGGCGTTTCGCTGTTTCTGTTTGTAAACACAAGGGAATACCATACACGGTATACATAGCATCAAAATTAAATAAAACATGGTTTTAAACGTAGTTTCATGTTAAAAGTACTTAGCATCAATTAACATTGAATAAAAGTATCTTATTGCAACGAACTGTCAAAACAGTTTAATTTAACTGTCTATCCAGTAGGTCTACAACTCACAGTGTGACTTCTATCTCGCGCGAGAACAACTGCCCGTCCTTTTCTGTCATTCAGAATGCAACGGGACGGGTAATATAATCTCGCGCGACAAGCAAAGTCGCGGCCAGTCGTGCTAGCCCTACAGTCGTCTAGTATGGACAAAATACAGCGACATAATTAAGCGTTTATCGCTCATTGGTAAATAAAATGGGAAGGTAACCCGTAACGTGCTAGAGCTGCAGCTTGCGACATGCGCGCGGCTTAGGCGCGACAAAGCACGGCTCATGCCAGAGTGATATTGGTCTGGTAATCGACGCCTAGATTGAGTCGGACTTAAGACGTACACAATTGTCAATTGTCTCAAGTCTGTGTGAGATTGCTTTGATCCTACGCGCTGGGCGGTAACTATTGCTAAAATTAACCACAGACATTTAATGAAATTACTCTTGGTAATAGTATGGGTTTAATTTTTTTTTTGCTCAGTCAACAAGGATCCCTTGTAGTCCTTCTTTGGCATGTCTATATGTCTGTCTTACATTCTGCGGCGTAGCTCAAGAACTGTTGGTTGTACTAGACAGCTGTAATTTGTCATACTTAATTACTACACCGACAAAGTGGTAGTTGAATTTTAATGTCAATATCGACTCTACAGCTGACTTTCGTCTTAGCGAGCGATGAAAACGTCCTAACCCTGGTTATCAATAGAGTTGGGATGTTTGGTGGCAATTTAGAACAGAGTATAGTGGAGTCGTTATTACACTATCAAAAAGTTTAGATGTTTTAACACAGAACTAAATCGGGATAGAAGGAAAGAGTTCATTGATTTGTATCGGAACCAAGTGTAAATTTTTGCTTAGTTATTTTGACGCCACTACGAATTTAGTGAGGAAATACCTCTATTAACGGCTCCAACTGTTGTGGTGGTGTTTGAACAGGTAATTGTTGAACAACAAGTTTATTTTGTTTTTAAAACCTGACGTCGCACGCAGAAAGCGGTCGGGAGTTGGACCGCGTAGTGAGGTTATGAGTCCTTCTTTACGGCACGCGAGGCACAGACACTCTTTCCTTCTATCCTGTCAGTTCTGTGGATTTTACCTGCAATAACAGCACAACCTTAATACGTTCAAATATCTGTCTTTGTCCAGCTAACTTTGCGTCATGTTTGCGGGTGGTAGGACCTTGTGCGAGATCCGTCCGGATCGTTACCACCATCTCACTCTCTAATCTTGCCGCTAAGCAGCAGTGCTTGCACTGTTGTGTTCCGGTGTGGAGAGTAAGACAGCCGGTGTAATTACGGACACAAGAGGCATTTCATCTTAGCCCTCTAGGTTGGTAACGCATCTGCAAACCTCCGGGGTTGCGGGTGTCTATGGGCCGTGGTGATCACTTACCATCAGGTGACGCACGCATGCTCGTTTGCCTTCCTCTTCGTATTAAAAAAATGTTTTTGTTCACCAAATGATATTTCGACGCTGGCAAGTTTCATGATGCATTTCATCAAGGCCTAATGTTATTTTAGGCAAAATCCATTAACTTTCGAACATAAACCAAACATGCACTTACAATAAATGGTTTCCATTTGGCTACTACACAGGCCCAGTATACTTTGACCCGTGGTTCTGACTGATTGGAGGTATTTGAAGGGTCGTGTTAGAGTGGGGGGTGTGGGGGTAAATATCGACGATTCGTAATGTGGGTCGTTGTAAAGACCACCATTCAGCGTTTAGAGGGAACTGGATATTTCCGAGTCCATTACTAAGGTTAAACGGTAACATTAAAATTGTAACTAAAATTTAAATTGTTGCAAATTCAATATTGAATTGTTTTAATGCACGTGATTATTTATTATGAACCGCATACTATATTCAACATTGTAGTAACAGATTGTTTTATACACACACACACTTTCGTCACAGTGTCTATAAATTGTTCGAACCCTGATCATTTATTTTTATTCGTTTAAGAGATATCGAAATTATAGGCGTTCGTTATCTCACCCCGTAGCCCGGCAAACCTGTCCACAGCATACCAACCCCATAGGCCCATTCCAATTCACTACCTTCCTAGCGATAATTTGGCAAAATTCAAAATTCGTAATTTTATTCAGCAAATAGCAAATAGGCAATTGAATGCTCTTTTACACGTCATTTTTAGGGTTCCGTACCTCAAAAGGAAAAACGGAACCCTTATAGGATCACTTGGTTGTCCATTTGTCAGTCAAGACCCTTTTTCTCTGGAACGTGTGGAGGTAGCATGCTGAAATTAATATCAAATACTCAAACTTGCGGTCCCTTGAAGTTGTGAAAAAATCAACCTTCTAAGTCAACGCAATCAAAAGATACAGTCATTACACAGGCTATTTCCATACAAATTGCCGAAATCCAAAAACCTAAAGTAGGGCACTTCCAGTTGTCCTAGAAACTTGAAATTTGGTATGAAGGTAGCTCTTATAGCACGACCACTCACAAAAGTCTCGAAATCTAATTCTTTTATGTCTGCCTGTAGATTTCGCAGACCAATATAAGTTGACCCCACACTGCGTACATTTTGCTTAAGAGCAGGGCTCTGCTAACACTGGACTTCTTAAAACACTGAGGAAAAGCGTTAAAATCTTTCTACGGAACCCTCGTGCGCGAGTCCGACTTGCCAAGTGCAAGTGCGACGGTCCGGTTTTCTAAAAACTAGTTACTTACATAAGTCTTACGATACATAACCTCAGATGAATTACACAAAGAAGACTTACTGTATAATGAAAAAAAAAAATACAGTATTTTAGAAACAACCTCAAAATCATAGTCATAATATTGTTGCTAATGTTACTTTAGTATTGCGTGGTAGTGGCAGAAGGCGGTTTCTGTCTGATTTCCCAGCGGCGAACAGTCGGCGAGTGCTCGTGCTCGGGCCATTGTCGTACTATATCGCCACTTCTGCTATTTGCCAAGTATTTAAAAAAGCCATAAATATTATTACAGGTCTCAAGGAAGGTTGTGAAGGCATGTTGAGCGGTTGTTGTTGTGCTTCGTAAATGGCCTCGTGGAGAGTGCCGAAACGCGTCAGCGTTGAGTATAGTGGTGGTGGTGATAGTTGGGTCTGTGTGGCATGTGTTGATTCGTGTAGCAGTGGAGGCGGAGGTGTTGCATGGAAACATACATTTGCCGCACAGATATAACTATTTATCATTAGTGGTCGCGGGTGAGCAAAGTAATTGTTTTTTTAGTTCATAAATATGGACCTCCGCAAAGTAACGCCTGATTCAATAAATTACTCAAGGAAGGTGTTGAAGGTTATAAATTAAACTTCAAATTGCGATTCCATTGTTTTTTTTCTGGGTAGATTTAAAGCAGGAAAATAAAAGAGTCGTTAACCCGCGATTTCCCTGATATGCCAAAAAAATACCGCTTTCTAGTACCAATAGTCTCTGAGCAAAGCCGTGGACAGAAATAGAGGCAGACAGACAGACGGACATGACGAACTACAAGTGTTCTGTTTTTACCATTTAGGCTACGGAACCCCAAAAACCACCTGTAAAAATTAGATATAGGGGGCTTTTTCGTAATGGCTACAGAATCCTTGATGCGTCCGAAACACTCTTGGCTGCTTTATTAATAACTGCAATACGGGCAGTAATTTTTGTTACAAACAAAACTATGAACCTAAAAGTAATTAGATACGTTGTGGTGGTTTCGGGAATTTTTTTTTGCCACTTTAGACGTAAAGTATACAGTAACTTATTCACAATCACAACATTATTCCTGTATTATGATAAATCGTGTTTTTAATTCACTCAGAGAATAATAATTAATTTTCTTTGAAAGACGTCGTATGATACCCTCGTAACCGCGCAAGCCGCCGAGTTGACAATGCGTCCTAAATTTATTTGACTACCTACAATGGGAAATCGCATTGTTCGAACCAATAGGTCTGAGCTTGAAATATCAAAATTTACAAACGCACTTTTAAGTCTGATCGTTCTATAAGGGCCCCCTCACATCTAGCGTTTTTCGAACATCACAGTGTCACTGTCTACCTGGGGGGCTCTAGCACGCATGCCATTTTGTCGCTTGTCGCTCAGTGCGTCCTTCACTGATTCCATCAATATGAAAGGGTCGCACTGTGCGACAAGCGACAAAATGGCGCGCGTGTTAGACGTGCTGAGGGTCGAGCACGACTTCACGAAAGCTGCATAACGTTACGGTTATCGTATCGAGATCGAGAAACCTCATACTAAATTTTAGTTCCAAATACGCTCACGGGCGCTCATACAAACTCGACAACGTTTACTATTCGACTTTACGTTACGCAGCATTCGTAAAGTCGTGCTCGACCCTCTGAAACGGAATGAGAAGCAATATTGTAACTGTGATTAAACGAAAAGAACGGTAATTACTGCTTCGTCTTTTTGGTGACAGAAATGAAATCAATACTTTAGTTTTACACAGAGCAGCTTTAAACACTATGGCGCTTACGCCGTGCGTTTTGAGCACATTTTGACTATCCCTCTCTCTTTACACACGCATTACGCTTATGCGAATAAACTTCGCCGCTAAAGGTAGCGTCTTAACTCCCGCGCAGTTCGCCACGTTCGGCGCTGCGCCAGAACGGGCCAGCTCCACATTTATTTTTTATACGACGAGGAAGGAAAACGAGCAAGTGGGTCACCTGATGGTAAGTGATCACCACTGCCCATAGACATCCACAACCCTGGAGGGTTCGCAGACGTGTTGCCAACCTAGAGAGCTAAGATGAAATGCCTCTTGTGCTCGTAATTACACCGGCTGTCTTACTCTCCACACCGGAACACAACAGTGCAAGCACTGCTGCTTAGCGGCAGGATTAGCGAGTAAGATGGTGGTAGCGATCCGGATGGACCTCGCACAAGGTCCTACCACCCGCAAACTATTTACGTTAAAAGTCAATTAGGATGATTAAAAACACTTTGATAGTACAACGCTTTTTATTCCGCACTAGACTTTCACAATTAATAGAACTTTAAGTATATCTTGTAAAGGGACCTGACTGAAGTGAATAAATGGAGTTTCACCAGCAGACGCATAATCGGGACCAGACTTATATTACCCTTAAACCAGTATTGTTGCCACTGATACATTGCCGCCAACAACATAGGGTTTAAAGGGCGTAACATGCGAATAATATGCTATCGCATTGGTCTGTACAGGATGTATCCGTCGCGCGGTTAGAAATCACGGCGAACAAGGTTTCATTATCCTTTCAGTTGAGGGGGGGGGGGACCAAACTCGACATTTGTTTAATTCAAGGAACTCAATTAATTATTTCCTATAGAGTTAAGTATCGATTTAAGGCACCTTTTGATTTTTCTACGCCGTTCGTTCTGCACGTGTAGCACGGCGCGCCATTTTGTCGCTTGTCGCGCAGTGCGTCCCTTTCATAGTGATGAAGATGAAGGACGCACTGAGCGACAAGCGACAAAATGGCGCGCGTGCTAGCCCCCCTGTGCCCTAAGCACGACTTGTCGAATCCTGCGTCACGTAAAATCGAATAGTAAACTATGACGAGTTTGTGTGACGTTTGGAACAGCGCCCGCCCGTGAGCGTATTTGGAACTAAAATTTAGTATGAGGTTTCTCGATCTCGATACGATAACCGTAACGTAACGCAGGATTCGACAAGTCGTGCTTAGGGTACTGATCATCCTTGGAGTTTATTAACCTCTTTTTATTTACTTTCGTCACGTAATTTATTGCTTGCCTGATTTTGTAAAGGTCTCTGCTCAATAAACCAGTTTTTACATAGAATATTTTCATCGATAACTTCGCCTTTGTACTACCTGTGTATTGCTGTATTTAGAGTTCAGGTACGTACTTGGGACATTTTATAAAAAAAGTTACACACACCATTTTTCCCGGATTTAGAAATTTTTATCTGCTTAGAATCGACGAGTACTTATCTCGACCATCTCGACCATCGATCTTAATAGCTGAAAAAAGTGGCCCCAAATATTGTATTCCGTTCCGTTATCTTGTCCGAAGGGTTACGCTAATACTCAACTATGAGAGTAACGACATGGAAGTACAAAAAAAAATTACAAAAATGGACACTTTTTTCGCCTTAAAATTCGATAGTGTAGGTTTCTATACATAACTTTTTCGAGGATTTTTATTTTGGTGTTTGAACAGTTAGTTAAAACAACAACAACAACGAGTTGTTCAAACAACAACAAGGTATTTTGGATTTGTTAGATGAATTTTCCGATATTTTTATTTTCTTGTATAAAAATTTTCGATCGCCTTCTTTCCCTGTAGAAAATTTTCCGAAAGCCTTTTTTCCCTGTAGACATATTTTCTGATATATTTATTTTCTTGTATAAATATTTCCGAAGGCCTTCTTTCCCTATAGGCATATTTTCTGATATATTTATTTTATTGCATAAAAAATTCCGATCGCCTTCTTTTTGTGTATTTTTTCTCAACATACGCAAAATTTCGTAGTTGTTCATTTTACTAGGGGCACATTACAAATTCCTTGTCGTCTCTTTTTTCCTAATCAGAGTTGCAAAAGCGCTTGG
Source organism: Clepsis dumicolana (assembly GCA_963691665.1). Lineage (NCBI taxonomy): Eukaryota > Metazoa > Arthropoda > Insecta > Lepidoptera > Tortricidae > Clepsis > Clepsis dumicolana. Next base: position 14,516,477 of record OY829520.1, on the reverse strand, counting down.
TCGATGCAACTTGTGACCAAAGGGCTGGCAGTTTTCTCTCTCAAAGAATCATTTTACATGTTACAACTTTTAAAAAGTTAATGCAGCGGGAAAAAAACCGGCCAAGTGCGAGTCGGACTCGACAAGACTTTAACGCTTTTCCCCAGTGTTTTAAGAGTCCAGTGTTAGCAGAGCCCTGCTCCTAAGCAAAATGTACGCAGTGTGGGGTCAACTTATATTGGTCTGCGAAATCTACAAACAGACATAAAAATTTAAGATTTTGAGACTTTTCGGAGTGGTTGTGCTACCTACCATAGAGCTACCTTCATACCAAATTTCAAGTTGCTAGGACAACTGGAAGTACCGTTGAGGTTTTCAAAGTACGGCAATTTGTACGGAAACGACCTTTTTAATGACTGTATCTTTTGATTGCGTTGACTTAGAAGGTTTGATTTTTTCACAGCTTTAAGGGACCGCAAGCTTGAGTATTTGATATTAATTTCAGTATGCTACTTCCACGCGTTCCAGAGAAAAAGGGTATTGACAGACAGACAGACAAACAGACAGGCAGACAACAAAGTGATCCTATAAGGGTTCCGATTTTTGCTTTTGAGATACGGAACCCTAAAAACGGAATTTGATTCGTTTCTTTTTCTCCTAGCAGGAATTAGAAATCCATTTCCATTCGCCTAGGTAAGGACGGTTTCTTCTTTTAAAATTATGAGTGAAAATATTAGATGCCTCCCGGGTTCTGTTTATAAAAAAATAATTATAAATATCATGGGACAATTGACACCAATTGACCTAGTCCCAAACTAGGCAAAGCCTGTACTACGGGTACTAAATAAATGAATATGGGTACTTATGGGTATGTAAATGAAAAGCGAGAATTTCCGAGCATGTTTGAGAATAGTACTTTTTGATATAAGTGCGCAAAGAATGTCATTATGCACGAGTCCCGAGGTGTCTAGGCCCGAGCCGCGAGGCGAGGGTCGAGCGAGACTCGGGACGAGTGAAAAAGACACTACCGCACGTGTACCAAACGACGCTTTTTAATACATTTGTGAAAAAATGACAACGAGGAGGTGAGCCGCCAGCGGCGCCTAGGGAACGCACTCGTACTAAAAAAATATATTCCACACAAAATTGTAAACATGGTCACAATGCGAATGGGCTTAACTTGACATTGTACAAATTATGATGTAATTATATATTGAAGGAATAAATAATCTAATCTAATAAGAATTTTTGGCCCTAGTAAAATGAACGACTACGAAATTTTGCGTATGTTGAAAAAAATTACAAAATTAATATATCAGAAAATATATCTATAGGGAAAGAACGCCTTCGGAAATTTTTATACAAGAAAATAAACATATCAGAAAATTTGTCTATAGGGAAAGAAGGCGATCGGAAATTTTTATACAAGAAAACAAAAATATCGGAAAATTCATCTAACAAATCGTATTTTGACTTTACAAGCTGACGTCACATGTAGAAAGCGATCGGAAGCTGGAACGCGAAATGAGGTTCTCAACATTTTATTTTAGCACTCGAGGTACAATACACTCTTTCCTCCCTCTAGGCATAGCTCTATGCTGCGAATACATAATTCATTTGTGGTCATTTATTGTAAGAGCTATTGTAATAAAAAAAACTTTGTATAAATTTTCTTGCGGCGCAACATTCTTAGCAACCATGCCCTTTCCGAGAGCTCTAGTAGAGTCAATAAAAATGACATGTAAAAGAGCATTTTTAAACTAAATAAAATTCTGATTGTGATCGTTCTGAAGAGCACAGTTTTTCTTCAAACGCAAATCGTTCATCGCAATTCGGAAGTCCCTAGCGACTAAGCATTGAGCAGCGAGCAGCGAGCACTGAGCTTCGAGAAATGAGGAGCGCAACTTGTTTTAATTTGGAGGCGCGGCATCGCAAATTCACTGTTTGATTTGAAAATACCCCCAAGGCGCGGGTGTGGTGAAAATTTACTGAAGATTTTACCATTTGGCTGTTGAATAAATTATCACCTAAAAGGATACATTAATGTTAATTACGTATTCTGCTCTTATAAGATTTCAAACGCTTTTTTTTACAGGTACTTAAACAGCTTTTTACAAGAAACGACACTGAGACTCAATCATAGTGAAATAAACGGATCACTTAGGAATACTGTTCCGTATTTTTTCATATAAACATTGAACTAAGTCAAGACAGTTAATTTATTTTCAATTTAGAATAAGAATAAGAATAAGAATAATTTATTTCGTAATACATACATCAGCAATATACAAAAGTGAATATCTAGCAGGACCCAAACTAGGCAGAGCCTGTATCTTGGGACCTTGGAGTGCACTATACAAGAAAAATTGCTAATACATTATGCTTTGTAGACGTCAGGTAAACATGGTACTAATAATAACTAAGTTAAATTAAAAAGTTACACAAAAATAAAGCAGCATGTGTGTATGTGTGTGTGTGTGTGTGTTTGTTGTGTGTGTGTGTGTGTGTGTGTGTGTGTATGTATGTATGTGTGTGTGTATGTGTGTGATTATGAATGGGGTTAGGGGCCGACTCGAAGGAAAGCCTCCGTGTCGTTGTATGACAAAGATACAAGCCACTTCCTCACAATCGTCATAAGCTTTCCCACTGCGCAGCACTGTATACCGTGTACATCACATACGGCATTATAAATACGCAAGTGCAAGTAAGCAGGGCACCGCTTTGCGAAAGCAGATCTGGCTTTTGGCAAGGGAGCCCTGAACTTTGATTTACTTTGATTTTTTTATTCGATATCAGAGTTTGATGCAGACACAAACCAAACGCTTTCCAAACTGGAAAAACGAAACGCAGTACTCGAGCATATACATATAAATCAAGTTTAACCCGACATGTTGAGGACTAAAATTCGTAGTCCTTCTTCTGGGAGCGCACGACTCAGAAGCAGTGAAACGTTAACGTAAGCGTAACTATAGTAACGTTATAGAAAAACCTGTATGAAGTTTAGCGAGTACGCTCACGGGCGGGCGCTGTTTATTTGGTACTAAAATGTTATACTTATGAAGTTTCTCGATTTCGATAAGATCGCAGGATCCTAATATTCGTACTCGGGCCTCTGCAGTGGGACATTACAACAGGCTATAAAAATAATTAAGTACGAGATCCATCGTAAAATAACTAAAAAAAAATAGAAAAATATATTTAACATCACATCATGATTCAGAAAGGTGAGTGGATTGTCGAGGCCTCGAGGAACTCGGCTCATCCATTTTTATAAAAAAGCGTTGGGCTGTAATGATTGTGAAGCTTTTAGGTTAACAGAAGGGGGAGAGGAGGGGGGGGGGATCTACAAGTCTAATGGGGAAATGAACAAGCCATTGTTTGACTTACAGTCCAAAAAGTTATACTCGAGCGGGTTACGCGCTGCTTGCAGGGCTGCGGATTCGAGTTTTTCGTGAGTGTATTTCAATTTGGGTCTGAGACCGTGAAGTGGTAGAATGCAATACAATACAATGCAAGACTCTTTATTGAACACCAAACTACAAATCATACAGAAAAAGTACAACGGAAAATTACCGGTAACCGGTAGCTGATAGAGTTACCATAATATCAAAACCTATTAGGATACGGTACTTCAAAGTTGTTCTAGAAACTTACATTTTGGTATGAAGGCAGCTCTTATTATTATACTATTAGAGTACAACTAATCAGATAAATCTGAAAACGTAAATTTTTGTCTGTCTGTATATCAGGCCCCTATTTCACCAACTTTACAATTGTCAGTTTTCAATGACAATTCGGTGTCAGTTGGTAACTTGAAAAGCTTTTGTTTTAGCGCGCTTCATATTGGCAAAGAAATATAGTTCGAATTGTCGTTGTAAACTGACAAAAATTCTACAGTTTGTGAAATAGGGGCCAGGTGACCCACTTGCTCGTTTGCCTCACTTGTAGGTATGTATAAAAAATGTCGGGAAAAAGCGGGAAAAAAAATCGAAATTCGATTCCCGTGATAGAAGAACTATTAACCTACAAATTTGTGCGGAATCCGAACGGGTTTAGAAGGCGGTTTTACTTTTTTACTAAAAGATCTTAGAATTGTCTTAAAATTGTCCCCCGGGGCTCTACGCCCCTATTACACCAACCTTGTCGGTTTGTCATGACAATTCGAACTACATTTCTTTGACAATATGAAGCGCACTAAAACAAAAGCTCTTCAAGTCAGCAGATGACACCGGATTGTCATTGAAAACTGACAATCGTAAAGTTGGTGAAATAGCTTAGGGACCTGGTTCGTAGTAGCGCAGCCTGCGGGTGGTCCCCTCGCAAGTTTTGTTTCTATTTGAGTTGATTTACCTGGTTAAATAGAACGCTGCTCTCATTTCGGCAATGTCAATTCGTCACTTGTAAAATTTAATACAAACACAAAAGCAATTTGAGGAAACACGAACAAGCCTTGCAAGTAAATAATCAGTCATTGAGACAGCTTTGCTGACGACCGCGGCTTGCTGAATGGATGTATGTTTCTTGACAATGCTTCGCTTATTTCCCCGTTTTTGCGCCGATGACAAATTTGTTTGCTCAACAATGTACGGATTATTTTTACTTCGATAATACTTTTCTAATTTGTGCCATTGTAGGTTTCAGTTTCGGGTCATTGCCTTTGTTACTAGGAATAGAAAAGTAGAAAACGTCTTGTTTTTTTTAACTCCCTACGAAAAAGGGAAAAGATTGACAATCAACGCTTATAAGTTTCCAATGTAGGTACTTTAACACGAAGTCTTCTTGCTTCAAATTTGTTTCTATGACATTCCAATCCCAATTCCGTGAGCCTAAAGACTTTTGCCAAAATAAATTCGGAATCTCGATTTTACAGCAGTACGTGAGGCTGTGTCTTAGAGGAAGCAGACGAAAGTAGCCTTAAGCTTATCTTGAAACTACATTTTTTCGGATACCTATCGATGGGGATGAAGTACACAACAATCCGGCTAGCACGACTGGCCGGAGATTATACCCGTTGCATTCTGAGTGACACAAAAAAACGGGCAGTCGGGCAGTTGTTCTCGCGTGAGATAGAAGTCACAGTACTTGTGCTAGACCTACTGCGGGGAATTCGGGCGTCTCCTTTTATTTATGCTCTGCGGGCTGCGTCGACCGACTGTGCCAAAAAGGGTGCTGTTAAATCTTCCCCGTCGCAGTGGCACGTGACGGGGCAAAGGGAAAATTAGATCGCTACTCGCCGGGATTACGAGGACTATATACTTCTTGAAGTGTTCCACAGAACCAACGAAGAGAGGATAGATGTGGCATGGTCACGTGGCTTTGTCGCTTTTGACGCGTACGCTAATTGTGACTGAGTATTGCTTCATCATCATCATCATCATGTCAGCCGATTGACGTCCACTGATGAACATAGGCCTCCCCCAAGGCTCTCCACTCAGACCGGTCTTGTGCTTTCCGCATCCACCGCGGTCCCGCGATCTTTACCAGGTCGTCGCTCCATCTTGTTGGAGGCCTACCGACAGCTCGTCTCCCGGTCTGGTTCTGACCCCATCGGCCATCAGTCCTGCGAGTAATGTGCCTCGCCCACTACCACTTAAGTTTCGCAATTCTTACATGAAATACATGTGTTCAAAAATGGTGTCAGCATTTGCGATTGAGGAAACTCATCCACAATGTACTGAATTAGTTACACGTGTGTGCGTGATCGCGTAGTGCTTTTGCGTGTGCGTATAAATAACAAGTGGAGGGGAGAAGACATTGATTCTGGAAGGAAATACAAACGATAGCATTTCTAGTTTTTTTTTTATTACTTCTGTGGTCGCTGTCCCAGAAAAACAAGGGGTACTGTGGATTGAGAGTCTGATGCTCACGTGTTTCGGAAGTCAAATTTATTATTATTATGATTAACATTGGGTAATGACATTGGTAAATTGACACTAACTGGTTACTCTAGAAAATGACATCCAGTTACTGCCACCACTTGTATGTGGCGATATTGGCGATACTAAGTATGAATACTTTCACAATTTCATTCTCTTGGTAACAGTTCTGGATCTATTTAATTTAATAAAGTATACAACATCAGCATTTTTAATTCTCTTTGTACAGAATCGTTTAAAATTATTTTTATTTTAATCCTTAATTCTAATTCTGTTATTAAATTTATATTCAAGAAATCAATATTTACAAGAGCTATTTAAAGAATAGTCGTTAAATAATGTCAATTTATAATTAAAAATCATGTACAATCACTGGTTTAACTGCGTTAAACAGAGTTCCTCTTTTGTTATATTTTATTGTATAGCAACATTAACTGTCAAAAATTCTGTTCGTCATTCTCTTGTAATTGTATCGATTCACCGAGATTCATGACTGTAACGTTCTTACAATTTATTCCTAATTAAACCAGCTAAAATCTACAGTCCACTTTTATATTCAAGACCATATATCCTGAAAGACTCGAAAAGGAAGTTTAGGGATCTTTTTCATGGTCCTTTACGAGCCTCCAATTGGAAGAAGATTGTAAGGTCGGAGAAGGTCGGGCTACTCCTTCAGGCTTAAATCCAATAAGCCGATATCAAGATCAGCGTTGAGATCATCCAGCTACGTGCAAGGCAAGAGCTGACACTCATCATCACATCGCGTCCCATCAGCCAGGACATTCAGCGACCGACGGGTGAACAAAGCCAGCAAGCACGAAGCGTTCCTGTACATCAGGAAATAGTCAGTGACGTGACCACCGAGCCAGTTACGTTAGTCATTCTAGAGCTGATCATATTCAGGGAGTGAGCTAATCAGGGAAGTACACAGTGAAGCAGTTGCAACAAGTCAAAGGAGCAGATATCCACATCTGGGAAAAGGACGCAAAACAGTGAGACCGTTCCTATTATTCCTTATTTTTCATTTCGCTTTTGTTGCTTGCTTTCCATCATACATCCATAATTCCCATTATTCAATTTCATTTGCATTCATCAACCATTTAGGCATTATATGACAGCCTAAAATTCATCTCGTAGATACCTGTTCATTAAAATCATAATCAAGGTTCTTCATTGCCACGCTTAATCAGTTAGCTAGATAATCATTCGTATTGTTTGGTTTTGTAGCATAATTCATTGGGGGTAATTAGCATAACCTCGCTGGTTACTTACCATTTCATATTCAAATATTCATTTCACATTCTCAATCACAATAATAATTCACATCCACAAAGTCAATAACACATTCCATAGTTTAGGTAGGTACACATTAACTTTAAATATAATCATTCGTAAGTTACACGGTAATAATATCTTAACCACAAGTTGTTTTTTGTCACTAAATACAAGTACAGTTACACAGTTTAGATTTGTGTAGTTCATACAGTTAATAAATTAATCAAAACATTAAGAATAAAGTATTAAAACATTAGCCAAATTATTTAAAAATCACAACCTCAATCCATTGCACAAACAATCAACAACTAAACGAGTTTTATAACTACTGTGTTATTTATCGTCTTCGCAGAGCATCATACCGCTGAGTTAGCAACTTGCATTCAATAGCGGTCGGCTCGGCCGGCGCCGCTCGCTGCACGGCTTCTGACGCCTGCGCAAAATTAATAGCAATCTTGAGTTGCGACGCCTAGACCAAAATAATAGCATTTTTTACATTGTATTTTTATTATCTTTTTGAAAGGATTGTTTTTTTATATCCGCTCAGCTTGATAATACTTTTTACTTACCATGACGGAACAAGAGCAGCTTAAGAAATTAAAATACAAGCGAGGTGCCATTAAGGGCAAGCTTACTGCTTTTCAAAGCTTCTTAGAACGCTTCAAAGCCGAACCACAGCTTAGCGAATTGCAGGTTGCCGAACTTCAGTTACGCTATGACAAGATTGTGCCTATATTCGATGAATTTGATGCATTACAGACTGACATCGGTATGCTGTCAGAGTCAGAGACTGCGGGCGACGCAGGTATCGGAGAGGAGCGCAAGCTTTTCGAGGATGCCTACTATGCCAGCATGTCATCTGCGCAAGTTTTAATTCACAAACACGCGAGGCGTAACTCCGGTGACAATGTATCTGAGGTAAGCTCTGTATCAACAGTTGTCAAGGCACACAGTCAAAACTTTGTTAATTTGCCAAAAATTGAATTACCTCGATTCGAGGGTGGTTATCATAACTGGCTCGCATTCCGAGATACTTATCTCTCACTCATTCATAATAATGATGCGATCAACCCTATCAATAAATTTCATTACCTGCGAGCTTCACTCCGAGGTAGCGCTGCACTCATTATTCAAAGTTTGGATCTGACCAACGACAACTATCCAATCGCGTGGCAGCTACTTTCCGATAGGTTTGATAACCAGAAGTTATTAGTTAATCATCACGTCAATGCATTGTTTAATGTAGAGCCTATTCAGAAGGAATCAAGTCATGCCCTTAGTGACATTCTAGACGTTACTAATAAAAACTTGCGGGCGCTGCATTCCTTAGGTCAACCTACAGATAACTGGGATACTCTTGTTATCCACATGATGTCAAATAAGTTAGACTCTGTGACCAGTAGAGAGTGGGAGGAGCGCAGAAATTCAGACACCACTGTCGCTTCTCTAGAGACATTTAAACTATTCCTTTTACAAAGAGCAGACTTTTTGGAAAGCATAGAGAATAATAAGCTCAATAAAGTTGGCAGCCAGCAGTCAGCGTCATCTTTTAGTCATTCCAAACCCAAAAGCTTTGCAGCTTCCAGCTCTACTGAGTCAAAATTCAAAAGGTCCTATTCACATCAATGTCCTTTATGTAAAAAGGATCATCATTTATATAATTGTTCGTCATTCAGGAAACTTCCGGTAGACATGAGACTTCAAAAGGCAAAGCTGTTCAAAGTTTGTCTAAATTGTCTCTGCCATGGACATACCGATAGTCAATGTCGTCTATCTCATTGCAAGTATTGCAACATAAAACACAATACTTTGATTCATACAGAGCCCATTCGAGAAAATACACAAAATGAGATCCCTCTCAACCTTGCCATGGTGACGAAGGAGTCGGTTGACAATATTAGGCCCAAACATGTGCTGCTGTCCACAGCTCTCATAAAGGTTGCAGACAGCAAGGGAAAGCTGCGCACAGCACGCATTCTCTTAGACAACGGGAGCACAACAAATTTCATCACTCAAGAATTGAGCAGCAAGCTGCAATTGCGCACCCGATCGACCAATCCAAGGGTAACCAGCATCAATAGTCACACTTCAAACAGTTCTCAAGCGTGCTCGATACAAATTCATTCAATTGATGGAAGCTTTAAGACGGACATAGATTGTTACGTCATTTCAAACATCACTACAGCTATACCATCTACATACATACATACACACAACATTCAGTTACCCATTGGAATCCAATTAGCGGATCCTACATTCAATACACCTGCACGGATTGAAATATTAGTAGGTGCTGAATTGTTTTGGAACGTATTAGGTTCTAATCGCATTTCATTAGGCAAAAATAAACCTACACTATTTGAGACTAAACTCGGATGGCTAGTGTCAGGAGCCATAAGTCAGCCCAAACCAAGCACACCCATTTGTATGTTTACTCAAAATTCAAACACAGACACTCAAGTAGACATTTCTCGATTTTGGGAATTGGATACAGTTGCACTTAAACATCGAATGACCCAGGAAGAACGAGCGTGCGAAGATCACTTTTTTAAAACCACAACTCGCAACGCCGACGGGCGCTTTGTAGTGTCCTTACCGTTGAGAGATTCACCTGATGTACTGGGAGATTCTTATCAACGTGCTTTAGCTACCTTCTTATCCGTGGAGAGACGGTTAGAGAAAAACCCTACTTTGAAAAATCTCTATGTAGAGTTTCTCAACGAATACGAAGAGTTGGGTCATATGTGCAAGTGCAACGCCAACGAAGAGCATTCATCATGTTTCCTAGCCCATCATGGGGTTGTTAGGGAGGCTAGTACAACAACTAAGCTCAGAGTTGTATTCAACGCGTCTTCTCCCACTACATCGGGTAGATCATTCAACAGTATTCAAATGGTAGGGCCTACTATTCAGGACGATTTACTGTCCATATTGCTACGTTTTCGTCAACATAGGTTTGTGGTTACCGCAGACATTGAGAAAATGTACCGCCAAATTCAAGTTGTAGAGCCACAGACAGCTCTACAAAAAATTCTCTGGAGATCACATCCGACACATCCAATTGGGCATTACTCTCTTAAAACAGTCACTTACGGTACGGCCTCAGCACCATATCTGGCCACAAGGTGTCTCACTCAACTGGGGTATGATGCAACTGATGCTGACGTAAAGCAGGCAATATGTCACGATTTTTACGTCGATGATTTTTTATCTGGAAGAGACACAATCGACAAAACTGTTTCACTGTGCAAGAATGTCACGAATACACTAGACGCAGCCAAATTTAACCTCAGAAAGTGGCATTCAAATAATCGTGACATTTTGCGTGCTGTTTGTGACGACTACAGCCATTCAGATTCAGTAAACCTTAGTGCTGACGAATCATCCAAAACCCTGGAACTGATGGCATCGCGCGGGTCGCAGACATCAGGACGAAGAAAGGCATCATCCGCCGGGCTTTCAACAACATCTGTCCCCTCCCAACTTCTTCATTTGAAAACTAATAGATTTCAAGGGCGGCAGCATGTACAGAATCGTTTAAAATTATTTTTATTTTAATCCTTAATTCTAATTCTGTTATTAAATTTATATTCAAGAAATCAATATTTACAAGAGCTATTTAAAGAATAGTCGTTAAATAATGTCAATTTATAATTAAAAATCATGTACAATCACTGGTTTAACTGCGTTAAACAGAGTTCCTCTTTTGTTATATTTTATTGTATAGCAACATTAACTGTCAAAAATTCTGTTCGTCATTCTCTTGTAATTGTATCGATTCACCGAGATTCATGACTGTAACGTTCTTACAATTTATTCCTAATTAAACCAGCTAAAATCTACAGTCCACTTTTATATTCAAGACCATATATCCTGAAAGACTCGAAAAGGAAGTTTAGGGATCTTTTTCACTCTTACAGATTATATTGGCAAAGTGCCCCCCAGGGAAACAGTATACCCTGTCACTGTAAGGAGGTTTTACGCCACAGACGGCGACACAGAAATTCATTTACACGCCAAAGTTATAATAAGGTTAAAATAAGCAACGGACGTGACTTTCATCATCCAAACATTTGCACACATTTGTACACCCTACACTCTTGCCCGCGACTTCGTCCGCGTAGATTTCGGTTATCGCTATCCCGCGGGAACCCGAATAAAAAGTAGCGTATATTATTTCTCAATATTCAAACTATCTTCTTACCAAATTTCATTTAGATTGGTGCAGCGGTTTTCCCGTGAAGAGGTAACAAACAAACAGATAGACAAAGAGACCGAGTTACTTTCGCATTTATAATATTAGTTACGATTAGGATAGGATAATTTTGGTTTAAGATAGTCTGAATTGTAATTTCAACGTTTCGTTCTGGAATTTAGTCACTGGACTAACATATCAGACTATCTTAAACCAAAATTCATCAGTATGAAGAGACTGGCATTTAAGATACAGGCTCTGCCTAGTTTGAATGCTAGTGCCCATTTTGTTGCTAGTACTAATTCAAACATTTATTATTACAAAAAAAAAAAAAAAGTTCCTAGTTTTAGTGGTCTAACTCGGCTTGTTGTTAAGCAACTTATAAAGGCAGTCTTACCCTCAATGCAAATATAAATACAGCTCATGCGCACCTCGCATTATTAGTGATATTATTAGAACTTAGATACAACATGTTTGTTTAGTATTATTGCATCAATTTTAGATTGAATAATTAAATAACTGACATTGGTTTATTTAACTGTTTTTGTTAGCTTGATTTGTTAGTGTGCTCTGATGTAAACGAGTGTAGCATGAATGTAGCAGATTCTCGTCCACTGTCTTCAAATGGCTTGAAATTTGGTAAGGTTTGCTTAAAAGTATGCTTAGCCAACAAAAAGACTGCACTAAATAAAGATAACTTTTGCATAATAATTAAGTATTCCTTGTTGAGGGTAAGTGCGCAATGGTTGTCACTAATATACATCTAGTATTTTAGGCTAGTATTTTGTAATTATAAAGTGTGTTCCTAATACTTTTTAAAACCAATAAACTATTATTATTATTATGCTGTATATTTATTTTAACGTCTTAGGGTAGGTTTTTACAATATTCATATAAAAAGTAATAAAACAATATTAATACAAAATATAAATAAATAAATACATTATAAAAACCTAACCTAGAGTGCCGCCGGTAGCGAGGCGGGGCCTAAGCTACCGGTGGTCAGGGCGACAGAGAGAGGAACCTCCTGACTATCCGAGCCGTGTCCAGGAGTACCGCCTTCTGTATCTGACCCCTGACCCAACCATCTAGCGAGAGCCTTTTAAGGTGATGGTCAAGGCTCTTCGCTATTAGACCGTTCGCCGAAACGACTATCGTGACAGTGATCGTCGAATCAACATGCCACATGGCGGTAACTTTGTACCTGCAAGGTACTTGCTGACTTTGTCCTTCTCGGCCTTCACGAGGTTCACGTCATGGGGGATCGTGATGTCGACGAGCACTGCCTGGTGCTTCGATCGATCTATCAGTACGATATCAGGTTTATTGGCGTCTTTAGTCCTGTCCGTGATGATAGATCGATCCCAGTAGAGCGTGACACGACCATTTTCAAGAACTGGTGCAGGTGTGTACTTGTAGTACGGCACTTCGAAGTCCACAAGACCGAATTAAAGAGCAAGTTGCTGGTGAATAATCCTGGCTACAAGGTTATGTCTATGCAAGTACTCGCCGTTAGCAAGACTAGAACAACCAGAGATAATATGCCTGAGTGAGTCCCCATTATTATCATTCTTATTATTATATTAGTTAGGATTAGGATAGTTAGGATGCCTACAGCACTTCAAATACACATTTTCTCATTCTTTGACAGAAAATTCCGGAATATCTTCGAGAAATTTTCTCAGTTAATACCATTTAATAGAAAGGCCCCGTTACTCTGTTCTCTAGTAACACTACACCCTCGCAATTATGTGCGCCGGGCCGTAATAAGGCGACACGCGGACACTACGACTGTTGATAAGATTGCGGAGTATTTCTCGGGCACGCCACGACTCCGTCACGATCCCGTCACGAGGTTATACGAGAGTTCCAGCTTATCAGTTTCCTATGCTTTTTCTCGCAATGAAATAGAAATAATTGCACCATTCCAAATGTAGGTACAAATAATGAAGGTATAGCATAATTAAGTACTTCATATTAAAATACAGGCACAAATATAATCCTAATCCTAACTAATACTATAAATGCGAAAGTAACTCTGTCTCTCTGTCTGCCTGTCTCTTTGTTACCTTTTCACGGAAAAATTGCTGCACGAATCTAGATGAAATTTGGTGAGAAGATAGTTTGAATATTGAGAAATAACACAGGCTACTTTTTATTCGGAAAAATTGTGTAGTTCCCGCGAGATAGCGATAACCGAAATCTAAGCGGACAAAGTCGCGGTCAACAGCCGTATATAATATTATTGGCAGATTGATCAAGGACAAGATATGACGACTGGACGACCTAGTGGTATCATATGAACCTGAGTACGAAGTTTGAGGTCCCAGGTTTGATCCCCGGTCGGGACAGATATATGTATGATGAATACGAATGCTTGTTCTCAAGTCGTGGACGTTTATTATGGTTTAACACGAAACTACCGTGATACGGATGTCACTAACGTATGTAAGTTGAGTACAGCCCGACTTGTTTCGAACTAATCCGTAGTCCTTCATCTGGAAGCACACGCTTGGCGGTAGGGAAAAGAAAACACCACATTGCCGTCTAGAAAGATACATACGTATCCATAAATCTTCATCATCATCATGTCAGCCGAAAGACGTCCACTGCTGGACATAGGCCTCCCCCAAGGCTCTATTATACTCCCCACTCAGACCGGTCGGTCTTGTGCTTTTAGCATCCACCGCGATCCCGTGGTCGTCGCTTCATCTTGTTGGAGGCCTACCCACAACTGCATACATCTTATTCAAAAATATGTCCTAGAGGTGCGTTTTGTTTATCGTCCGAAGTTCGTATAGTGTAAAGCAGCCTATCATTATTAAGTGGCAGGGTGCAATTAGCGCGAACAACTCGCGCCAGCTTTCGGGAACGACCAGTAAAAATCACTATCTCCCCGCATTAGGCTGTATTAGTTCTGCCGTCGACGGCTAATTCCCGTATCTTAACTCCCTTTATTTGGGTAACCTATCACACTCCGAAAAAACGTTTCACCTTGGCTTCGTTGTCCGAATGTTTTTTTTTCCGAAACTGTAAATATTTAAGGATTTATTTCAGTACCATCGTGTTGAACCTAGGTTAGGTTTGTGTTATGAAAATCCTGAAATATTTAGTTTCAGAAAAAGAAAAATTATACGACAAGGAAGGAAAACGAGCAAGTGGGTCACCTGGATGGTAAGTGATCACCACTGGCCATAAACACCCGTAACCCCGGGGGGTTGTCAACTTATAGAGCTAAGATTAAATGCCTCTTGTGCCCGTAATTACACCGGATGTCTTACTCTCCACACCGGAACATAACAGTGCAAGCACTGCTGCTTAGTGGCAGGATTAGCGAGTAAGATGGTGGTAGCGATCCGGACGGACCTCGTACAAGGTCCTACCGCAAAAAGCATTCGGACAAGCGAAAAAAAGGTAAAACGTGAAATGTTTTTTCCGACAAACGAAAGGTAACCCTTTATTTAATTATGTTATCGTGAATAACAATATGTTCGGTTTTATCGCAGTCTATAATGTAAACTGGTTCTACGGCGTAATGATTAGTTTGAGTTTTAATTGCTCGAGGTAATGTTGATAGGGTAAGGATGATTGCGTTGAATTGCGGACTCATACAAAATTATATGCTTTTCATACATAAACGGGACAGGTTTTATAGAACTAACCGTCAAGAGTTCAGCCAGGGGTTGAGTAAAGCCGGCTGTCTTACTCTCCATACCGGAACACAACAGTGCAAGCACTGCTGCTTAGCCAACGCTCTGTTCACTCGGCTACTCAGCGCACACAGCTGCCAGAGGAGCACAACTACCCTCGTTTACATCGTCTTTTTTGGACCACAAGTCATGTATGACAAAATATCAATCACATGGTTTCCAAGTTCCA
This sequence comes from Clepsis dumicolana, assembly GCA_963691665.1. Taxonomy (NCBI): domain Eukaryota; kingdom Metazoa; phylum Arthropoda; class Insecta; order Lepidoptera; family Tortricidae; genus Clepsis; species Clepsis dumicolana. The sequence continues at coordinate 14,501,273 of OY829520.1, read as the reverse complement.
TTTCCCATTTCCGCTGTCAATGCGCTTAAAATTGGTTTTACTTCCAAAGACCGGTTGTTAATGCAAATTTTCGTCTAATTACAATTAAAGTCGAATTAAAACGATAAGGATATTGAGAACCTGTGTTTGTTAAGTCTTGCGAATTTAAGGTGTTATTTGAATGTAACTAGCTGCTGTATTTTGCTAATGTGAAGATGGATCGGATTTATTTTAAAATAAACGGAGAGGAACATTCAGGTATGATTTTGATTCGCAATTCAGTATACAAAGGTTGGCATAGAATAAATGCAAGGACCTGTATTCAAAATTAGTAATATTTTATTTTTTTATTTACTCCGTTATAACTATACTAGTGTCCCACTGGCAGTTCTCAGGCACCCATGTGGCTATGTAAGTTGTGCATGGAGCAGACGTGTGCAGCTTAAAAAAAACAATAGACCATTGCAATAATGCAATAGACCGTTGTCTTCAACGGTGTGGTGATCTAAAAATTAGAAGCATACAAATACCAGGCCGAACAATATTACCATTAGAATCATAATATTATTTCAGTGGGATGCGAGACCAGTTCGGATGTGTCGCTGCTGGATTACCTGCGCGTGCACCGCGAGCTGCGCGGCACCAAGTACATGTGCCGCGAGGGCGGCTGCGGCGCATGCGTGGTGGCCGCCGCGCGCGCCGGGAAACCCCCAGAAGCCGTCAACTCGGTCAGTGCCGCGCCCGCGCTCCCAGCCCCGGGGTAGTCCGCTTACTGATCTGATGTTTGCGCAGTGCCTGGTGGCGGTGACGTCGTGCCAGGACTGGGAGGTCGCGACTGTGGAGCGGCTCGGCAACCGGCTCGAGGGCTACCACCCGCTGCAGACGGCGCTCGCGCAGCACAACGGGTCCCAGTGTGGATACTGCTCGCCTGGATGGGTCATGGCTATGTACAGGTAGGTACTAAGTATATTAGTTACTCATATAACTGTTAAAAAGCCGTGATAGCCTAATGGTTGGACCTATTGCCTCTCAAGCAGAGTGTCGTGGGTTTAAATCCCGGCTCGCATCTCTGAGTTTTTCGGAATCTATGTGCGAAATTACATTTGTAATTTATCATGGGCTTTTCGGTGAAGGAAAACATCGTGAGGAAACCTGTACACACCTGCGAAGCAATTCAATGGTGTGTGTGAAGTTCCCAATCCGCACTGGGCCCGCGTGGGAACTATATAGCCCAAGCCCTCTCATTCTGAGAGGCCTGTGCCCAGCAGTGGGACGTAGATACGCTGATGATGATGGTGATGCTGTGAACTGTTTTGGTCTCTAGTTTTACTTTAAGTTCATTGAATCATTTTCAGCCTCCTAAAAACCAAGAAAAGTCTCACAATGCTAGAAATAGAAAAGTCTTTCGGTAGTAACATATGCAGGTGTACAGGATACAGACCAATTTTGGAAGCGTTCAAGTCATTTGCAAGTGACGCCCCGAAACCTAACAAAATCCTAGATATAGAAGATCTAAATATTTGCGATAAAACTGGAAAAGCTTGCAGTCAAAGCTTGTGTGATGCTAAGGAGTGGTGTTTTGTATCAGCTCACGACGTTGTTAAACCAAAAACGATTGAGGTAAAACTTAAAGATGGACGAAAATTGTATAAAGTGTATGAAGTTAATGACATTTTTCAAGTACTACGTGCTGAAGGCGATGACAATTACATGTTAGTTGCTGGGAATACGGCAAAAGGTAATCTGAAAACAATGATAGTAATTATTCCACTTAATTAATCTTCTTCGAGGGAAGCCATTGGCTGCGCGTAGCACAAAACCGATGGTCGTGGAGACCCTTGAGGAAAGCCTATGTCCGGCAGTACCTAGATGACTTCCGGCTAATATGATAATAATTAATGATGATGAAATAATCTTACACGTACCTAATAATGTATTTTGCTTTAATGACGATGAAATTATTGCAGGTGTCTACCCAATCAATGAGTATCCTCAAGTGCTTATTGACATAAGCAGTATCGCTGTATTAAAAGGGTACCGTCTAGACCAAAATCTCATCGTTGGAGCTGGTTCAACTTTAAATGAAACCATAGATATTTTCGAAAAAGTTATGGCCAGTGAAGATTATTTCGAATATCTAGAGAAATTTGTAGAACACCTGAAGATGGTTGCTCATATACCAGTTAGAAATGTAAGAATAAACGACCTGAATGATTAAAAAAGGAGATCAATGAAAAGACATTCTGAATGAAGGCTTCTGATTTTCAGATAGGAACAATTGCCGGCAATTTGATGATAAAACATCAGCACACTGAATTTCAGTCAGACATTTTTGTTTTACTGGAAACTGTAGGTGCTATAGTAACTATTGGTATGTAATGAAAATGAAATCAGAGTAATAAGGGTTCTAGGCTAGTGTATCTGAAAAGATTAATACAATTTGGGCTTTCCAGTGGATTCTTCACGCAAGCAAGTGAAAGTGAACCTGGAAACATTTTTGAAGATGAATATGCGGAGCAAAGTTATATTGAACGTAATGTTGCCACCTCTATGTAGTGAGTACTACGTTAGAACCTACAAGGTAAATCAAATATCTCTCATTCTAAGAGTAGGCCTGTGAAAAGCGTAGGGAACGTGAATGGATTGAACTGATATTAGTATTATGGCAAGAAACAAAAAATGGAAATGCTGTCGGATCTGTCAAAATTCCAATAACAATTAAATTAGGAACTGGGTAGTTCTAGCGAATCAACCGCTATCAGTTTCCTGTCGGATGTATTCAAGAAACAAGCTACAATTAGCACGAAATTTTAATAAATTACAATTACTAACACATTTACTAACCTATATTGTACCATATTCTTAGAAATAAATGATTTATTGATTGATCGCAAGGAACACTGTATCGATTTATATAAACCTTCCGCTCGGCGTGGCCCATTTCTTCAATATATGCGACAGGATGATGATGATGATGATGATGACTGATAGCTGTTGAAACTGATGAAATCAATTAACAGAACTTACTACAAATATTTTCAGGTAATGCCCCGCTCCCAAAACGCTCACGCCATTGTAAACGCTGGCTTCCTTTACAAGCTGACATCCTCCGACTACACTGTCTGCGAAGCCAGACTAGTTTTCGGTGGCTTATCGTCTTCCTTTGTGCATGCTGCTGCTGCCGAAAGGTTCTTAGTTGGAAAGAAACTGTTCACCAACGGGACCTTGCAAGGAGCAATCAGGATCTTAGAAGCAGAATTGGTCGTGACTGAGAATCCTCCGGAACCCTCAGCGAAGTATAGGAAGAATCTTGCTGTTGCACTGTTTTATAAGGTAAAGCTACAAAGATCACCTACAATATGTCTGGGAAGTTATAGCTATCAAATCAACAACATTTTTCTTTCCCATCTGACGTCCAATAACCTGAATGTTCTAAGTACAAAAGAAATAATTGCAAGAAAAAAAGCTAGTTATTTGTCTAAACTAAAGATCCCGTGCCATGTCGGCTCAAAAATGCCGTAAGAAATATTTTGCAGCCATACTTTGTAGACTGGAAGGTTGACTGGTATTCCTTACTTACTCTATCGATATTCCTCCAAGTTTTTATAATATTTAATAATAATATTTAATAATATTTAAATATTTATAATATTTTATGAGTCACCCACAGGGTCTGCTCTCCTTATGTCCGGAGAATATCCTCAGCTCTCGTTACCGCTCTGGCAGTATCGTGCTAAGTGAGACGCGGCCCGTGTCCCAAGCACGCCAACTGTACGATACCGACTCTTCTCTGTGGCCGCTCAACCAGCCCATAGAGAAAGTGGAAGCTTTGGTGAGGTTACTTTCTTATGTTTTAGTACATTACTGACCTTGTTTTGAGCCCGCAATAGAGCTTCTTAAATTTAATAATCATTCGAACTGGCCCCTATTTCACCATCTTTACAACTGTCCGTTTTATATGACAATTCGAACTACATTTCTTTGACAGCGATTCTTGAGCGAGTGATTTGAGCTTTTTGATTATTTTCGTTTGTTTTTTTATTAACAGTAGCTCTTCAAGTTGTCATTGAAAACTGACAATGGTAAAGTTGGTGAAATACGGGCCTGATGAACACCTACCTATATTGTTTTTCTTTACTGCCATTGAAAAGTCCTATTATATTTGCTGCATAACCTCATTTTCAGTCATCTTTGAATTAAGTGGCCTAGCGTTTTTTAACTAAATTACTATGAAATCTGTAAAATAATTAATTTTGACTTTTCAACAGTGGTTTGCTAATGTTTCTTAGATTCAATGCGCAGGTGAAACTAAGTATACGGAAGATTTGCCCGCTCTTCCAAGGGAAGTATTTGGTGCGTTTGTATTAAGCACTGTTGCATTAGGAGACGTCGTCTCTATTGACGCTAGTACTGCACTGGTAAGCCCCAATAACCTAGAATCACTTGAACTCGAATCCATAAATTGCTTGATCGTTGTGGTAGATTCAATGATAATACAAAATGCTTTGTTAAATTACAGAACCAACCAGGTGTTGTAGCATTTTATTCCGCCAAAGACATCCCAGGAGTCAACTCTTCCGTTCCTGGAGACTTACCGTTTAACACAACTACTGAAGAATTATTTTGTAGTGGCAAAGTCAAATATTACAGCCAAGTCATGGGCGTCATCGTAGCTGAAACAAGACACAAAGCCGAGAGTGCTGCAAAACTGGTAAAAATCAAGTATGCCAACGTTAAAACTCCAGTCCTTGATATAAAAGTTTCTAAAACAATGGAAGACAGAACTACTTTATTGAATACAGTCGAAGCCACTGATAAAGGGAATGATGTGTTCAAAGTAATACATGGTGAAGACACAATTTACGCTCAATACCACATGTGTATCGAAACGCTGGTGTCTGTGGCTTATCCGACTGAAGAAGGAATAGAAGTGCACGCTTCGACGCAATGGATCAATGGAGTGCATGTGGCGATATCAAGGGCTTTGAAGATGCCGGAAAACAAGTAAGTGTTCTTCAAGAGAATATGGAAATGGTGATGATGATGACTGTAATTTTTTTGTTGTTATTTAGGATTGACGTCTATGTTCGTCGTCTGGGAGGCGCATTTGGGTTGAAGATAACGCGCGCGTCGCAGGTCGCGGTGGCATGTGCTTTGGTGACGGCCAAGTTGAACCAACCCTGTAGGATAATATTACCGCTCACTGTTAATACCAGAGCCATGGGAAAGAGGTTGCCAAGCTCTACTAACTATGAGGTGACCACTTTTAGACCGTCACCAGAAATACTTTGATAGCAATCCTGAAATCAATACCTGAAACTTTTTATAGGTCGCTGTCGATAGATCAGGAAAAATTCAATACATGAATGAAAATCTGTATAGTGACAATGGGTACATCGTAAATGAAGAGTTGATTTCCATAGGGAACGACACATTTAACAATTGCTACGACAAATATAGATGGACCTATAAAGTGTACAACGCGACCACTGACACGCCTAGCAACTCATGGTTCCGAGCACCAGGTAAATAATTACACCAAGACTTACAACAAAAAAAATGCCTAACTAATAATAATAAATTTACAGGAACATTTGAAACGATTGCAACGGCAGAAAAGATAATGGAGAGAATAGCATATGAAATGTCTCTAGATCCTCTTGAAGTACGACTCGCCAATTTAGCTAGTGATTACAGTGACCTAAAAGAAATGATTGACACTATGAAAACTAATGCAAAGTACGTAGAGAGAAAAACTGCTGTTGAAAAATTCAATTCTGCTAACAGATGGAAGAAACGTGGATTGAGGTTTTCCCTGTTACGTTGGTCACCCACCGGAGGCCAGTATCTAGATATTAACATGTCAGTTTATCTTGATGATGGGACAGTAGCTATAACTCACGGTGGAATTGAAATGGGTCAAGGAGTGAACACGAAGGCGGTACAAATTTGCGCGTACCTACTCAAGATACCTGTTGAAAAAGTGCAAATCAAAGGAAATAGTTCCACAAACGCACCAAACGGATTCATATCAGGGGGTAGTCATACTTCAATCAATGTGACAATAGGTATTCAAAGGTGCTGTGAGGAGCTGCTGAAGCGATTGGAACCAGTGCGAAGTAAATTAGACAATCCCACATGGGAAAAACTGATTCGACAAGCTTTCGACGATGACATAGACTTACAAACACATGGGTTTATCAACATGTCGGATGCGCAAAAATTTCCAGCGTTTGGTGTAACTTTGGCAGAAGTTGAAATAGATGTTCTGACTGGTGAGTGGGAGTTGCTGAGAGTTGACATGTTGGAAGATGTGGGGCTGAGTGTCAGTCCTGAGATCGATATTGGTCAGGTGAGTTTGGGATAGTGTCTCATAGAGATTTTTTTATGATAAGGACGACGATCGGGCAAGTGACCACCTTATGGTGATCATTATGTGTATACCCAGTAATGGATTCCTGTAGTATGAATTCTATTACAGGTAGAAGGAGCCTTCGTCATGGGTCTTGGCTGCTGGACGAGTGAGCAACTGGTATACGCCAAGTCCGGAGAACTGCTGACGGACCGGACCTGGAACTACCAGGTGCCTCTAGCTAGAGACATCCCGCAGGACTTCCGCGTCTACTTCAGAAAGAGCTCTTACAGCGCCGACCGAGTCTTTGGAGCTAAATGTAAGTTGTCCTGATCCAAGATCCATTTGGACCCTGGTTTTGCTTTTCATTACTAAGCATATACAATTATGATTACAGCGATCGGCGAGCCTCCCATCTGTGCCCTAAGCACGACTTGTCGAATCCTGCGTTACGTTACGGTTATCGTATCGAGATCAAGAAATCTCATACTAAATTTTAGTTCCAAATACGCTCACGGGCGGGCGCTGTTTCAAACGTCATACAAACTCGTTATAGTTTACTATTCGATTTTACGTGACGCAGGATTCGACAAGTCGTGCTTAGGGCACTGCATGGCGGTGGCCGTTCCCTTCGCTATGCGAGAAGCTATCACGGCTGCCAGGCTTGAGGCTGGCCTGCCCCAAAATCAGTGGTTTCAAATCGGTAACAGCGTTATAACTATCTGTATTCGTACAATTCATTACGTTTTTTAACCCAACAAAGGCTTTTGTCTTCGCTCACATGACGACCGGATGGCCTAGTGGTTAGCGACCCTGACTATGAAGCTTGAGGTCCCGGGTTCGAATCCCAGTCGGGGCAGATATTTGTATGATGAATACAAATGTTTATTCTCGGGTCTTGGATGTTTAATATGTATATACGTATGTATTTATCTATATAAGTATTTTTATCCCTTGTCTAGTACCCATAGTACAGGCTTTGCCTAGTTTGGGACTAGGTCAATTGGTGTTAGGGATTGCAATCCGGCGTCATTTTCAAACCGGCCGGATCCGGGTAGGTTTCGCATCGATCCGGCCGGATCGATTATATCGGGACATTCAGGTTGATTTTCGCTTTTCGGTCCAAAATGTTATCTTAGTGATTTCGTCAAGTATAACAGTACTTATAAAAAAACATTATTAAGTATAAATTTTGTTTAAACAATTTTTTTACTCAGACGACTACGATTTAAATTCTTCAAATGTATTGTATTAACGTAGTTTTTAAAATGTACCTACCTAACTAACACTACGAGTATGTACGGGATTTCGGTCACACAATAAATGATTTTTTTAATTTAATTTATGTAAGGTAAGAGTAGAAATATCTTGCTGTAACCCGAAAATGCTCATTAGGAAACCTCTACTAACTTTTTAGTGATGACAATCTACCTTCACAGATTTTTTATGAAATGTGTGTACCTACTACGGTCAGCGAGAAAATCGTCAGTTTCGTTTGTTTGTTTGCCAGTCGATCGCATTGCTATCAAGGTAGTATTTTAGTAAATACTCTTTGAGACCAACTAAGGTTAGAGTACTAGAACCATGAACACCCACAAATAAAAAAAAACTAAACAATTAGCAAACAATTAATACCTAGTCTAGGTAACTAAGTAGTCGAATTTTAACGACTTAACGAAGTGAAAGTGACACAACTTTTCTACTTATTACTTTCACAGATAGATCAATTATTTTAGAAATTAAGTAAATTTATAAAATATAAGTTCATAGTATTCACAATAATTATTAAAACATTTGAGAATGCTAATTAATAAACAAGTTTCATATTTATGACAGACACAATCATCATTTGATGCATCTTTGAAATTATTGGCATGAGCTTGTTATAATAATAGCTCTTTAGTTTAATAAACTTATGATAAATAATTATTTCATATATTATACATAAAAAAATATCGTAGAAAACAAATAGTGTCCGTTTTATATGGTTGTGTCATCTGCCAGTCGAGTTCTAATGGGTTTAAAGTACCTACGCAAGCAACAGCGATATTATTTTGTCAAAAAATCCTATCACCGGATCCGATCGCCGGATCCGGTATATAGGTACCGGATCCGGTAAGCGTTAAATGATGCCGGATCCGCCGGATTACCGGATCCGGTTTTCCGGATTGCAATCCCTAATTGGTGTCAATTTGTCCCATGATATTTATTTATTTATTTATGTCTATATCTTTTTCACACCATCTTGTTCCGTTTGACGAAAGAGATGGGAAATGTAAGCAAACGCCGAGCGTGTGGGACAAGACTACAGTTTTAGTGTAGACTGTTTATAGTAAGATGCAAAGTAAACCCAACAGCGAAATTCCCCTTAGTCAAAAGGAGGTAGATAATTATGTCATCAGCACGCCGAAAATGAAGCGCGAAAAGGGCTAAAAATCTTTAGCCACAATCTCTCTCAAATAGGGTTCGAACTTGCGGGCAAATGTCAAAATGTTCGGAACATATTTATCGATTGTCTTGTGAGCATATGACGTATCTTTAAGTACTTATAATTATCATTGCCCTTCAGTATTGTAATTATTTATTGTAAAAGCATCCATTGATTAAATAACAGCTTTACAATAATCAGGGAAAGACGGATGGGCGAATAATTGTGCCAGTACCATCCGGTACACCGTTGTGTATTAAATACTGTAACTTATTTGTTTTTTCAGATGGACCTTTCACAACTGAAGTGATTCATCTGAATACAGCAACGGAAAGCAAGGAATTCAAATTTTATTAAGCAAACCACATCTTCATCTTTCATTCTGCACAGCCGCACTATTTTCTGTATAAAGTGATAACTGTAGATTGTAATTTGTAATCAATAAGAAATCATTTAACAAATTAAAGCAGGCCACCATTTTACCAACTTTATAATTGTCAGTTTTCAATGACAATTCGGTGTCAACTGCTGACTTGAAGAGCTTTTGTTTTAGCGCGCTTCATATTGTCAAAGAAGATTGTGTGTTGTGTGTTTGTGTGTTGTTTATTGTTCGAATTGTCATGACAAACCGACAACTGTAAAGTTGGTGAAATAGGGGCCAGATGTTTCATTTACAATTAAATAGTTCTTCCCACATATTAAGTACCTTAAAAACTATCTCGATAAAACTAACTTTTTATTAAAATTGCGTCCATAAAGGATGCACCGTTTAGGACTTACGATTACACAGATATAGTCATAGTAGAAAAACCTTTCCCGCGGGCCAGGCAAAAATCAATCTTACGACAATGTCATAAACATTTTGACAGAGGAAAGCTTTTCTCACTTTAACTATACACACATGAAACTGTTTCGAGTAGCAGGTTCAAACAAAGCCACAGATAAACAGCTAGAGCGATTTACAAGTCTGATTGCCCTCAACGCCATCTCCCGGTCCACTTCTAAGGTTGAACATTTGTAAATGTAACTGCGATGCGGGTGTGGAATATGCTGTTATTGAATGACGGTGACGGCTGGATGGACGTTACGACGAACGGAGATTACGGACAATTTGTCCGGCTTCGGGGGAGGGGTGGGGCGAGGGAGAAGCGACAGCGAGGACCCCTCTCTGAGGGTCGAGCATGACTTTACGAAAGCTGCGAAACGTAAAGTCGAATAGTAAACGTTGTCGAGTTTGTATGACGTTTGGAACAGCGCTCGCCCGCGAACATATTTGGAACTAAAATTTAGTATGAGGTTTCTCAATCTCGATACGATAACCGTAACGTTACGCAGCTTTCGTAAAGTCGTGCTCGACCCTCTGAGGCCTGCCGGACTAGTCGCGGCCACTAAACGCGACCAGTAGTAGCGAGCGCGGGGGACTCCCGCAGCTTGTGACTCGAACGCGGCCACTCGAACGCTCGGTTTGTGCCGATGCTGTACAAAATGTACAATCGCCCGAAGGTTAACTGATCGAGATCCCTTTAAGGGATAAGTTCGCCTTTATATATTGTTTTTGTTTTGTTATCTGCTATTTTTGTTTTATGTGCAATAAAGAGATATACATGCATACATACATGTTGAAAAAACTGGTTCAGCTGTGTGTGTTTGGTCGTCAGACCTTGGTTTGCAGTGTGCGTCTCGCTGCCGCTGAGTCGTCCGCTCCCAAAGGAATTCGAAACATGTCGGGCTAAGCTCCATTTATATACTTACGTGAGTGAGCCGTTTATTCCACTATGATCGAGTCTCACGGTGTAGTGAAAAAACTTTAACGTTTAATCTTTGTGCCAACTGTGAAACGCATTTTATGATATCTGTATGATTTCTACATGTATCTGAATACCTAACAAGAAACAAAAGATAACCAAGTTAAATATTAAAGCCACAACAACAGCCATATTAGCTTAGCCATATTAGTGGCTGCCATATTAGCTTGCTACCTTGTATTTTTTTTGTTATTTTGTTGTTCAGCAAAGAGGTCTTGAATCGTATTGTATAATTGTACTTTTGACTTGGACCACACGCTCAAGTAAAGGAATGACAGAATCGTACACATTTATTGCCTGTACATACATACCTACTTTCGCTGACCAGCCCTAAAACGATTTTTACATTTACCCTCTTTTGAGGGCCATCGTAAAAACAAAATGCTTTAAGCTTTAAATTAAAACAACCTTTTTCAGTATGTATAACAGCTATAATCTCGAAGCTATAATCTCGAAAGCTAAAGGCTCGGGATGTTTCTTTACTTTTTTAGAACAACTGTTGCACGGTTTCTTTTTTTTCGTGCCTTTCTTATCATGAACGGCCTTGTTATGGGAAAAAAACGGGAACATTTTTGTCAGGGAGCTGAAAACCAAAAAGGGTTTGAACATTTACGAGTACATCAACGCAATCTAGACATAGTAAAACAGTAACGTTACTGACTGACTGTCTGACAGACAACGCACAGCCTAAACCACTGGAGCTAAAGACTTGAAACTTTGCAGAGTACACCTACTCGGGGAAGGGATTTTTTGGAATTCCCAAGAGATAAGGAACTAGGCTATATTTTAAATAATTTATTGAATCAGGCGTTACTTCACCCGCGACCACAAGTGAAAAATAGTTAATCTGTACGGCAAATGTATGCTTCCATGCAACACCTCCGCCACCACTGTTACGCGAATCAACACATGCCACACAGACGCAACTATCACCACCACCACTATATTTTGGCACTATATTATACGTATATTATGGGCTATATTTTATTTCACGAGAAGAAGGTCGCGGGCGTAAGCTTAATTGCTATCTCTAAAGGTGACAGTGTTCCATTCACGGCTGTTTCGAAGTGTCAAAGTGTAACATTTTCGATACTACATGACAGCTTGTTTGACGGTTCTCCCTCGTTTACCCGAATTTCATTTGCCATAACCGTATCACTTACATAATGTTCATTTGCCCGAAAAGCGTTCTTTATGAAACCACGAACTTTACTATTCAGAATTGTTATAAAATGAGACTAACCTAGGTTAGGTTAGGTTATTATATTATTATTAGGCTCTATAAGATTGTATAAATGGTGGTGATGGTGCTGGTAAAGTACTTGAAACGTTTATTGTTTCAGGAAAAATGGCTTTCGGGCAATAGTAGATTAATGCCCAGGCGTGGGAAGTGGGCAATTGCTAGAGCGAGAACTTAGTTTAAAAACACGAACCGCAGGTGAGTGTTTTTAATAAGTACGAGTCCAGCAATTGCTATTCCAGCCGTGGCAGATATAGATTTTTTCTAAAACATTAAGAGGAAATAAGGATTATTTAATTATTAATTAACTCTCATAATACAGCAAGCCAAAACTGCCATTGTTGTTACTGTAATTGTGGCAGGTCTTAAATATTATTTATTGCAAAATATTACAATATCTGAGTCATTATTAACATATTTTATTTAATTTAAATAAATAAATAAAATTAATTAAATACTTAATAACTAACAAAATTCATTAATATCCTTACCCCTGTTTTATAATAGTTTCACAACGACTAAATATTTCCATTGAGATTTAAGCGGTACTAAGCAGTTTGCTTTAGTTTTTAATACTGTATGTTTTTCTTTTTAATACTGCCAAGCTATTTAAGACATCGATAAAAATGTTAAATTTCGAATAGAACGCCTGCATACAGCCACCGGTTTGGCTGAATGAGACATGTCACTGGAGGTTTCCATGGTCTATTTTACTTTTTTAAAAGTTAAAAACAAATGAAAAACAGTCCAGCAATCCGATTTATGGACAGGTAATCGCGCCTGCAATGTAATGCGGCCGTCAACAAGGCACTTCGTGTTCTGTTACTTCGAGTAAAATGATAACATTTCCGACAATGTTTGAGAAAATTAATATTATGACAAGTCCGCCTTTGTACTCGAATTTGATTGTTGTAATTTTTGATTTTATTCTGTTTTTTTGTACAATAAAGTGTTTACTTACTTACTTACTTACATGTGATACGGTTATGGCAAATGAAGTTCGGGCAAATGAGGTGATCCGTTAATTTGACACTTCGACTCTAAATTAGCCGTGAACGAACTAAGAGAATAACAATCCTGATATTTTGAACCTTTGAAATATCAATCGAGTTATTGGAGGCGTGTTCTGACCTGTGCGAACTGAATTTACGAGGGTCGTAAACATGCACTCACAAAATTACCTATCAGCAGCTCATAACGTCTCCCCCAGACTGAAACCGGAATTTACTCTAGTAACAAAAAATGCGTTACATTGCGGCATAACATCGGCTACTTTTACCCTGTTCGCCTCACGGCCTTGCCATGTAATGCAGATGGATCAAGTTTTCATTCTAGTGTAAGTAATTTCGGGGTGATTGCAGGATTGATACAACATAAGCCACAATGTCTCGCATAAATATCCAGACTCGTGTAGAGATGAGTTAAATATTTATTTTGATAAGTGGTAGTCGTAAAATACAATAGACGAATGAAGCTTTGCAGTGCATACTTTTTGACCAACATGTAGAGTTTGTAGAGTCAGTGTTAGGGGCTTGGCTTTACTAGAGATCTCAGTGAAGGCATTACATAGCTACTACACACTCACCGGCGTAATTAATCGTCCGGCCTAGGTATTTTAAGAATCAAACATCGAATAGAAAAAATAATAGAATAAGTACGAGCCCTTGTACACTGCGTGTTTTATACGCGCAGGCGACACGCGCATCTTACTAATGCGCGCGTACGCACAAGCAACACGACATATAGTCGCGGTGTAGTGGAAAGAGAATTATGAAACCTGATATCTTTCGGAAGGCAAACGAGCAAGTGGGTCGCCTGATGGTAAGTGATCACCACTGCCCATAGACACCCGCAACCCCAGGGGGTTTGCAGATGCGTTGCCAACCTAGAGAGCTAAGATGAAATACCTCTTGTGCCCGTAATTATACCGGCTGTCTTACTCTCCACACACCGGAACACAACAGATACACCCTTAGTTACACAGATACACCCATACACAGATATCCATAAACAGATTCACCATACCAGGCCTCTATTTCACCAACTTTACAATTGTCGGTTCTCAATGACAGTTCGGTGTCAACTGCTGACTTGAAGAGTTTTTGTTTTAGCGCGCTTTCATACTGTCGAAGAAATCTAGTTCGAATTGTCATAGAAAACTGACAATTGTAAAGATGGTTGAACTTACAAGACCCCTTTTTGCGTCTCGGGTTAATAAAGACCTGTGCGTTTTCTCTCAATTAAGTACCTACCATTTTTTTTTCGGATTGTGTACAAGCTGCCGGTCCATCAGCATCTTCTGTTGGTAGTTGCTCAGGGTAGTGTCCTCGGCAACTCGAGCGTTCAGGTCATTTTGGGAGGGGGTATTCAGATCGCGCGGGACGAGGGGGGCCTGGGCCTGAGGCCCGAGGAAGATGTTAGGGTCCTGAGAGCGGGAGGGGGAGGGGAGGGGCTCGCGCCGGTCGCGGGGGAGCCCGGCGGGGTAAGACTCTTCGAACGCCCTGAAGATGTTGTGGGATTTTGGTTGCCTGAAATATTATTAATTGAATCAGGCGTTACTCTGAAAAGGACCATAATTATTTGTGTACTAAAAACCGTAATTGCCTAGTGGTTTGACCTATGACCTCTCAAAGGCTGGTGATGATGATGACAAAGCAATAAGCTCATCCGCGATTGCCCGTTCAAGACAGCTACGTCCGTGTGATTATGTATTGTCTTCATGTAATGCCACCTCCACTAGCACACGGGTTTTGCGGGTGGTAGGAACTTGTGCGAGGTCCGTCCGGATTGCTACCACCATCTTACTCGCTACTCATACCGCTAAGCAACAGTGCTTGCACTGTTGTGTTCCAGTGTGGAGAGTAAGACAGCCGGTGTAATTACGGGCACAAGAGGCATTTCATCTTAGCTCTCTAGGTTGGCAACACTTCTGCAAACCCCCCGGGATTGTGGGTGTCTATGGGAAGTAGTGATCACTTATCATCAGGTGACCCACTTGCTCGTTTGCCTTCCTTGTCGTACAAAAAAAAAACACGATTCAACATTGTTATCATTATGTCACATAAATGCATTCAGGCGTAAGCACTGAATACGTGAAGTCCTATACTTGTTACAGGGACACAGCTGTCTTGCAGGTGTGGAGCAAATTAAATCCCATAGTATTTTTTTCATGAAACACCGTTTCACAGAAAATTGACAAGAGTTGATAGTCTTTTACCACGCATACCACGCGTTAACGCTGGTGAAAGTCGCCGTTAAAAAGTTTAATATCTAAGTTATTTCTCAACTCAATTTTAAATAAAGCTTTTACCTCTTGCCATCAAATCTGTACGGCTCGTAGTCATAATCAGGCTTTTGTATGAAGCCGGCGACGTCTATCTGATCTACAAGCTTATCTTCAAATCCATAGTCCTCTCGTTTCCTCAATCTGGACTCGATTCTGGACTCTGGCCTGTACTCTGGTTTCGAGTCCGTTTCCCTCCCGACTCTCGCCTTGGCGCGTCTCTGACTAGTCTGTCTGTTAATATAGTTATAGCAAAAAACTAGCTCGAAATTAATTATGAAACATAGTAAATAAATATATCGTAACATCCTTGTAAGACATGACAGATTTGCCAGTGAGTGACGTTTGTGTTTACCGTGCCAGCGTGCAAGGTTGGGACCTGTGTAGAGTTTGAATAATAGGTTGTCTCTTTATTTATGAGTTTCATAGACTGGATTGAACGTACACTCAGCAGCAAAAGTAGCTAAGCCACCGACGCGTTCACAATGATCTAAGTACGGCTCTATTGTTATAGACATAAGAGCTTGTGCAGATCTTTCTGACCGCTTCGGTTGCTTAGAAGTATCTGCTGGTGACTGTATTATCAAGAACGATAAAATCAAGAGGACTGCCAATACAATACAATACAAGTATTCTTTATTGAAAACTACAAAACAGTACACGGAGATTACAAAAAAACGGATAGGTATGGTAGACAATAAGCAATGAACACTTTTAAAATACTCACTGAATCATGAATACATAGAAAAAAAACCGGGCAAGTGCGAGTCAGACTCGCGCACGAGGGTTCCGTAGAACGATTTTAACGCTTTTCCCCAGTGTTTTAAGTTGTCCAGTCGGACAGACAGAGGACGGACAGACTGACAGACAGACAGACGGACAACAAAGTAAACCTATAAGGGTTCCGTTTTTTCCTTTAGAGGTGCGGAACCCTAAGAATGACTAAAACTATCATATTTAAAGAGCGCTATTTGTGCAGCTTACTGGACATCGCGTTAGTCGCATCTGGCTGGGAGCGCAGCGGACTCAGCTGATAGGATTATAAGCAAAGATTCTGAAATCCGCGCCGCTTTAATTCCTTTACACACACACTGAGTTAATACCGCTAGAAATATGCTTGCAAAGTATTAGTAAGATACATATTCTTAGCCTATTCTATTAAAGCCATACCAATTATTTTGTCAGGTTTTTTGATAACCGAGTTAGCAAGGAAGAAAAGTGTCTTCGTCGTAGAAAACCAAATAAAATGACGGCACGAATAGATGACAAATAAAGTATCAGTTATCAAACTTGGTTATCTACGACGAACAAGGGCGCGAATCGAACTCTCACTTGTCCGGTTTTTTAAGGCGGTGTTACTTTTTGTAATAAAATGCCGATTTCCAAAAAAGTAAAAGGGTACTTCCAGATGTCCTAGAAACTTGAAATTTGGTATAAAGGTAGCTCTTATAGCACAACCACTCCGAAAAGTCTCAAAATCTTATATTTTTATATCTGTCTGTAGATTTCGCAGACCAATATAAGTTGACCCCACACTGCGTACATTTTGCTTAAGAGCAGGGCTCTGCTAACACTGGACTTCTTTAAACACTGGGGAAAAGCGTTAAAATCTTTCTACGGAACCCTCGTGCGCGAGTCCGACTCGCACTTGGCCGGTTTTTTACCTTAAAAATCATAAACTTGACGTCGGTCCCGCTTCTATTAGTAATCAAGATATATATATCTTGGTTTTGATATTCTATACATATAACTACATTCGATTTATCATATAATCTCACATTAAAACTATTGGCAACGATTAATATGAGAATCGATACCTTATATTATATGACAAGGAAATCCTGTATAATTTAAATACCAATTTATTAATTCACAAACATACATTACAATTCAGAAAATACACAATCAGTCAAACAAACCGCCTCGCGTCATTCCAGGCGCAAAGGTGCCTAACACACTTGCCGCATTACCACGCTGAACCGCGATGGACAGATGGACAACCTCTGCACCAGAAATGACCCGGAGCGAGGGTCAAGACCTCTCTCGCGAAGACGATGCCCCACGTCTTTGAAAAAAAGTTTTGCCTCAGAGCCCCAACAGCCTGTCGTCTCGACCGCAAGTGGGACAAACATATAATTTGTGAGTGCCGAGTACTTCTCGCGTTTCCTAAAAGCTGCCATTTCAGCAGCCGCTCCCCCCGTCCTCGTGGTGCGACCAAGGTCGCAGAGGCAAAAGTGCTGACGCATGTGGCGTCCCAGAGCAAGCACTTTCCCTTTTGCCAGGGCACCAAGGTTAAACCAGGTCTTTTGCCACCTGACCGACTAAGACCCGAAGGCTCTAACACGCACGGGACGTTAGCCGAAACTAGCGCCCTACGGATGATGTCATTCAGGGCTTGATGGCGCGGAAATCTCCCCGCACAGCGACAACAACTTAAAGCGTGATGACCGTTGCTCTCCACCCTCGAGCCACAGATGCATAAGTGAGGTTCACAAACATCGCAGCCCAGGCGAAGCGCCACAGCCACCCAAGAGTCGTCCTGTATAATTCAATTTATTCGTTTACGAAAGGACTAAATTTACCTACAAAGTAAATAGAAAAAAATGTTAAAACTAAAACTAACTTAAAAAATTAAATATTACCAAACCCGGACCTCTCTAGGCAGGGTGCCCATCACGCAGGCAGCATTCCCGTGCTGAATTGCAATATTATATTACTTGTCAGTTTAATTTTGACTCTGGCAAAACGTTTAAAAAATTTCCACGGTCTCTCTCGTCCAAATACCTCCTATACATTATTATTAATATTAAGTAATGTTTCGTTCTTGATTAGGCCATTTGGAGTATAGATTATATAATATTATTTCCTATTTATTAACCCCCGTCTCAAAAAGAGTTGCGTTATGAGTTCGACCGCTATGTAATGTGTGTCTGTCTGTGGCACCGTAGCTCTTAAACACGGTTGAACCGATTTGAATGCGGTTTTTTTTTATTTGAAAACAGGTTTCTAGCGATGGATAGCGATGAACTTGTTTTATCAAAATCGGTTCTGACGTTTTTGAGATATTACATTTTGAAATGAAAATGTCGGAGAGGGGTGGGGGTGGGGTCATTGTCAAGTTCAAATCAAAAATTCGAGAGGCGTAAACGTTTGTCATGTGTGTCATAATCTATCACTAGTCTACTAATTGTGTAATTTTTAATCTAGGTTGGCAATGCATCTGCAAAACCCCCTGGGTTGCGGGTGTCTATGGGCAGTGGTGATCGCTTAACATCAGGTGACCCATTTGCTCATTGGCTCTCCTCATCGTTAAAAAACTCATAACTCTTTTTTCTAAGACCGTAAAAAATTTAGGAATTTTGTAATGGTCGTCATGTAGAACTCCATAGGGTTTATTTTATGAAAAAAAATATATTATTAGTGATAGATTATGACAAGCATTACATTATGACTTTTCAATTGTATGGGAAAAAAGTATAGACCACTTTTAGTCCCCTTTTTACAAGACTGATCAAAGTAAAAGAGTGTAGGTATTGTTTTGAATAGGTACAAAAAATACTCGAATGTAACGAATTTTAAATTAACGATGACAGAAATTAAAATAACTATAATATTTATTTTGTTTTATCAAGTGTTCAGTGAAAAAACCTTACGGCGAGCCAAGTTTTAAGACAATTCAGTTAATTAAGGAATATAAATATTCAATGAATTAGGTATTTGCTTTTTGCCAACTCCAACCAACAATGCTTGTTTTTTAACATTCCAGTAATGGTCAGAAATATACAGGCTGAATTTGAATTAATGTAAGCATAAGACCGGTCTGAGTGGAGAGCCTTGGGGGAGGCCTATGTCCAGCACTGGACGTCTATCGGGAAGCGTGACGAAAATTTGATCTGCTTATTTGTACCTATGTTATAGTAAATATTTTTATTCTCCGAATAAATTATTTAACTATAAAGTAACAAAAAAAGTACATTAACTATGCCGTTAATGTACCATACGGTCACCCTAAATTTCACATTTGGTATAGATAAATTACCGAGGCCGTGGAATTGCATATGTAGGGTAAAGGCACCAGTAATGGACAAGGATCCAGTAATGGACAATGAGTCTTATTTAATAGAAAATAAGGGACAGCAATTTATTTTATATCAGTCAATTTTCAACCATATGATCTTTCAATTAAGAACGAAATGTCCATCAATGGTGCTTGTCAACTTAAAGTGTCCAACACTGGTGGCGTTACCCTAGTGGTATTGTGTGTTTATAGGCATTCTATACCTGAAATTTCCCTTTTCCCGTACTATCAGTATAAAAAGAGGTTTGTAATAATAACACTTTATTTACATAGTAAAAGCAATTTACAATGACATTAAATCTAAGCTAAAACTAAATAAACTAAAACTTAAAACTAAATTAAATCAAAATAAGGCCCCCGTGGCATGGTGCCCAAAAGGCTGGCAGCGTTGCCTCGCTGCATAGCGATGCTGATTCTTTGAGAGAGAAAACTGCCAGCCCTTTGGTCACAAGTTTGGTCACAGTTTTGGTCACAACTAAGCGCTTTTGCAACTCTGAAATAAGCTTGTAAGCGCCGGGACCCCATAGACCCAAGGTTTCAAACCCGACAGGAACAAAACTATAGTTCGGACCGAGAGATTGATATTGAGATTTTTTTCTATTTTCGGCCGTTTCTGCCGCCGCACCAGCGTCTTGTGTGGTTCCCTGGAGATGTGAGGGTGCTACTGTATCGACACAGGTCGCATCCCAAACCAGAACCCTGCCCATTCCCCAGGGAATGTAATAATTACACTGAAGAAGAAAATTCCAAAATAGTATCATTGTCAAATTCAAAATATTATTTACGTCAAGCGTTTATTTTAACAGCTGGTTCTCCTTTTCATGCGAACCGTACAATTTCAAGCTCTCGAAAATCATCGAGACTTATTTAGTCATGATTACGTCAGTTAATACAAATACCGTAGGGTGACTATAGCTTCGGATAAAACTGATATCAAAAATTAAAATAGCACTTTATGCAACTGCTACACACGTTTTATAGACGTAGATTTGCATACATTACTTTATCTAACACACATTTTAGGCACTCTAAGCTGGGTTCAAAAGCCGAAGGCATAATAAACTAATGCTAAATTAATAAATAAATTAATTAATGCTTAGCGGCAGGATTAGCGAGTATGGTGGTAGCGATCCGGACAGACCTCTCACAAGGTCCTACCACCCGCAGAATGTATACAGTTCGTGCAATAAAACACACCTATCCACTTTATTAAGCACGCACTAAACACGTAGTCGCACATACCTACCTGCTCAAATATTTGGTTTGTATAAAACATCTGTATATGCATATTGTTAAACCAACCGAATCGCAACCAACTGTGGAATCTTTTCGTAGAAAATTACATGGTGACATCGCATTGCCTGACAAGGGAAACCATGACGACACTTACTGCGAGAAAGTTCTACGGTGGGTCAGGAAATCAATGGACAAAGACCTGCCACGCAGGAGTTAGGGTATCTCACCCAGTTTCGGTACGCAGATAACTCTCACGGTTATAAATGGTTATTTAAATTGAATAAAGTGAATTTTTTTTTTTTAATAATAGTGATATAATTTATGGCCAGATAAGTGTACGCCACTATAATTATTTCGCAGTATCGCTGACAGGCGCAAATATGAAGAGGAAGGACTACGGATTAGTCCGAAACATGTCGGGCTATACCCGACTGACATACGTGAGTTATCCGTTTATTTCACTATGAATATGAACAACTGCAGGAAGTTACTGAACATAAATAAATTTGAAAGCAAGGCATGGAATACGAAATAGTACTTTTTGGTATAAGTGTAGAAGGAATGTCATTTTGCACAAGTGCCGAGGTGTTTAGGCCCGAGCCGCCTCTAGGCGAGGGTCAAGACTCGGGACGAGCGAAAATGACCCTTACGCACGTGTACCGAATGACGCTTTTTAACACATTTGTGAAAACATGACAAAGAGGGGGTAGGCCGGGCAAGAGTTGCCCCACCTCCACCTCCCGAGACTCGACTGCGTCCTCCTCCACTGGCGTCTTGGAAAAGTAAAAAGCACTAGTACGAAAAATCCAACTTTCCGCATGACAAGTAGCTACAAAAATACCACTTTTTGAGCAACTGTATCAAAAAGTATCTTTATTAAGGAATTTCACAATCGAGATGAACTTCTATTTTACATAGGAAAAAATCTACATAACAATACTACTGCCGCAATAATTATGAGAGAATATATTATTGACGGCTGGATGGCTTAGTGGTTAGCGACCCTGACTATGAAGCTTGAGGTCCCGGGTTCGAATCCCGGTCGGGGCAGATATTTGTATGATGAATACGAATGTTTGTTCTCGGGTCTTGGGTGTTTAATATGTATATAAGTATTTATTTATCTATATAAGCATGTTTATCTGTTGTCTAGTACCCATAGTACAGGCTTTGCCTAGTTTGGGACTAGGTCAATTGATGTCAATTTGTCCCATGATATTTATTTATTATTTATTATTATTCATACTTTGGTTTTGACCATGTGGTTTGGTTTGGTCATGTGGAGAGGATGAATGAAAGAAGACTTACTAAAAGTATTTATATGGAGCGAATGTGAGTGATGGCGCCGGTAGAGGACGCCCTAGGAGAACTTACGCCGACAATATCGGTGATATTCTTCGTAAAGGTCAGGTGCGTAGTACTCGGAACCGGCGAGCGTGTATGAAGAGATGTATGAATGTGGAGGAGGCTAAAGAGGTGTGTAAGGATCGTAGCAGGTGGCGAGCCATAGTTTCTGCCTACCCCCGTGGGAAAGAGACGTGATTAATTTATTGAATCAGGCGTTACTTTGCGGAGGTCCATATTTATGAACTAAAAAACAATTACTTTGCTCACCCGCGACCACTAATGACAAATAGTTATATCTGTGCGGCAAATGTATGTTTCCATGCAACACCTCCACCTCCACTGCTACACGAATCAACACATGCCACACAGACCCAACTATCACCACCACCACTATACTAAACGCTGACGCGTTTCGGCACTCTCCAAGGAAGTGGTGGCATGTTGAGCGGTTGTTGTTGTGCTTCGTAAATGGCCTCGTGGAGAGTGCCGAAACGCGTCAGCGTTTAGTATAGTGGTGGTGGTGATAGTTGGGTCTGTGTGGCATGTGTTGATTCGTGTAGCAGTGGAGGTGGAGGTGTTGCATGGAAACATACATTTGCCGCACAGATATAACTATTTGTCATTAGTGGTCGCGGGTGAGCAAAGTAATTGTTTTTTAGTTCATAGAGACGTGATTATATGTATGTATGGTTATGACGTGTAGTTGGGTATTTTACCCTACTGGAAAATTTTTCAGCATACATAATAAACACTTATATTATGGAAAGATATTGGTCTATAGTGAACATTTGGAAGAGTCCCATTGTATGTATGGCTGGTGTCTTCAGTGTTGAGCGCGTTGGTAAGTGTAATGGTTTTATATTTGTGCTCGTAAAAAAAACAAAATATTGTTCACAGCAGTTAACATGGTATAACTCCTTAACGGTTAGGAGTTGGAGGATAATATTTTAAACATTAACGTTATATAAAATTGTGAAATAAATAATCTTTTTACATAAAGTAAAACCGCCTTCAAAAATAAAATCAGAAAAAAAACGTAAAATAATCCTCTAAAATAATGATAAATAAATAAAATAAAATAAAATAAAATGAGTATTATTTCGGACAACAGAAACTAAAGCCTAAAGTTTTATGGCGTAGCACTAAGTAGCAGAAATATGAAGTCGGTGCTTCATTCAAAGAATATTCCGCTCGCACCGCACCGACTTCATATTTCTGCTGCTTAGTGCTAGGCCATAAAACTTTAGGCTTTAGTTTCTGTTGTCCGAAATAAACGCATTTTATTTTAATTTATTTATTTTTTGTAAAAGATTTTTTATTTCACAATTTTAAGTTACGTTAATATTTAAAGTATTATCCTCCAACTCCTAACCGTTAAGGTGTTGTACTTTCCATCATCACTTCATCAACACGAGATGATGACTACCAGACGCAAGTACTTGAATAGCTTTCGAAATATATGGAACACATGATACGTGACTATAAAATTTGAGGATTGTCCTCGGTTCCCCTGGGATCCCATCATCAGATCCTAACTTGATGACAATGGGACTAACTAGAAAGTATACCCTTTCAAACAAAAAAAGAATTTTTGAAATCGGTAAAACCGTCTTCAAGTAATCGGGGAACATACATAAATAAAAATATATTTCGACGAATTGAGAACCTTCTCCTTGTTTTGAAGTCGATAAAAAAGATTTCTCTCGATCACTGGAATAGAACGTATTTTTCTATACACTGAATTTCTTGACCCCTCACAATATAATTATCTTGACACTATTATTATTACCCGTGTGGAATATATTTATTTATGCAAGTTCGGTATGAATTTGGAACTAACCCTATAAACTAACAAAACATACGTCAAGGAATTTAATTTACTATCCATTTCGTTGAAATGTTGTTTGAAATTCGGAATACATTAAGGTCAAAAATTGTATTAAGTCGTGCTCTAACTAGCTCTTATGGTGAAAGCTTGCTGTACGATATTAAACCTTAGGTAGGTTGGAAATTAAATTGAAGTTAATTGCTTGACTGTACAAGTCAGGCTTTCTTAAATAACAAATATGGGAAAAGTTGATAGAAATAAAAAATAGGTTTTTATCATGTTTTTATCATTTAACAGTATAGGCCCGTGATTTAGCTAAGCAACTATTTGAGATTTACTAATGTTCATACCAATTATCTAAATTAACATAAAATCTATTATCATTGTGAAAATTGGTAACAGATGAGTGTATATTTCGGCACTTTATCAATGACATTTTTCTATCTTTGGGGCTCAACGGTCGACAGTGGCAGACGGAGCATTATTATATCTTTGTGTATGGAAAAGTCATTGTATAAAGTATAAAATGTTATAATAGCTGCTTTCTTTGCAGAGCACAACACATAGGAAACAATGGACCGCATCAGTTTTATCGTCAACGGAGAACCGCAATCAGGTAAGTGGCTACAGTTGGGAAAGCGATGGAAGACTGGTTCAAATCGAAACGGCTTTGATAGCTGCCTAGTTACACTACTCGTCTACGGTTGTCATTGTCAAAAAAATCATGTCTGTTGTATGGGAGCTAGACATGTTCGCCGATCGCAAAATTATCGGCGGCGGCGTCCGATGGTTTTTTGACCGACGGCGGCGGCGTGATCGGCGTGAAATCGGCGTGGCATAGAGTGTACCAGTGTATCAAGTGTACCAGTTAATCATAAAGATTTTTCTATTATGCTATATTAACACTAAAATAATAATTCAGTTCTAAATTACACCAATAAAATCATAAAATAAAATACAGAAACCGTTAATAAATGGCAGAAAAATAATAAACAAAAAAAGACTAACAACGAACGCTGTATGAAGAGCGATCTGCTGAACCAAGTACGACCAGGAGCGGGGGTTGCAGCCAACGGCTCAACTCCCACACAAAAAGGATTTGGCCCCCACCTCCCAGGGGGTTGCCGTCGACCGCAAACACAGACACAGCGCCTTCTCTAGCAAGGAACCAACGTCAACCTATCAGGCCTCTTGCCGTCGCTATGGCTTAACCCCGGAGGCTTTAAAATGCACGGCACATTAACAGTCACCATTGTTCTGTGGATAAGCCATTGATCGAGTGGTGCTTCGATAACCACCCAGCACACCTTTGACAACTGAGGCTTTGGTACCGATCCTCTTCTACGATTATCCCACAAAGGCAACGGTGCAGAGATAGGCAACACATAGAACCCAAACACCCAATCATAGCGCAACGGCTACGTGGTGGTGGAGAGAGTCGATGTCAAGCATTGTGCCAAGCTGGGGGGATCGTAGAGCCTCGCACCTAGCACAACTCCCTGTTCACTGATCATCAGGCCCATCGCAAACACGTCGCCCAAATCATGAGAACCCCCCGATAAAATCGGCAAAGAAACACTGTTGCTACTAAAAGATCCGCCACACCATACGCCGAAGCCAAAAACGCAACCAGGCCGTCATCGCGCACACGCCGCACACCTAGACCGCAATACCTAACTGGAAGAGCTCTGTACGAAAAAAATAATTCAAAAAATCAAAAATCAAAAAAATCTAAATATTTTATTTGGTATCATGCTAAGGGTTACAATATGTATGTCCTGTCCCTCCTGGTAAGTATGACAAATACTTGTGTTAGGAGGTTCCGCTCCTCCCTTCCGGTGTTGTTTTACAAATTAGCAATTTCTTATAAGAACTATCTAATAAAATAAAATAATTGCACCAAGCAAGTTCAATTGTGACTTTTCCAAGAGCTTTATCCCCGAAACCAAAGACCGAAAGTCCTTCAAAGGTTCCCTGCTCAATGCCTTTCAAGTTTAAACTTCCCCGATTCAATCTCAGGCCGTACATCTTTTAAAGCAGACACGATCTTTCCCTATTCGACCAAAAATAAGTACCTAAATTCCGGCCCACCGCCTATTGTGCCATCATCCAAATACTAATACTACGCATTCAATGGTGAGTACGAATCTGTGAAGGTCTTGTGCATCGCGGCAAGGCAAAACAACAGAGGTTCCAATGCAATGCAAAAATACCCTTTTTAAAGGGAGTTTATCTATTACCTCTTTCAAGACGACATACCTTTCAACACAGTTGAATGCATTTTTATGTCAACCCTAACAACAACCGCACCAGTAGCCCCGCCAGCCAAAGCGCAAAACCCACTTGTTTTGGCTTACACTGCAGGTATCCCCCCATCGTAGCCCGCACTCAAGAAACTTATATCCCGCACTGCTCGACAGAACAATTTAGCCCTCTAGAAATAGAAATGCGGAAGGAGGGCTAGAATTATAACTATGGTATTGAAATATGACAAATAATTAACAAAGAAGTTGGTACTACTTTAAAATTAATAAAATATTCGCCACGCCGATTATACGCCGATCAAGTCCATTGTCGGCGGCGGCGTGGAAAAATCGTCGGCGTCGGCGGCGCGGCGGCGCGGCGCACATGTCTAATGGGAGCCCCACTTAAATATTTATTTTATTCTGTTATAAGTATTTGTTGTTATAGCGGAAACAGAAATACATCATCTGTGAAACATTCAACTGTCTAACTATCACGGTTCATGAGATACAGCCTGGTGACAGACAGGCAGACAGACAGACAGACAGATGGACGGATGGACAGCGGAGTCTTAGCAATAGGGTCCCGTTTTTTACCCTCTGGGTACGTAACTCTAAAAAAGAGGACAAACCTGCCACGGTCGCGTGAACTTGTCGCCTCTGGCGCCTGTGATGCGTAAGACACAGGTGCTCGTGATACAAGTTGTGTAGATAGGGAGCGATTGTTTAGATTGCAAAAGAAATGTGTGCGTATTCTTAATGGATTAAAGTCCAGCCGGGAGTCATGCAGGGAATCCTTCAAAGAATTAGGGTTGCTTACTTTACCAGCACTCTATATTTTGGAACTTTGTAAACTTGTACGAAGATTACAGATAAATTTCCGAGAAAAAACGATTTTAATAGTGACAGGCTTAACACTATATTTGAGCATGACGTCAGAGTCCCTTTAGGTAAAACAGCATTGTACCGTAGATGCCATAGTCATGTCGCCGCTAAGGTTTACAATGGTTTGCCATGCGAAATGAAGTGCCTGCCTGATACTAAATTCTTGGTTTCTCTAAAAAAGTACCTAATAGATCTGTGTCCATACGACCTCAATGAATATTATGCATAATACTCTTCTGCAAAATGTTACATGGGAAGTTTAAATTTAATTTAATTTAATATGTTTAATTATGTTTTAATAATTAACTGAAATTGCTACGCCGTATTGGTAAAATTGTGTTGAGACCTATTTATATTTGTAACACCTACTATGTATCACATACAATTTATTGCAAATAAAGAAACTGAAACTGAAACTGAAAGTGTTTTGCAGCATTTGTAATTGCAGTAACTCATTCACAGGGAATAAAATACTAAATAATTGTTTGCGTGATTGCGTAGTGATTTTTCGTGTGAGCAAACCCGACCCCTACCGACGACCCGATTCAGGTCAAAAAAGCATTTCTTATGCATAAAAAAACAGAAATAACATTGAGCTGTGTATGAATTTCTAATTCATTTCAACCACACAATAAAATACATGTATAACAAAACTTTCCCCTGGCAAACGACCGGACCAGAAGAGGTTAGCAAGTGGAAGGCATAAAGTGGCGACACTGGTTCTGGAAGAAAATACGAACGATAGCACATCAGATCTATCCTCTTTTTAGTAGTTTTGTGGTCAAACCGTTTAGCAAATAAACGAGAACACACACACAACCTCTCACAACAAACGCATAAAACGTCTCCGTTCCACGCGTCAAAAAATATTAAGACTGACGACTGTATCTGTTCAACAAATAAATTATCATTAATTAATTAATTAATTCATTCATTCTGGTTTCAGTGGGAAGCGAAGTCAGTTCCGATGTCATGCTGCTAGACTACCTGCGCGAGCACCGCGAGCTGCGCGGCACCAAGTACATGTGCCGCGAGGGCGGATGCGGCGCATGCGTGGTGGCCGCCGCGCGCGCCGGGAAACCCCCAGAAGCCGTCAACTCAGTTAGTCACCATAATAATAAAGCATAATTTTGTGGAAATTTCATAGCCCCTAAAATATTGCTCTATATTATTGAAAATGTTGCTGTTGGTAACCCGTATTTATTTCTGTATTTTCTGTACAATAAAGCGTTTACTTACTTACTTACTTAATATTATTACCTGCGTGTGACTGTGACCAAGTTACTGTCACAGTGCCTGGTGTCGGTGACATCCTGTGAGGGCTGGGAGGTGTCTACGATAGAAGGCGTCGGCAACCGGCTCAAGGGCTACCACCCGCTGCAGAAGACGCTCGCCAAACACAACGGCACGCAGTGCGGCTACTGCACGCCCGGATGGATCATGGCTATGTACAGGTAACAAGGGCTACCACCCGCTCAGGAGACGCTCGCGAGACGCAACGGCACGCAGTGCGGCTACTACTCGCCCGGGTGGATCATGGCCATGTACAGGTAACAAGGACTACCACCCGCTCAGAAGAAGCTCGCGAGACGCAACGGCACGCAGTGCGGCTACTACTCGCCCGGGTGGATCATGGCCATGTACAGGTAACAAGGGCTACCACCCGCTCAGGAGACGCTCGCGAGACGCAACGGCACGCAGTACGGCTACTGCTCGCCCGGATGGGTCATGGCCATGTACAGGTAACAATCCCCGTGATTTGACTAATCGCGGTAGTCGAAATCTTCACTCAGCACAAGTATAGCACTGTAATTGGGAAGTTGCACCCTTTGGCAACAAACATTTCAGATAAGATATCCAAAATAAAACCATTTCAGCCTCCTGCAAAGCAAGAAGAAACTGACGATGTTGGAGATAGAACAATCCTTTGCAAGCAACATCTGTCGCTGTACGGGCTACCGGCCTATACTCGAGGCCTTCAAGACATTCGCGAGCGACGCGCCCGAACCCCACAGTCTACTGGACATCGAAGACCTCAACATCTGTAAGAAGAGTGGACAGACATGCAGAAAAAGCAAGTGCAGTGAGAGCAACTGGTGCTTAGTAGAGGCTAAAGATATTGAGGAGCCACAAAATATAGAAATAGAACTAAAAGATGGCAAGAGTTGGTTTAAAGTGCAAAGTGTCAAAGAAATATTCGAAGTTTGGCGGAAAAACGGCGACGACAGCTATATGCTTGTCGCAGGAAATACAGCCAAAGGTAAGACGAGCAACGTAGTGACTACCATCGTTAAGAAACATATTTTTATTTGTAGATTAGGTACGTTTGCATCTCGGATCTCTAGCAATAGCAAGTTAATTTAAAGCTCTGTAAAAACCGATATCTGTAGGTCATAAATTTGCTGTTTTAATGATAAATTTGATGTATTTTGCAAACCTTTTGCAGGTGCTTACCCTATTGCTGAGTACCCCCGAGTCCTTATAGACATCAGCGGCGTAGACGAACTCAAAGGTCACAATATCGACCAAAACTTGGTACTCGGTGCGAGCTCAACGCTGACTGAAACAATGGATGTATTCGAAACTGTCGCAAGCTCTGAAGAGGATTTCTGGTACTTGGAAAAACTGCGGGAGCACCTACTTTTAGTTGCTCACATCCCTGTCAGGAATGTAAGACTTTCAAACTTTTTGACCATTACAATTATTTTTTTAAGTTAAGTCATATCAAAAAACATTGTGTTATGTTTACCCTAAGCTTCACTAAAATTTTATTATTTCCTGACCAGTTGGGCACCATTGCTGGCAACCTGATGACCAAGCATCGGCACAATGACTTCCCATCAGATGTGTTTCTTCTGCTTGAGACTGTCGGTGCATATCTAACAATCTGTAAGTTTCGTTTTACTTTTACTTTTGTAAAAATGATTCATATTGGTCAACAGTTCATCAAAGTAAATAAGGACAGTGATGTTGGCCAACCGGCCAGTAGGGAGTCACCTGTCCTTGACCAAAGTAAATCGGTTTTAACAACACTGAAAATAATCGATTTATTGATTATTTTTGTTTTTATTTTTATGAAACATTCATAGAATGAAATTCAACATACAATGACAATGCAAAGAAAAATTCGTTAAGCAGCTGGACCAGCTGCTTAACGAATTTTTCTTTGCATTGTCATTGTATGTTTAACAACACTGCCTTTCTTACCTCCGACGCAAAAGGAGGTTTTAAGCTTGGCTAGTGTATCATAGCACCACCTAGTCGGTACCACAGCTCCAAAGAGGATAAATTCACTTGGACCTGATTTTTTTTTATCGAAAGCTGATCTTATAGAACTGGTTCTTAGCTAGGTTTGATTAAAATTGGGTGTGGCCGTTTTCGAGATAATAATATTGGGCCATGAAATTGTTTAACTTTTCTTAGTCGTGCATACAGTTTGTGGGCAATTAGAATAGGAGTCGGGTTTGAGAAATACTTCGGCCGTAAATGGCGCTATTAATATCACAGAAAGAGATGTCAATTCGAATTCAGAAATACAAATACAAATACAAATACAAAAATCTTTATTTGTTCAACATAGGTTAGTACAAAGATCTTAAATGCTGAAGTGTCGCTATGTTGCGCCGCAAGGCATACAAATAGTTGTGATGCATGCACACACACATGTTCACGATAATAGATGCTTAATTACAGTCGGTTAGAAATTCATTTATCGAATAATAAGCTTTTGACACTAGAAAGTTACATAAAGTTTTTTTGAATTTAGTCATATTATCTATATTTATTATATTTTCTGGTATCTTGTTATAAATTTTAGGGGCCGTTCCCAATACACTTTTCCGAAATAGTGCAGTTCTACCGGGAATCGCCCTTATTTTATTCCTAAGGCGAGAGCTCTTAAAATTTTGGAATAAGTGCCAGTTCCATCTCACAAAAATTACCACTTCATATATGTATAAGCAAGGCAGAGTCAGTATGCGTAATGACTGAAAGTGTGGCTTACAAGAGTCGAGTTGGTGAAGGCCGCGCAAGGCTCTAACACACCTTTTCTGTGCTTTGAATGCCAGTTCTCTATCGGTTCCATTTGCCCAGAATATGATGGCGTATCTAAGCGTCGATGTAACATAAGCATGGTAAGCTGTTAACACACTGGACTCACTCACAACTTTTCTTAAATTATACAAGGCAAATGAAAATTGATTTAGTTTCTTACATATAATTTCAATTTGGATCCTCCATGTCAACTTATTATCTAGACTTAATCCTAAAAATCGTGTAATGTCCGTTTCATCAATTTTCTGTCCCTTATAAGCTATATGTAAATTGTGTGTGTTATTTGTTCTTTGTTTAAAAGTCATGATTTTGGTTTTCCCTACGTTAATTTTTAAATTATTGCTTATTAGCCATTCAATTATGATTTCTAATGTCTTGTTTATATTATTTTCATACATCCCTGGGTCTTTTCCAGTAAAAATAACGGTACTGTCATCAGCAAAAAGAACCATAGGATATTCAATTGCTTTTGGCAAATCGTTAATATACACGAGAAATAATAAAGGACCCAAAACACTTCCCTGTGGTACGCCACAGCGGATTTGTTTCATGTTCGATGAATAAACTACCTCAGCCCTCGCTTTAGCGCACAATCTATTTATTTGTGTTATTTGTTTGCGTTTGTTTAAGTACGATTTTGTTAACCTTTGTACATTACCTCGTACACCGTATATATATAATTTATCCATTCTGGGGCATATATGTCCAATGGTCAGAGAGTCCAGGTGTCACATTGTCCATTGTCAAAAAGTCCGAGGGATGAAACGTCCTAGTGTCTGAAAGTCCTAGTGTTAAAAAGTCCATGGTCAAAAAGTCCGGAGGATGAAACGTCCTAGTGTCTGAAAGTCCTAGTGTTAAAAAGTCCATGGTCAAAAAGTCCGAGGGATGAAACGTCCTAGTGTCGGAAAGCCTGAATGTCATAATGTCTAGAATAAAAATTGTAAAAGTAATGCTAGATTGCTCATCTGCATAATTTCCAGTCTATTATCTAACACCCTCAGGCCCATTCTTGGTAAGATCCAGATGCATCTATGATAACTCGTACATGTGTCAACGAGAATTGACTAGCTGATAAAGTAATGGACAGGGTAATACTGGGGCCTAATGTTATATTGTCTTTTCCCATATTGTTGTCTACGTGGTGACAGCTCTTATTGACTTGACGGTAAAGACGATCAAGTCGAAAATAATTCGATAGAAATAGGTGTAAAACTAAAATAGAATGAGGCCCCTGTTTAGTGAAAATTAAAGTACATTATGCTTAATATTATATTTTGGTTATTCTTACAGAACATGTTTTTAAGAACAAAAATGCCATTCGTTAAATAAAAACCTTGAAATACAGTTATCTATTTATGTGTAATAGTTTCTTAGCTCCACTATGCTCTCCAGTAATTCCATGCTGATAATATTCCCATCTGTGTGCTCTTGTAATTTTTTTTTGTATTCACGATCAAACAGTATGTTCACTTTCTTTCTTTTTTCTTTTTCAAATATGCTCCTTTTTATACGTCCATCTTGAAACTTCGCTTCTTGTCTTAATAAATATATGAATCGATATAATTGGTTTTTTGATGTCAGAATTCTTCTTTTAAGACGGCTGTGCCACCCTTCAATTGCATTATTGGTGCGATGTCTTTCGAATGCACAACTTATATCTGCCAATAATGATTTAGAAAACCATTGCCGAGTAAAATATTCAGCAAATATTTTCTGTGCTGTAGAATCCTGAAGCTGCCCTGAAATTAAATCCCATGCTTCATTTATAGCATCTTTCGGCAAGAGCGGCAAATATGAAGACAATCTTACTGCATTATCATTGCTCAGGCCTAAGGTTTCTGCTTTTCGCCAAATTGCTCTATTAAAATGGAAAAAGCATCCACTAACCATACTATCTTTGAAAATGGCTTTAAAGCCATTGATAAGAGCTTTTTCGTAATCACACTTGAAATGTTGTATATTAACAGCGAAATGTTCTTTGATTAAAGAAAACATCCGAGTGTAAGTGTCCGTAGTTTTATCGGGGAGCAACGCGAAAATTACAGGTACTATGTTGGTTTGCTCATCTGTACTGTTAAGATCCAAATGTATTCCAAAAATCTGGTAAAATGGTTTTGGAGCTTTTTCAAATGTTCCATCGCCAAATACCATTCTATTTTCTGCATATAGTTGTACAGTTTTTATTGCCAAAGGAGTGGAAAAGATCAATATCTTGTCGGTTGTTCCGTCTTCGCAAACTAAAAATTGGTCCTTGAGTAATTTGGGAATTTTTACATCCTGTAGTGATTTACAAGTCGTTTTCATATTCAATATCTTTTCGCGTGCCCTGTAAAGAGAGCGTTTCTTTGCGTCAAATGAAGGCAGTTTGTTCGAATAATTTGATTCTTCACATATTACGTTGCTAGTACATTTTTCATAAGTCTGTTGCAAAGAAGTAAATTTTGTACATACTTTCTGCACACAATTTTGATAGGCTAAGTGCATCTCGTTTTTAGATGCAGTGGGCTCACAAGTATGCTCACTCTGACGTAAAACTTTGGTTTTTTCGTTGTTTATAGTCACGGATGCAGAACAAAGCTCACGATATACGCACCTCCATTGCGTAGAATTTTTATTTTTTATGTTTAAATTGTATCTATACACACCGATTAATAATGTCTCGCCCCCCTTTTGATTAATGCTAAAAACTAAATTTCCCTTACTTGAGGACTCCATTTTCGCTAAAATCTAAGTAAATGATAATTTGCATTGAATGACTTAATATTCTGTCAAACCACTTTTCTTTTAATCTCAAGTGGCTTTCACGTCATATCGGTACAATTATAACTGAATAGGTTTTAAGCTTGTTAATAGCTAAATAAATAAAGTAATTTGTGCAATTTGGACATTGTGACATTGAGACATTGTCACATTATTAGGCCAATTTAACAATTTAATATTGTTATACTAGGACTATCCGACATTAGGGCATTATAACTTTCGAACTTTTCGACAATGGCCAATACGACACATATAGTATCCGACGTATGGACAATCCAACCAGGGGGCATTATAACCATCGGTCTTTTTGACAATGGACAATGTGACACCTAGACTCTCTGACCATTGGACATTCCGACCAGGGGGCATTATAACCCTCGGACTTTTTGACAATGGACAATGTGACACCTGGACTCTCTGACCATTGGACATATATGCCCCAGAATGAATTTATCCAACAGTATGTCATGATCTACAAGGTCGAACGCTTTTGTCATGTCCATATATAGAGCCGAAACTGGGACACGTTTATCAACATTTGCTAAGATTATACGCATTAAATCGAACATAGCCATGTCCATTCACTCGAACCCGAATCCTATTTCAAGTGCTCACGTAGTGTAGTTATGTTTTTAATAGTATCTCTGATTACACTTTTAGTGGATGATTCTGGGAAGCGAGTTACAGCGACTCCGGAGGACTTTCTCAAGATTGAAATGAGGAGTAAAATCATTTTGAACATTCTTCTCCCGCCACTGAGCCGAGAACATAAACTGGTTACGTTTAAGGTAAAACTATATCGCTTATAAGAATATTAATACCACTTAAGGTGAAAGTCCCCCAAATCGTAGTAAAGTGGGGATAACTTTCCAGTGACGTTCCAGTTTGAGACGCAACACAAAACAATACAAAACTACAAATAACAAACAAAACAGAAAAGAAAGGTACCTACTCAGTAAATTACCTTTGTGTGTAACTTTATATTTAAATTAGTTTCGAAAAGTTTCGGTTACGAATATTAAATTTTTTTTAAATTGTAAATCAAAGCACAATTGTGAATAATTTGACTTTATTTTTAAGTTGTCATTTTCAATGAAAATGGAGACATAGAACGGGTAACACAAAATACACATTAACACTTAATAGATACTTAACAACGTAGCAACACATATCGTAAAAAGCCAGCTATAGTGCTCATGCGCAGGATGACAACTGATAGTAGTACTTTAGCATAGTCATCGTCATATTTAATTTCATTTTTGTTATGTAATTTTAAGTGCATTGTTTATAGTGAATTTAAAAAAATATTCCGACGAATTGAGAACCTCCTTCTTTGTTTGAAGTCGGTTAAAAAGGAAAACTGTCACAATCACAGCTAAGTAGGCTTTACAGTTCAACGAGTAATAATTGAGCAATTTATTAACCAGCTTTTGTACTGTTACATTTATTACAGTTGACATTCATTTTCAGATAATGCCTCGTGCTCAGAATGCTCACGCGATAGTTAATGCCGGCTTTTTATACAAACTGTCCTCTGAGACTGACGTACTCGAGGCCCGCATAGTATATGGAGGGCTGTCACCAAAGTTCGTTCATACCAAGAAGACCGAAAGGTTCCTGGTTGATAAAAAGCTGTTCACCAACGAGACCCTGCAAGCCGCGGTCAAGGAGTTGGAGCGCGAGCTGGTTGTGGAACCGAACCCGCCGGAGCCGTCGGTGGAGTACAGGAAGAACCTCGCCATCAACTTGTTTTACAAAGTGAGTTTCAGTTAACAGTTTAAGGTGTCTCATGGATCTATGGAGCCTACTGCCACAATTCTATCAGACAAATGGGAAGCACTCAGAAACGAGACAGGGTTTACACATTTTACTTCGTTGAATCACAGAATTGAAAAACTTTTTTGACTGTGTGAACGATATGATCGAAGCGTCTCAGTTTTAGCTTGGACAATAATTATTTCGTACAACTGTCTGTCCGGCGTATGTCCGGCTTCTGTCCGGCTTATGTAAAAATTCTGTCCAGCTTCTGCCCGGCTTCTGTCCGGCTTATGTAAAGATTCTGTCCAGCTTCTGCCCGGCTTCTGTCCAGCTTATGTAAAGTTTCTGTCCGGCTTCTGTCCGGCTTATTTAAAGATTCTGTCCAGCTTCTGTCCGGCTTCTGTCCGGCTTCTGTAAATATTCTATCCAGCTTCTGTCCAGATTCTGTCCGGCTTCTGTCCAGCTTCTGTCCGGCATCTGTCCGGCTTCTGTACGGCTTCTATCCAGCTTCTGTCCGGCTTCTGTCCGGCTTCTGTCCGGCTTGTGTACGGCTTCTGTACAGCTTCTGTACGGCTTCTGTCCGGCTTCTGTCCGGCTTCTGTCCGGCTTCTGTCCAGCTTCTGTCCGGCTTCTGTCCAGCTTCTGTCCGGCTTCTGTCCAGCTTCTGACCGGCTTCTGTCCAACTTCTGTCCGGCTTCTGTCCGGCTTCTGTACGGCTTCTGTCCGGCGCCTGTCCGGCGTCTGTCCGGCTCCTGTACGACTTCTGTTAAGCTGCTCTCCTCTACAGATCGCATTTTTCAACCGTTTCTCGTGAAATTTTGTGATCTGGTTCGATATTTATTATACGTAGGTTTTTTTTTGTCGATAACAATGTTTTGAAATTAAAAATCGAAATTATGTTCAGAAATTCAGCTTCAAAGGTCACAGAATCGCTAGTTTTAATATGCTAGGTTTAGTGGTGACACGGAATGTCAAGTTATAGTCGACCTATAAAGTGCTTTACCACTTTTCGCCTCTATTTGTATGGTATTAAGGTTGAAAAGTGGTAAAGGACTTTCTTGGTCGACTATACCTGGCTCACTTCACGGTTTATGCTTTTTTTCTGGTTTTCTATGTATTCGTGTTTCATTTCCAGGAATTAGGAAGTAAAAATACTAATTAATTATCA
The DNA here is from genome assembly GCA_963691665.1 of Clepsis dumicolana. Lineage (NCBI taxonomy): Eukaryota > Metazoa > Arthropoda > Insecta > Lepidoptera > Tortricidae > Clepsis > Clepsis dumicolana. The sequence continues at coordinate 14,464,830 of OY829520.1, read as the reverse complement.
AAACTTTATTTTTGGAATTAACTTTTATTAATTAACTGATTGAACTTTAAAGCCATTAGGAAGTTAAAATCATGTTTTTTGAATAAATTTGACAGCATTCTCAATCGATTTCCTCAGGGCTTGCTATCTGTATGTCCAAAAGACATCGTGAAGCCTCATTTCGCTTCGGGCGGGATCACCCTGAGCCACACCAGGCCTGTCTCAGAATCGCGTCAGGTCTACAAAACCAACCCAGTTCTGTATCCACTCAACAAACGCACCGAAAAAGTGGAGGCGTTGGTAAGTCTACAACAAGTGTAATATTATACTTATAGGGTTTCAAATAATAAACCTCAAATACTTCAACTAGTTTGAGAATGTCTGCACAGTTCTGTTGTTCCCAATATTAAATATGTCTCTTGTTTTGATCTACGGACGATAAAAATAACTATCTTAAATTTTACCGTGTAGTTAATCCAACCTCTGTTTGATATTATAGGTATGTATTTCGATGGGAGGATGGTGGAAATTCTTGGATTTTACATAATACCTACTCGTTTATACTAATAAAGAGAGATTGCATTGAGATAAATCTGAAAATCTTATTTTCTTATGTCAGTCTTGTACGAAACTAATGTAAAATGATCCCATTGTGTACATTTTGCTTAAGGGCATGGCTCTGCTAAGACCAGAATGTAAAAACCTTTGAGACTCGATTCCCGTGAAAGACCAACTACTTAAATACCTACTTTGTACGGAACCCACTTCTAGGTTTTTTTTAGATAACTTCATAGGAGTGTTCTCCTAGACTTGTTTCTTCTGACATCTTCTGAAGATCACATCAATTATACTTATGACATTTCTACCATTAGATCCAGTGCGCAGGAGAGGCTCCCTACTCGGAGGATCTGCCGAGCCTCCCCCGCGAAGTGTTCGGCGCGTTCGTCCTTGCCACAGTACCGCTTGGAGATATTGTCGACATCGACGCCAGCGACGCTCTTGTGAGTCACCCTTCTAATTATATTGTTAACATTGATGCCAGCGACGCTCTTGTGAGTCACCCTTCTAATTATATTGTTAACATCGACGCCAGCGACGCTCTTGTGAGTCACCCTTCTAATTATATTGTTAACATCGACGCCAGCGACGCTCTTGTGAGTCACCCTTCTAATTATATTGTTAACATTGATGCCAGCGACGCTCTTGTGAGTCACCCTTCTAATTATATTGTTAACATCGACGCCAGCGACGCTCTTGTGAGTCACCCTTCTAATTATAACCAGCCTTGTTTTACTTACTGCTGGTCACAGATCTTCTTTCAAAATGACGGGATTTGGACTATAGTTACCCTGGCCCAATGCGGATAGGGAACTTTACACACACCATTGAATTGCGTTACAGGAATGTGCAGGTAGTGATAAGTTATAATATAACGTACGATACGCACGTATAGACACTATCTTTGTCTCAAAGGTATAGGCGAGCATCTGGGACCTGCATAATGCACATGATGACCACATTAATAATATTTCGTTTCAGAAACATCCAGGCGTAATAGCATTCTATTCAGAGAAAGACATTCCAGGAGTCAACTCCTTCACAACTGGAGAACCTTTCAACTTTATCACGAACGAAGAGTTGTTCTGTGATGGTAAAGTTAAATACAACGGCCAAGTCGTCGGTGTCGTAGTAGGGGAAACAAGGCAGATCGCTGAAACCGCTGCTAACCTTGTACATGTCAAATATAAAAATGTCAGAAAACCTGTAATTGATGTTAAGGAAGCAAAAAAGGACCCGAAAAGAATTGTAACGGCCAAAGAAATCGTTGGCGACAGTAAGGGCTTAGATTTGTTTAAAATAATGAAAGGCGAGCAGACGATATACTCGCAGTACCACTTTTGTATGGAAACGCTAGTTTGTGTGACGAAGCCGACAGAAGAAGGGATGGAGGTGCATTCAGCCACGCAGTATATGGATGTGGTGCAAGCTATGATATCGAGAGCATTAAAAATTCCGGAAAACAAGTATGAAAATTAACCTTTTTTGGCTAAATCACTGCACTCAGTAAAACTAATTTCATTGACATATTAATATGATTCTTATTTAATTTTTCTTTTAAGAGCGTTTAAAGGCAAAGATTTCCGAAATTTCATGTTAATCATTTCGTATCTAGATTGTTAAACAAAATTTTCTGTACCTTGTCACAGTCAAGCCTCCTCCAAGATTTAAACTGAGACCCGGAGGCCTTGTAGGGTTTTTGAAAATAAAAAGTTGTATAACCTACTATTATTGTATCAGCTTTTATAGTCTTTTCTGAATGCATTTTTACATTCAACTTGACAATCTTTTTGTCAGCTTCTTAGAATTATTTTTAAAGTTATTAATTTTCAAAAACAATTTCAATTACTTGATTCTTCGGTTTTGGATTTCGATCTTCTCTGATATTCTTCTTTTTAGGATTGACGTGTACACACGCCGTATTGGAGGTGGGTATGGGGTGAAGATTTCACGAAGCACGCAAGTGGCGGTGGCCTGTGCCCTGGTGACGCAGAAGCTGAACCGGCCCTGCAGGATCATTCTGCCGCTTACCACCCACACCAAAGCGGTGGGGAAGAGGCTGCCGTGCAGTACGGATTATGAAGTATTAACCAAAATTATCCACCAAGCCTGCTTTCCACTTTAAATTCGGGTCAAGTCCTGGTATGAATTTTGAAAACAATAAGTCCATAAGAAATAATTTACTTTTTCCAGGTAGCAGTTGACATGTTTGGAAAAGTTCAATATTGTATTGAGAGACAATACACGGACAACGGGTACGTGTTAAACGAGCCATTGTACCTTGCCGCACTCGACACGTACAGTAACTGCTACGAAATACTGCAATGGAATTATTTAGTGCATAATGTCACCACCGATACTCCGAGTAACACGTGGTGTCGCTCTCCTGGTGAGTGGCGACATCTCAATCTTTTGGCTTAGCGACCCGAAGCGAATTTGGTCTTTCGACGCCAAAGATGGCCGATTGTTCTCTGTTCCCTGCCCTTGTCAGTCGATCGACTGGAGCTTTAGCCAGTCCTTGAATGACTTCTTCGCCCTAGCAGCGGTGCCTGGGACTTCCCACCGGCCGTCGCCCACCGAGTCGCCTCATTCTCACTTACACCATCTTTGCATCTCAAACCTCTCCCATCCCCTCTGAATGTAATCCCATCCCATCTAACGGAGCTGGTCCTATTGATTTCGACCTCGCCAATCAGTGGAGTACATAGAAACACAGTGAAAAAAAAACCTTATTTTTTATAGGCACACTTTTCTTAAGGTACCATTAGTAACCAAACACACCGAACATTTGTTAAAACATTATATATTCAAGCTGAAACCTGAGGTTAGAGTGTTTTTACCGCTCTACTCTAGGAACCGTAGTATGGTACTCTTCTAACTAAAAATATATTAGTTTCGGCCACGACCTATTTCCTGGTACTTGCCCACCTTCCAGTATCCATCTTCTCTCCTTGCTAAACTCAAAATAGCCGCCAGCAGGAGTCAGTCGATAGGTTTTTATTCCTTATCCCATCCATTCTCAATCTGTGAATGCTAATAATGTTAATCGCGATCTATATGTTTATTTTTATAGGAACCCTTGAAGCAGTAGCTGCTACAGAATTTATCATGGAACGCATAGCTTGCGAGCTGTCATTAGATCCGCTGGAAGTCAGACTGCGTAATTTAAGTACCCTCTACTCAGATCTTGAACAAATGGTCAAAAGAGTAAAAAAGGAAGCAGAGTATGAAGACAGAAGAGTTTCAGTTGACAAATATAATGTCGAGAACAGATGGAAGAAGCGAGGTTTACGGTTTAGTCTGATGCGCTGGCCGACGTTTACCCCGGCATACCTGAACGTGACTATGTCAGTTTATCATGACGACGGGTCTGTCGCTATAACACATGGAGGCATCGAGATGGGCCAAGGAATAAATACCAAAGCTGTTCAGATTGCTGCGTTTTTTCTTGGAATATCGACGGAGAAAATTCAAATCAAAGGGAGTAATACAATAACGTCCCCTAACAACTTTCTCTCTGGGAACAGTATAACTTCGACTAGCATAGGTATAGGTGTGCAGCGTTGCTGTGAAAAGTTGTTAGTCAAATTGGCGCCTTTCAAGGCTGCTTTGGTAAACGCCAAATGGGAAGTGATTGTGAAGGCTGCTTTTACTGCGCAAATAGATCTACAGACGCACGGGTTTGTTACTATACTGGATTATCAGAAGGCAGATGTATTTGGCGCGACGCTGGCAGAAGTGGAGGTGGATGTGCTGACCGGAGAGTCAGAGGTGCTGAGGGTCGACCTAATTGAAGACGTTGGCTTAAGCATCAGCCCAGAAATTGACGTCGGTCAAGTAAGTTATTTCTCAATGTTTCAGCCCCGCCCCGGCATTCTTATTTCAAAATCAAATATCTCCTAATGGGCCCACCCAAGCTAAAAGCCTGAAAAGTCATTGCACTTGAACTAGCTTTCAGCGTTGGGGTAATTGAACATGGATACACGATCATCGCTTGTTCGAGGGAACTCTTCTTCTTTGTACATTTGCTTTTGTTCTGTTATCTGTTTTTTTTTGTTTATTATGTGCAATAAAGAGATATACATACATACGAGGTCTGTTTGATAAGTACCCGTTTATGGAAAAAAAAAATATTTTTTTGTATATATGCATTTATTTTTCTACGTAGTCACCTTTTAACTCTATACATTTGTTCCACCTATACTCAAGCTTCAATAAACCATCCAAAAAGTATGATTTTGGAAAGTCATTAAAATAGGCCTCTGTGGCGGCAATGACTTCGTCATTTGATCCAAATCGCTTGCCACCGAGCCATTTTTTTAGGTTGGGAAACAAAAAGAAATCGCATGGGGCCAAATCCGGAGAATACGGGGGGTGAGACAATAGTTCGTAGCGTAACTGTGCTAATTTAGCCGTCACAACTCTGGACGAATGAGCCGGGGCGTTGTCGTGATGAAACAGTACTTTTTTCTTTTTTAAATGGGGTCGTTTGTCCTTCAACACGGCGTCAAATTTATCCAATAAATTGGCGTAGTACTGCCCTGTTATTATTTTTCCCTTTTCTAAATAGTCAATATGTACAATACCCTGCGAATCCCAAAAAACAGTCGCCATGACCTTTCCAGCCGATGGGACGGTTTTTGCTTTCTTTGGAGCAGGTTCACCCGGTAAAATCCACTGCTTCGACTGCTCTTTCATTTCCGGGGTGTAGTGGTGGACCCACGTTTCGTCCACGGTCACGAAACGATGCAGAAACTCCTTCGGGTTACGTTTGAACACGGAAAAACACTGCTCCGAAGTAGTCAGTCGGTTCCGTTTTTGCTCCTCCGTGAGTAAACGCGGCACCCACCTCGCCGATACGTTCTTCATACCCAATTTTTCTTCTAATATGTGTTGTACCCTCTCGATTGAAACGTTTACAGCATCAACGATTTCTCGAAGTTTAATTCGGCGGTCGGCTAAAACGATATTTTCAATTTTCTTAACCATATCGTCTGTAGTCACCTCAACTGGCCGGCCTGGGCGATCCTCATCAAAGACGGTTGTTCTCCCCCGCTTAAACTCGTTATACCAATATCTGATGGTTGTCATAGAAGGAGCACATTCATGGTAAACCGCTTGCATTCTTACTTTTATTTCATCACATGTTTTCTTTCCAAAAATAAGAATCTAATTACAGACCGATACTGTTCTTTCTCCATTTTAACAATTTTAAGTTCACGCCTTCACTGAATCGTTGTCAAATGAGAAAAAAAAACAAAAGAATGCCATTTTTTTTTAATTTTCCCGCCTCTGAAAAATGGCTTAAAAAGGTGGTATGCTTATTTGCGGCCAGTGATATTAATATATTTAGAAAACGGGTACTTATCAAACAGCCCTCGTACATACATAACTCTTACGAATCTGCGATTGAACACACAAATGTCAGGTGTCCTCATTGGTGCGAACTCCATCGCGTGAAAGTATCGTTGCGTATTCTAAGATGTGGCCTTCTTGTAGGTGGAAGGCTCGTTCATAATGGGCCTTGGGTATTGGACGAGCGAGCAGCTGGTGATGGACCCAGCAACTGGCGAGCTGCTGACGAACCGCACCTGGAACTACCACGTGCCGCAGGCCAGGGACATCCCGCAGGACTTCCGCGTCTACTTCAAGAACGACATCATCAAGGACCCACGTGTTCTGGGCGCCAAAGGTGAGCGTGAAACAGCTGGCTGTCATCATGGTTCCGTACCTTAAAATGAAAGAAACGGAACTCTTGTGAGATGACTTTTTTTCCATCTGTGTGTCTTCTAATAGGGCCTAAACCTGATTTTGCTTAATTTGTGTATTTTACTACGGTTTTTTTTTATAGCGGTCGGCGAGCCCGCCACTTCCATGGCGGTGGCAGTTCCCATAGCCATGCGGGAAGCCATTGTCTCCGCCAGGAGCGACGCTGGTCTACCGCAAAACGAGTGGTTCCAGATAGGTAATCATAACTTATTTTGCAGCTTATAATACTTTCATGTTTCATGCTTTTGCCCGCTACTTCGTATGCGCGTAGACATTTTTCTCTATTCCGTGGGAATGATAAGTCCATAATGCTTGTATACATCATATAAACAACATTTATACAAAAATTAAGCCTTCTTTTGTCAAGGGTTTCAGTTGTGCGTTATTTTTTATGTAGTGGTATCTTAGTGGCATATTATAATTATGTTGGGTTTTTGTATAAGAATACGTACCTGTTGGAACATAGTATTCAAGCTTTAACAATTTTGTACTTAATTATAAATTCGCTCTTTGTCAGCCCCTTAATTAACTACCTACTCCTTCCACTCAAGGGTTGACTGGTAGAGATCCCTTGAAGTGACAAGTCCACCCTTGTATTTGTAACTTTAATTTACTTCCTTATTTTCTGTACTTACTTACCAACTGTTCACTTTTTTTTTTTTCGCAGATGGTCCTTACTCAAGGGAGGCTATTCAGCTGGCTACGGCGACGAAGCACAGTGCCTTTAAATTTAACTAAATAAATTTTTCCAAAAAAAAAAGTCATTGTTTTTGTATTTTATAGTTTATTTTTGTAATTAATAATAGTGAATATATACATAGTTGGTACAGTCAAGGAATTTAATTTCCAACCCACCTAAAGTTCAATATCGTACAGCAAACTTTCACCATAAGAGCTAGTTAAAGCACGACTTAATACAATTTTCGACCTTAATGTATTGCGATTTTTAAACATTTCAACGAAATGGGTATAGTAAATTAAATTCATTAACTGTACCTATAGCTTATGGATAGGCCATTTAGTACTCCATCTTTGTTACCAATTTTGTGTCACTGAAATTAGTGCCAGTGATATGAGCGGCCTGTACGACCGGGTGTCGACTCGCGCGCCGCTCCCCGCCCGCAGGCTCGCAAGACCGTTCCTTTTCAAACCCCGACGAAACAGAGGGGTGTTATAAGTTTGACCTGTGTATCTGTGGGTCTATGTACCTATTTGTATCACAATATCAGCGCTGCGACAGTAATGCCGGCAGCACACGCTGAATCGGTGCATTTTCGCGGCTATGCCGTGACAAATTTCCGCGTGTGTAGGTATAATTTGTAAGATACCTGTTTTACTGTATTTGTCGTAGTACTGTATGGATGACGAATAATCTTTTTTATCTATCTATAGATCTATCTGTGTATCTGTCTGTGGCATCATAGCTCCCAAACGGATGCACCGATTTCGATGCGGTGTTTTTTAAACGACACCTGACTGACTAATGTCAGCTGAAAGACTTCCACTGCTGGACATAGGCTACCAGCTATCAATAGAAAGAGTCCAAAGAAAGTTTGCCAGGTATTTGTATAAGCGGGAATTCGGGTACTACCCATACTTGTATCCGTCTTTGTTTGTGTCGGGAATGGTCGGGCTGGAGACGTTAAGGTTTCGGCGGAAAATGCACCTGCTGGTACATTACTCTCTTCTGCTGCGGACCGAAGTCGACAATCCGGAGGCTCTAGAGCGCATGCGTTTATTTGTCCCGGAGCAGTACACGCGCGCGGGGCACCGCCGCCGGCAGCTGCTCGCGGCGCCGGCGGCGGCGTGCACGCGCCGAGTGCGCGCGCGGTGTCGCTACTCAATCACTTTATGGCACAGATCCAGGATGCTGATGTGTTTGCAGACAGTTGGCATTCTTTATTGCAAAAAATATGTCATCATTGCAATTCCTCCTGTTAACCTTAATTTAAAATTTTGTAATCCTTCTTTTCTATTTGCTTATGTATGTAATGTAAGTATGTTCTTTTTAGCATTACAGGCGCTTTGGTTTTTACTGTAAGCCTGTAAATGCAAATTGTATGAATAAATAAATAGGTCTCCCCCGCGGCTCTCCACTCAGACCAGTCTTGTGCTTTCCGCATCCACCGCCGTCCCGCGATTTTTACTAGGTCGTCGCTCCATCTTGTTGGAGGCCTTCCGACAGCTCGTCTCGCGGTCCGTCTCTCGACACCTAGTTTAATTCAAAATGTAGGTATATCTGCAGCGCAATTGCGTATTTATTTTTATACACTCTCGTCATTGGATCAAAAAGGAGGTAAGTAGGTAAATAATTATGTCATCAGCACGCCGAATCTCTTTCGAATAAGGTCCAAACTTGCGCGCAAATGTAAAAAAAATCGAAACATTTATTTTTCGATCGTTTTATGAGCGTAATGACAGCGCCAACTAGCGGTTCCAATTTCTTAATTAAATAACTACACTATGTAATAATAATAAATAGATCAGTTTTATTTAACATGAAACTATCGTGAGACTCAATCATAGTGAAATAAAACTGATCACTCACGTATATAAACCTAGTTTGACTTGACTTGTTTCGAACTAATTCGTAGTCTTTCCTCTCGGATTTCCGTCCGGCTAAACTCGACTTTTATAAGTTATATACCTACTTGAGTGATCCGTTTTATTTCACAATTATTTTGATTTAATACAATACAACAATACAAATATTCTTTATTGAAAACCACAAAACAGTACAAGGGGAATCATAAGTTTATTTTCTTATTTTTAAATTATTTCAATAAAAGGCAGTTGTTTTTGTTAATTTATTTTTACTTCACCGCTGTGTCTGGGCCCCTTTGAAAAGATATATACAAATAGGCTTGAATGAAACGAAATTTAACAACAACAGATACAGTATACGAAATATGGTATTATTTGATCAAGTGTATGAAAAAACCACGCAGCGAGCCTAATTTCGAGAATATTCAATGAAATAAAGAATAATGTTATTAATTATTATATTATTACGTATTTTAAAGCATTTGCTAAAGACAAGTGTCACCTTTTGCCAACCTCATGCTTGTTTTTTATCATTATAGTGAAGGTCAGAAATATGTATACAGGTAAATTTGAATTAGTACCTAACTATTACGTATATACACGACGTTTTTTTAACTATCTTTGCAAAATCAAATCTAATTATGCGTGTGAGTGATTGCTTTATTCCTGAAAATTATTTTATTGAATAAATAATTATAGAGTAATATAAAAATACGTATGTACACTACTGTATGGTCACCCTACATCAAGAGTTGGCTGGTACGTCAGTCATAATGTTTATTATGACCGTGGTGTCCAACAAAGAGTTCTAATCTTAATTTTATATTATTATATACCGACTTAATCTAAATTTTAAATTGACTGTTACATGGTTCATCCACTATCCCCTTTATTACGCACGTACCCGTACGTACTACGTGCTTCCAAAAATAATTGTATTTGTTATCGAATTATTACGATTGTATGAAACATCTGTATATACAATTTTAAGTCAATATGAGCTGCCACGTAGGAGTTAGGGTAAATCACCCGGTTTCGGTACAGCACAGAATTTGCACGGCTTTACTGTTATTTTTTTTCAGAACTGTGAACATCATGGGTAATCTTCGAAATGGGACTAAAATTAAATTACTTAAATTAATTTAATAACTAGCTTTTACCCGCGGCTTCGCCTCGCGTGAACCATAAGCATTTCAAAGATGCAAGCAATCAAGCAAGCAAGCAAGCAAGCAAACGTGCAAGCGAACCTGCAAGCTTGCAAACAATATTGCAAGCAAGCATGCAGGTAAGCATGCAAGCTAGCACGCAAGCAAGTAAGCACGCAAGCAAGCATGCATGTAAGCAAGCATGCAAGCAAACATGCAAGTAAGTATTCAAGCAAGCATGCAAGCAAGCAATGAAGCAAGCATGCAAGCAAGTATGAAAGTAAGCATACAAAGCAAGCATGCAAGCACGCATACAATTAATCCATCATGTAAGTGGGCCTTAAGAATGCAAGCAAGCAAGCAAGCATGCAAGCATGTAAGCAAGCATGTGACAGCACCAGCGAAGAAGCATGGAAGCAAGCAAGCATTCAAGCAAACATGCAAGCCCGCGATCAAGTATGCAAGCAAGCATGCAAGCAAGTATGTAAGAAAGCATACAGGCAAGCATGTACGCAAGCATGTAAGCAAGCATGCAGGTAAGCTTGCAGGCAAGCGAGCATGCAGGCAAGCTTACAGGCAAGCAAGCATGCAGGCAAACATGCAAGCAAGCAAGCATGCAACCATGCATGCAATCAAGCATGCAAGCAAGCATGCAATCAAGCATGCAAGCAAGCCTGCAAGCAAGCATGCAAGCATCCTACCAGTCATGCAACCAATCATGCATGCAAGGGTACAGTTAATGTATCATGATCGGCTGAAGAATGCAAACAAGCAAGCAAATATGTAAGCAAGTATGCAATCACGTGAACTTCAAGATGACCACACACAGCTACATACTGTGCCTTCCGTCTAATCTATCAAAATTGGTTATTTAACTGTCCCACAGGAACTACTTAAGGAATTGGGATAAAAGTTTCCCCATGTGTATTAATAGGAAACAGTAAGTAAGAAAACAATAATACTGCTGCTGATGATGATGATGATGATGAGGATGATGATGAATGGTGATATTATTTGACTGTCCCACAGGAACTACTTTAGGAATCGGGATAAAAGGTAGCCTATGTCCTTCTCCGGGTCAAAGGCTATGAGCATGCCAAATTTCATCAAGATCGGTTATGCAGATACGGCGTGAAGGCGTAACAAACAAACAAACAAAGTCACTTTCTGATTTATAGTATTAGTTAGGATAATGATGCTATGGCCAGATCAGTGTGCGCCACAACCGACGAACTGCGTGAATATTAACAGCTTTACTGTGCGGGAAGATAAAAAAGAGATTTAAAAAAATACGAAAAAAACCTGCTTTAAAGTATCGTGTAATCGATTCTACTCTCAAATCTGAATAAACTGCTTTCAAGTTTTCAGTTAATGATATACCTTGTATACTAGTTAGAAAAATTCGGAACTACTCGGAAGATATTAAATATAATGTGTAAATATATTCTATGTTACTTGAATTAGCATGGGATATCAAAGTAACTTTATAGTATTTCAAATTCGAGATGGACATGTTACGTTTAGCCGTTCGCAGAATAACCTAACCTGATCAACTTAGAAAAGTTGGAACACCCCGACATTGTCATTTCAAAGTTCAATATTTCAAAAACTGGGAAACCGATTTTTATGAAACTTAGCTCAGAATCGTCTCGATTAAATTAGCTTTCGATTAAAAAAACCGCATCGAAATCGGTTGATTCGTTTGGGATCTATGATGCCACAGACAGATACACTGGCGCACATACACAGACACTTATAATACATCCCTCTTTTTCGTCGGGGGTTAAAAATATCTACGTACCAAACTCATCATCATCTTATTTAAGAGTGTTATGCCCGTTTTCACCAACGACACCTAAGTCATCACCTAGTCAGGGGACCCCTATCCTAAGTGGCCTCTTATATCTCTCCCTAACCTAATTTCATTTTCACCAACCTAGGTAACACCTTAATAAACGTCACTTAACTAAGTGACAGTTTGTTTTAGCTGTAGTGGTTTCTAATACCGGTTTTGTATCGATAATTTTTTTAAGAGGAATAACTTCAAAAATCGTCTATAAAAAATTAAACGAACATTTTAAAAACATAGACTAGACATAGACATAGAAAAACTAGACAAATGTATTATTAATACTAAGTTGACGTCTTATTTTTTATTTTTAAATGTTGACTAGGCTGTATTGCATTATCTTTGCCATCCAGTAAAATAAGAACTTACAGTGACAGTTTATAGCTATCTAATTTTTTTTCGAACTTTCGGTCGAGGGAGTGAGCAAAACTATGAAGTTTTTTTTTAAACAGAAATTAAAAAAATCATGCTCAACCAGCAGGGGAAAATACAAATACAAATATTCTTTATTAAAAACCACGATAGAAGGCGATTGAAGTAAAACAGGTATGGTAGGAAATAGGCGGTCTTACCGCATAAAAGCGATCTCTTACAGACAACCAAAATACAGAAACCAAGATGATGATACTAATTAACGTAAGGAAGAATTCTTTTTTTTTTCAAAGTAAAAACCTAACATGGTTGTTCACCTAGACTTACTCAACCTTGACGGTTTATTAAAACAAACTCTGTATATTACACATTATTATGTCATACCAAAATATCTGGTACCGTGCGAGTTCTGCTGCAATAATTCCAAAACCATTTAGAGTAATAGATTTATTGAATCATTTTATAACACTTTAGTAAAAAAAAGAACTAAAAGATCGTGTGTATATTTGCAAAATAAAGTTTGACCTTTGTTCGACCTTCACCGAAGCATTAACTGTGCAATTCTTTGCAATAGGTAAGAAAAAAATCCGTCCGCCTAATCCTAACATTGACAGGTGACAGATGACACTACGTTCTTTAAATAATTGTGACGGGTAAAGATAAACGCACGGTGGTATAACTTAGAACAAAATGTACACTTCGTTGTCCAGCTAATTTCAGTAGTCACTCAAGTTACATTGTATAGTTTAAACTTAAGTAATATTATATTTGGTTGGGTTATAGACATGAAGTTGTCACACGTCGATAGGTGTTGCTAATATCAATATAGATTATATTGGAGTTTTAAATTTTGGAATTATTTTTTTATTTTCGCTTAATAAATGCTTTAATTTATCTTTCCTTGTTTAAAAATGCGTTTATGCTAATTAATTATTTTGTGAGCACTGGTAACATCGACCTTTTTTAATTATAGTAATGTCTTATCTAAAATATCATTACACGCATCAGTTTTTCTTACGCTAAAACATTATATAGAATATTCTATGGACACTGGTTGAGTTAACGTATCATATCTGCAAGTAAACCCTAATAAAATGGGGCGTAAACTTAGATTTTTAGTAATTCAGGAGGTTTTGATATTTATTTAGATTTTTTTATTTACTAAAAACAACGTACAGTGAAGGTATAAGTGGAACGGAACGAATGAATAATGGCCGCGATTATCTCTCTAATCTTTGGTTTTTCTCATTCACCGGGTGTCTAAGTTGGAGTTGGAATGCCTGATAAAAAGAAAATGTGTAAAAAATAAAGCACTGAATAGTTGTCAAATTCATCAAAACGGGAAATTGGGCAATTTCTATTACACAATGTTCTAATGTATATAATAGAACATGGTGTAATAGCAATTGCTCAAAGTAAATTATTTTAACATTTAGGAAACTAGACGTCAATGACGTCATCGCATATTTTGCCGTCACAAAGCACCAGATGTCGCTGTGTGCGAAACGTTGAAGTGACATCTCTATCTCAGTTATAAAAAGGTACTCTGTGGATAAACGTAGTGTTTAAACCCAACGCAACTGTGGTTAGCTATAATTTTCCGGTAACTTAACCCTTAATAGGGCATAGGTATGAATTACGGAAATAAACAACTTAAGCATCTGATTCTAATGTTTATTGTGGTCACAATCAACATGCTGTCCAAAAAAAATTTTTTCTGAAAATCCGTTTTCATGAAAAACAGGGTGGTAACTATATATCCGTTGCCTCTTTGTAAACCTTAAGAGGTGGTAACTATTTTACCGTTACCCGTTAGTGCTGTTTGAGGCAAAACTGTCGTCTGAGTGGTGAAGCGTAGGTATACCATCTGCAGGTACTCCATGAAAAGTTTTGAAGCACGGCGTGGCACATAAAGCCACTTTGCACACGTCACATCGTATCCGTGATCGTTTCTGTTGCTTTTTTGTGCTGCAAAAACGGCATCTTTTAAATTTTTTTTGGTCTTCAGGATAGTGCTGCGATGCATTTAACCGGATTTCATCCGGTACTCCAAATATACCTCCTTTTTTGTTTTTGAACACGATGGTGGACATTTTCTTTTTTGTCGTGAACCCATCAATCAGACCACGTGCTAATCGAAGCCTGTATTCTCGGTGTGTATGTACGCCTTGCTTGTGTACTTGTAAGTAAGTCAAGTAAGAGTTTATGACCGCGGCGTCAAATAAAAAATAAAATAACCGCATCCAGTTGCGACGTGATTTGCGACCAATGGGATATGATGATCGAAAATGATCGAAACGATCGACTCCGCAAATATTTACTGTATATTCAGCAATCGCTGTTGGTATAGGAACGTCTTTCTTGGAGCCGTATTTTTGTGTTCTCTTGACCGAAGACAAGGATTTGGGATTATGTGCTGTGGTAAGAACATTCACTAACTGTGTGTCCATCCATTGTATGATAGATACGGGAGATTTGCTCAGATATGTGAATTCGTGACGAGCAAGTTTTTCTTTTCTTGTCTTATTTTGAGGCATGATACTTTTTGGAAGGCCTTTACGATTAAGCCTTACTGTACCTACAGCGAATATTCCTTTTTTAGTCAGCAAATCTAGCATAAGAGGAAGTCCAGTAAAAAAATTGTCAAATGCTATAAGCGTGTAAGGTGGAACACCTTCGCACAGTTTCATGACTATATTATAGCCAAGGCCGTCTTCACTAGACGCAGTTGCATCTTGTTTCCCAATATAAATATCGAACTGATATATATATCCTGTCGTAGCATCGCAACGGGCCCAAACTTTGTATCCCCTTTTGATGGGTTTTTTAGGCATGTACTGTTTTAAAGTACTTTTGCCTTTGAACTTAACCATACATTCATCCACAGATTGGTTACTTGACTGTGTGCTGTTGTTTTGAAACACTGTATTAAGAGCGTCTATCATTGGGCGAATTTTGTACAATTTGTCATGATCCAGCGACTGTCTATCTGGTTCTCGACTGTTGTCATTGATGTGTATGTTTTCCGTCAACTTTTTAAATCTTTTACATGTAAACGCTTCAGAAATATCTGGGTTTTTATAAAATGGATCAGAAGACCAATACAAGTTGCAATCAGGCAGTGGATTGAGACCCATCATTATCAGAACACCGAGGAACGCACGTATTTCAGCTTTATGTGTAGGAAACCAGTGCAACGTGCCCTTTTGTGTAGCGTAAATATTCGTTTGTTCTACGATAAGTTCGCAGACAGTGTCGGGAAAAAAATGGTCAAAGAAATTGATAGGCTGTGTTTTGTGAGTAAATGTCATTAGATTTTTAAAAGTCATCGATCTGTCAAACGTGGGTACGTGAATTTCTGGCAATTCTGTAGACCATTCTTGAGCTGGTTTTATTCGATGAAACCAACTTAGTTCTATGTCTTCAGGTCTGTTTTGGTCATTTTGTGCGACAATAACTCGTTGCAGTTCTTCGCTTGGCTGAGGCTGAACTGGGTCTGAAAGGCTGGATGTGTCACTAGGAATCATAACATCAATCATGGGACTGAGTGGTTTTTCAATTTGTTCAATGTCCATGGTTACGTAGTCTACTAATTCCAAAATATCATCTGAAGACCGATCAAGGGCCCCATCACATATTTTTCTCACTTGTTCACCAGTCTCTGAAGAGTTTTGTGGGGTGGTTTCTACTACCGCCATATTGTTGGTCTCTAGACAATCATCTCCGTTATCACTACGACCCTCGCCATTAACCTCTGAACTCAAAATTTTTGACAATCCCCGCAAAACCCGGTTGTCGTAATTGTACTCATTGACGAAATTAGTAATGTATCCCAAGTCATCATCTGAGTCACTTTCGAGACTGGAAAGATCATTTTCAAGTATTTCTTCGATGGCTTTATCGTTTAGCCTTTTTTTTCTAGACATTTTTACTGAAAATAAGAAAATAGGAAATATATTTTTTTAATAATTCCGTACTTTTACGACCGTACAAGGCAATGGTAAAATATTTACCACCAACTTTGAACTGTTTCACCGAACCGCGAATATTTGTACTCAAGATCAATAACCCGTATTTTGATAGATAAAATAACCTATTACAAAGAGAAAATAACAAAAACCACTTACCGGAATCTTGACAGAACACAGTGATAACAAGTATTCGTCCAACACCAACAAAAACGATCGTTTTTTAAAATTTTCTGCTAAGCAAGTAAATTACCGAGTTTGTGACACTTCACAGTGTTGCCACCATTTTTTTATGAATGTTCGGTTATCAGTGCGTTCAGAAATGAAAGGAGACGTCGGATATGTCAAAATGTGTTTAATCTGTGGCCTAAAAAACTATATGCCCGGTGCCCTATTAAGGGTTAAAAATAGGATAAAAAATTTAAAACCCAACTAAAACAAAAATCCTTCAAATTGATGTCTTAAATTCATCTATTTTATGAAAAATAAAACATAAAATAGACATTGTTTTTTTTTTTGAGACCAATGCCAATTGTAGGAGTTTATTATTATTTCATAGTTTGGTTTTGCCTTGTAATTGGACAATTTACCCTAATGTACGAGTTATTTTTTCAGCCTACATGATAAATATGGAATTTTCTTGGTCATCGGTGAACATTCGGGAACATCGCATTGCTGAAGTCTTCAGTGTTGAGCGCGTTGGTAAGTGTTTTTGTTTTTAATGAACTTAAAAAAAAAACATTAGACAATTGTCACCAATTGACCTAACCCTAAATAACCAAAGCCTGTATGTAGTACCTTTTTGATTGCGTAGAAAATTGATTTTTTTACCGCTTCAAAGGACGCTGTGCAGGCTTGAGTATGATATGATATGATTTCAAGATGCTGCCTCCATGCATCCCAGGGAAAAAGTGGTCTTGAAAGAAAGACAGACAGATGGTCAACAAAGTTTTACATTGCCTGATGCATGATCGCTGCATAAATATGTAAATAACAACAAAATAACAATATTCGTATATATTTTTGAAGTGTTTAATTTAACGTTTTTGCGTGTTATCGTCCGTAAACAGAGTTAATAGTATTGGTGTACTAACACCATGTTTTTGTTATGCCTTAATTGTATTATTTCGGCACTTTTTAACCGACTCAAAAAAAGGAGGGCGGTCTCAATTCATCGGAATACTGTTTTTGTTTTTATGTATGTTCCCCGATTACTTTGGGACGGCTGAACCGATTTCGAAAGATCTGTTTTGGTTTGAAAGGGTTCTTTCTAGTTGGTCCTGTTTTAACGAAGTCAGGATCTGATGATGGAATCCCAGGGAAATCAAGGGCAACCTTCAAATTTTATAGGCATAAATTTCGTGTTTTATATATTTTCTAAAGCTAATCAAGTATTTGCGTGTGGTAGTCATCATCTCGTGTTGGTGATGGAAGGTACAGTCAGCAGCAAAAGTAGCTAAGCAACTGACGCGTTCATAATGATCTAAGCACGGCTCTATTGTTATAGACATAAGAGCTGTGTAGATCATTGTGACCGCTTTCGGTTGCTTAGCTACTTCTGCTGCTGACTGTACAACTCCTTAAAGGTTAGGAGGTGGTGGAAAATTCTTTAAATATTAACTTATCTTTAAATTGTGAAATAAAAATATTTTAACAAAAAGAACGCTTTTTTTGAAGTCTTATAAAAATAGTGATGTGACTTGTTGAACGAAGGAAAGAATGGGCGACGTAAATAAGTTCATTCGAATAATTCATATTTCAAATATTCTTTTTTCATAATGGGTTTTATTTAACTTATATTTAAAATAGTTTCGCAAAAGAATTATGAGCTACCGAGGAACTCGACATCCGTTCGTCCGTTTTAATATTTATTAAGTTTTTAACCGACGTCAAAAAAAGGAGGAGGTTCTCGATTCGTCGGATAATTCATTTTTTATGTTCCCCGATTACTCCAAGACGGCTGGACCGATTTCGAAAATTCATTTGTTGTTTAAAACTGCCTTGAAACAAATAAAAACAAAATAGTCCTCTAAAACCATCAGTTTTATGGCCTACCAGAAATGCGAAGTCGGTGCTTCATTCAAAGAATAGGTATTCCGCTCGCACCGCACTGATTTTATATTTGTGATAGACCATAAAACTGTGGTTTTGTAGGATTTATTTTTATTTTTTTATTTTGTTTGAAGGCGATTTTATGTTGCCACAAAATGGTCAGCTTAAATATAGTACAGATCATACCTGACGCATAATGAGGTATTACTCCTATTATCCTAATCCTAAATAATCCCAATCCTAATCCTAACTTCTTAACTAATATTAAAAATGCGAAAGTAGCTCTGTCTCTCGGTCTCCCTGTCTGTCTGTTTGTTACTTCTTCACGGAAAAACCGGTGCACCAATCTAGATAATAATATTATTTAGTAAGGAGATTTTGAAATCGGTCCAGCCGTCTTCGAGTAATCATACATAAAACAATATGTATATATTCCGAGGAATTGAGGACCTCCTCCTTTTTTTGAAGTCGGTTAAAAAGAAAAGGCACTGTATAAATGTTAAAACAGCTGCTTCCTTTGCAGTGCACAACGCATGAAGGAACAATGGATCGCATCAATTTTATAGTCAACGGAGAACCGCAATCAGGTAAGTGGCTACAGCTGGTAAAACACAAGTGCGGTTTAATAAAACTAGGCGAAGTTGAGGTTTATAATAAGATCACACGAGTGTTTTAAGACCTAATTATATAAAGTTGCATACTTATATTATTTTATCTACATACATAATTATTATAAGTACTCTAAGATGGGTTTAAAAGACGAAGGCATATCATACCCATACATGTCACGAATTTGAGTTTTATTTTAATCATAGATACATACCTAGCTGACGAGGTTTTTAAAGATAATTTATTGAATCAGGCGTTACTTTGCGGAGGTCCATATTTATGAACTAAAAAACAATTACTTTGCTCACCCGCGACCACTAATGACAAATAGTTATATCTGTGCGGCAAATGTATGTTTCCATGCAACACCTCCACCTCCACTGCTACACGAATCAACACATGCCACACAGACCCAACTATCACCACCACCACTATACTAAACGCTGACGCGTTTCGGCACTCTCCACGAGGCCATTTACGAAGCACAACAACAACCGCTCAACATGCCACCACTTCCACTACTGACATATGTAAACCATGTACTCAACTTAGTTAATGACAAAACCAACGTACCCACTAATATTTTATAAATTCCAAACTACCCTTTTATGTAAGTCCTAAACTACCCTTTTTTAAGAAATGAATTCCAAACTACCCTTTTTATTTTTATTTTTAATCTACGCCAGGTACCCCGTTATTTTTAACCGAGTACGGTAAAAAGAGAAGTCATGTTCTCATTATTACTATGACACATTATTAAAATTAGAACCAAGTCGTAACAAAGGCGAAGAAACCAAATTAACTTGTTCATTAATAATAGACCCCATGGTGTTGTACCTAATTATTTCCAATTGTTCTAAAACCGATAGCCGCAAACCCTTATCACAATAATGTAAAATTTCGTACGTATCTGAGTCTAACAACGAATGATTCGTTTCTAATAAATGCTTGGCAAAGTTTGATTTCTCTGGATGATCATGCCTATATGACGAGACATGCTCTTTAAATCTAGTATCAAAGCTTCGACCGGTTTGTCCAATGTATACTTGACTACAGTCGCCACAAGTGAGTTTATATACGCCCGACCTGTTCCCTTTATCCACCTTTTCTTTGTTATTACAAAGTCTAGAACGTAAAGAATTAGTAGTCTTAAAGGCAACATTGATGTTATTTGATTTTAAAATATTATAAATCTTGTCAGACAACCGGCCAACATAAGTAATACTAGATCTAAATTTGTTAGTAGGCTGAGATGGCAACGCAGAGTAAAGCATGCTATTCACTATCCGTCCCTGCTTCTTTTGAACCAGACTATTAACCATTGCTGTACTATAACCATTTGTTGTTGCTATCTGATATATAGTATGTAACTCAGAATCATAATGCTCTTTCGAAAGAGGTACAGTTAGTAGTCTATGTACATAACAATGGAAAGCAGCCAGTTTATGCTGCCATGGGTGAGTAGAATTTGCAGGTATGACAGTATCTGTGTACGTAGGCTTACGGTAAATTTGAAACTGGTGCCTATTATTTACTCTTGTAATAGTTAAATCCAGAAAATTTAATGAACGATTTTCCTCTAATTCTCGTTTGAACTTTGTTTTTGGATGTTTGTTTTTAAAGATGTTTTAAATTTGAACCTCATGACGACAACAAATTCGATGTCGTAATGACTTCTCGTTACTGCTGGCGACAGCAGTAATAAAAAGCTGGTCATTTCCTATAAGTAGTTTCTGAACGCATTATAGAGGACTTATGATATGTGCGTAGATAAAAACATTGTGTATGACGACTGTATCTGGTTTCAGTGGGGAGCGAAGTCAGTTCCGATGTCATGCTGCTGGACTACCTGCGCGAGCACCGAGAGCTGCGCGGCACGAAGTACATGTGCCGCGAAGGCGGCTGCGGCGCATGCGTGGTGGCCGCCGCGCGCGCCGGGAAACCCCCAGAAGCCGTCAACTCAGTTAGTTACCATCAAATTTAATAATGAAGCGTAATTTTATAATCCCATAATAAAGCGTAATATAGCCCAAAAATATGTGTGTGACTGTGACCCACTTACTGTCACAGTGCCTGGTGTCGGTGACATCCTGCGAGGGCTGGGAGGTGTCCACGATAGAAGGTGTAGGCAACCGGCTCAAGGGCTACCACCCGCTGCAGAAGACGCTCGCCAAACACAACGGCACGCAGTGCGGCTACTGCACGCCCGGATGGATCATGGCTATGTACAGGTAAAAAGAGCTACCACCCGCTCAGGAGACGCTCGCGAGACGCAACGGCACGCAGTGCGGCTACTGCTCGCCAGGATGGGTCATGGCCATGTACAGGTAACAAGGGCTACCACCCGCTCAGGAGACGCTCGCGAGA
The DNA here is from genome assembly GCA_963691665.1 of Clepsis dumicolana. Classification (NCBI taxonomy): domain Eukaryota; kingdom Metazoa; phylum Arthropoda; class Insecta; order Lepidoptera; family Tortricidae; genus Clepsis; species Clepsis dumicolana. The sequence goes on along the minus strand of OY829520.1, from coordinate 14,443,618 downwards.
CGCAACGGCACGCAGTGCGGCTACTGCTTGCCCGGATGGGTCATGGCTATGTACAGGTAAAAAGAGCTACCACCCGCTCAGGAGACGCTCGCGAGACGCAACGGCACGCAGTGCGGCTACTGCTCGCCAGGATGGGTCATGGCCATGTACAGGTAACAAGGACTACCACCCGCTCAGGAGACGCTCGCGAGACGCAACGGCACGCAGTGCGGCTACTGCTCGCCCGGATGGGTCATGGCCATATACAGGTAACAAGGGCTACCACCCGCTCAGGAGACGCTCGCGAGACGCAACGGCACGCAGTGCGGCTACTGCTCGCCAGGATGGGTCATGGCCATGTACAGGTAACAAGGGCTACCACCCGCTCAGGAGACGCTCGCGAGACGCAACGGCACGCAGTGCGGCTACTGCTTGCCCGGATGGGTCATGGCCATGTACAGGTAACAAGGGCTACCACCCGCTCAGGAGACGCTCGCGAGACGCAACGGCACGCAGTGCGGCTACTGCTCGCCAGGATGGGTCATGGCCATGTACAGGTAACAAGGGCTACCACCCGCTCAGGAGACGCTCGCGAGACGCAACGGCACGCAGTGCGGCTACTGCTCGCCAGGATGGGTCATGGCCATGTACAGATAACAAGGGCTACCACCCGCTCAGGAGACGCTCGCGAGACGCAACGGCACGCAGTGCGGCTACTGCTCGCCCGGATGGGTCATGGCCATGTACAGGTAACAAGGGCTACCACCCGCTCAGGAGACGCTCGCGAGACGCAACGGCACGCAGTGCGGCTACTGCTCGCCCGGATGGATCATGGCTATGTACAGGTAAAAAGAGCTACCACCCGCTCAGGAGACGCTCGCGAGACGCAACGGCACGCAGTGCGGCTACTGCTCGCCCGGATGGATCATGGCTATGTACAGGTAAAAAGAGCTACCACTCGCTCAGGAGACGCTCGCGAGACGCAACGGCACGCAGTGCGGCTACTGCTCCCCCGGATGGGTCATGGCCATGTACAGGTAACAAGGGCTACCACCCGCTCAGGAGACGTCGCGAGATGCAACGGCACGCAGTGCGGCTACTGCTCCCCCGGATGGGTCATGGCCATGTACAGGTAACAAGGGCTACCACCCGCTCAGGAGACGTCGCGAGACGCAACGGCACGCAGTGCGGCTACTGCTCGCCCGGATGGGTCATGGCCATGTACAGGTAACAAGGCCCGTGATTTGACCAGTCGCAGTGGTCGAAATCTCCACGCAGCACAAGTCTACTAGCACTGTAATTGGGAAATTGCAATCTTTGGCCACAAACATTGTAGATAAATATCCAAATAAAACCATTTCAGCCTCCTGCATAGCAAGAAGAAGCTGACGATGATGGAGATAGAACAATCCTTTGCAAGCAACATCTGCCGCTGCACGGGCTACCGGCCCATACTCGAGGCTTTCAAGACATTCGCAAGCGACGCGCCCGAACCCCACAGTCTACTTGACATCGAAGATCTCAACATCTGTAAGAAGAGTGGACAGACATGCAGAAAAAGCAAGTGCAGTGAGAGCGACTGGTGCTTAGTACATGCTAAAGATATTGAGGTTCCACAAAATATAGAAATAGAACTAAAAGATGGCAAAATTTGGTTTAAAGTGCAAACTGTCAAAGACATATTCGAAGTTTTGCGGAAAAAAGGCGATGATAGTTATATGCTTGTCGCAGGAAATACAAGCAAAGGTACGAGCAACACAGTGACTAGGTTACCAAGCATGAGCTTATAAATCATCCTTATAGAGCATCCTCATAGAAGTTTTTTTATGTATCTTATAAATTATTAAAACCTATCTCACACTTATTGGCTGTTTTATGATACAAGCTTTCTAGTTCCATTGTCAACCATACTAACTCAAACCGACCACCTGGAGAAGAGCCGAATCTAACTAAAAGTATTTGACTTAAACGGACATAGTAAGTCTTAAATTAGGTCTTTTGATATTAAATTGGATAAATTGGATTGGGTATTTTGCAAACCTTTTGCAGGAGCTTACCCTATCGCTGAGTATCCCCGAGTCCTCATAGATATCAGCGGTGTAGACGAGCTCAAAGGTCACAATATCGACCAAAACTTGGTACTCGGCGCGGGCTCAACGCTGACCGAAGCAATGGATATATTCGAAACTATCGCAAGCTCTGAAGACGATTTCTGGTACTTGGAAAAACTGCGCGAGCACCTACTTCTAGTTGCTCACATCCCTGTCAGGAATGTAAGTCTTTCATAATTTTTAAATATTTGTAGGTATTATTTTATAGAGTCAATGTCCCAGTGGGCTTCACTGCCCCAATATTTAAAAACTTCATTCTTAAATTCTTATCAAAAAACATTGGGACGTTTCCCTTAACTTCAGTAAAATCTTATAATTTTCCGACCAGTTGGGCACAATTGCTGGCAACCTGATGACCAAGCATCGGCACAATGACTTCCCATCAGATGTGTTTCTTCTGCTTGAGACTGTCGGTGCATATCTAATAATCTGTAAGTTTTGTTTTATTTTTACTTCTGTAAGGGCTGATTTACATTTGTGACACTTTACGTAAACAAGTAAACGAGAACAGTGATGTTGGCCATCTAGACAGCAGCTAGTCAACTTAGCTTGCACAGAATTCACCACTTGCCACAGTCCTTGACCAGTGTAATTCGAACTTAACAGCACTGTATTTTTACTGGGAGGTTATAAGCTTCGTTTACAAGCCTTTTTGACGTCCCACTGCTGGGCACAGGCCTCCTCTCAGAATGAGAGGGCTTAGGCTTTAGTTTTCACAAAGTTATAAGCTTCGTATCACGTAGATGCTTCTTAACTAGGTTTGATAATAATAAAATTGGGTTTATAAGGATTATTTGGGCCTTTTCAGTGATATTTGGCTGTGAAATATCAGTTGTTTTTCAGCTTCTCTGAGTAACGCATACCCTTTGGGTTTGAGAAATATTTCGGATGTCAAAGGCGCTTTTCAGTCTCAGTAAGAGATCTGATTAGATACAAATTCACTTGAACCCGAGTCCTGTGATAACAGCACTCAAGTGCTCACATAGTGTAGTTATGTTTTTACTAGTATCTCTGTGTTGGGGATGATACTTATATCTGCAGTCAGCTTCCGGTTCCTCGATCTCCTTTCTCCTTGCTCCTTTCTCTGGTTCCTTTCTTACTTTCCTGCCTATAGTAAGATCTAGTGCAACTCGGGGCAGAATGACTCGTATTTTGTTTAAATGATGAAAAATAATAATTTATTGTGTCCTTTACGTTACAAGGGTGGTAAGCGAGTGTAGAGGGGAATAATGACTCGATATAATTCAAAAAAGTTACATAAAATGGCCGTTGAAGGCACCACTGGCGCGGCGCGCGAGGCGCTTACTGCTTTATCGACACAAGCTCGGTAATACGTTTATCGGATCGCAGCAAACTCCGCTAGATGGCGCTGTGACGCGTTAACACTCTGATTACGATTTTAGTGGATGATTCTGGGAAGCGAGTTACAGCAACTCCGGAGGACTTTCTCAAGATTGAAATGAAGAATAAAATCATTTTGAACATTCTTCTTCCGCCACTGAGCCGAGAATATAAATTGGTTACGTTTAAGGTAAGAACCGTATCCCTTATAAGAATTAATACCAGTTAAGGTGAAAGTCCCCCAAATCATGGCACATTTTGTAGAAAACGACAATGTGGTAGAATAAAATGTAAAAATTATTACATAGTTATTCGGTAAGTAAAGTCTACTAGTGGCTAGTAGTGGTAGTGTCTAGTAGTGGTAGTCAGTGGTAGTAGTGGGTTGGTTTACTGTTTATTCATGTTTCAGTGAGTTTATTAAAAATATAAGTAAGGTCTACCTTTGCGACACATAAAGTGGGGATGCTTGTTCTTTCTCGCGAACATCATGGTATGGGGTGCTGTTAGATCGGTCATTTAAAAAATGCTGCTTTTTTGGGAATCCTTTTGCTAAATATTTAGCTCTAAAATGGTCATTTTTGTTAGAGTCAAGAAGAATCCCCCCTCTATCAGCAAACTTATTGCATTTAGAAATGAGAAAGTTGAGGCAGTTGTATGGCATTTTATTATATTTAAAAAGAAAACTACCATAGCTGAGTAGGTTGTATGTACACCGTCAAGTTTACAGGTCGTCAACTTCCTGTATTACTCATTTGTTTATCACCGCTTACATTTATTTTCAGATAATGCCTCGTGCTCAGAATGCTCACGCGATGGTCAACGCCGGCTTTTTATACAAACTGTCCTCTAAGAGTCACGTACTCGAGGCCCGTATAGTGTATGGAGGGCTATCATCAAAATTCGTTCATGCCAAGAAGACCGAAAGGTGCCTGGTTGATAAAAGGCTCTTCACTAACGAGACCCTGCAAGCCTCGATCAAGGAGTTGGAGCACGAGCTGGTGGTGAAACCGAACCCGCCGGAGCCGTCGGTGGAGTACAGGAAGAACCTCGCCATTAACTTGTTTTACAAAGTGAGTTTCAGTTAAAAGTTTATTATTTGGATTTATGGAGCTGATCAGCCGATCGGAGAAGAGATGATTATTTTGATCAATCCCAGCGCTCGACTTCAGCGAAGAGGAAAAAAAATCAAATTGATTGTTTTTTTATAACTAGTGGCTGTGTGAGTAGCTGTAGACCTCGCAAACTCATTTTTAATTATTTTTTGAAATTTATTTAAAAAAGAATTGCAAAAACTGAATTGATAAATAACAATCCAATAATTATCGAACCTGCTCACTAAAATTTACGAGAATTAGTTGATAAACGTGACCTGCAGAAGAGAACAGCCCTCGGTGGTGTACAGTCGGACGGACAGTCTGACATACGAATGCTCGATCGGTCAATTTTAATAATTATGCTAGTTGCGTTTTAATGATCCGTCAAGAATTCAGCCAGGGGTTGAGTAAGTCTAATCGAACCTGTATTATAGTTTTTATTTGAAAAAAAAAGAATACATTCTCCCATACATTCATTGCCTCTCCTGGTTGACAATATGATTATATTGGAGAATGTTTTTTTTTATCAAAAAAAGCTTCACAGGGACACGGCCCTTACATTCACTCAACCCCTGTCTGAATTTCTGACGGTTCATTAAAGTCCACCCAGCAGAACTGATCTTCTTCAAGTGCCTCTCCATTATTGAAGGTCGGCTACCCTGAACAACTGTTCCACGGTTTTAATGCCGGTCCACTCTCTTACGTTGCGAAGCCAGGACATTTTGAACTGTTACTGAACGATATGTCAAGGCACCGGGCTCGGTTCCCGGCTTCCCTTTTCTGGTTTTCTATGTATGTGTTCCCGTTTCAGTATTTAAAAGTTGAATGTTTACTTCGACGACAGTAAATAAATTTAACAGCACTTTCAATCGTTTTTCTCAGGGCTTGTTATCTCTATGCCCAAAAGACATCGTGAATCATCGTTTTGCTTCGGGCGGGATCACCCTGAGCCACACCAGGCCTGTCTCAGAAGCGCGCCAGGTCTACACCACCAACCCAGTTCTGTATCCACTCAACCAAAGAACCGAAAAAGTTGAGGCGTTGGTAAGTCTACAATAATTGCAAGATTATACAGGGTTTCAAATAACAAACCTTAAATATTTCTGCCAGTTTGAGGAAGTCTAAGTGAGCATTGAGTGACATAAAAAGAAGACAAACGTCTGTGGTATCAGGAGGTGAAGGAACTCGCTCCGGAGATAACGAACTGTAGAATACCCTTAAAAAATAAATGATTCATAAAAAATCTACCTTACATTACCTTAGATTGAAGATGCCAATTATCAGGATAGCGTCGGAAACAGGGAACACCACATCCTCCGGCCAGGAGTCGGAGCGCAGGAACATCTGCTGGTGCTCGGCAGGCACTTGGAGTCTACAGGATCTAAGATTGTTAGCCCTGTTACACTCGAGCTGGTGGATGAACACCTGGGATCCCTCAGATCAATAATACTTGTTTTTTAAATAACTTCATATTAGTGTTTACCTAGAATTACTGAAATACTTACGGTTTACTATCTGACACCATGTATGTAACATTTTAACAAAGGTCTCTCGCCTGATATTATAATATTATTATCATCATCTGGTCATCAGTGATGTGATATTTGTTTGATTAGATCCAGTGCGCAGGAGAGGCTCCCTACTCGGAGGATCTGCCGAGCATCCCCCGCGAAGTGTTCGGCGCGTTCGTCCTTGCCACAGTACCGCTTGGAGATATTGTCGACATCGACGCCAGCGACGCTCTTGTGAGTCACCCTAACAAATAGTAAACAATGTGAAAAGTGTATCATCATGTATTGATCGATATAAGCAATATCTCTCGGTCTGGGTGAGCTGATTAGTTCCGTTAGAGTGTGGCGAGGTATTACTCATAGATGGCTAAATGTACGAGATGGCTAAACAAGCTGTTATTTGAACGCATGGAAAAAAAAAGTCTATATTAGTACATACTAACTATGGGGTAAGGGTATCTTAGCACGTGACACGGAATGACGAGGATCCGGTTTACCTATTTAAAGTACAATAGTAAATTATTGCCAAACAAAAATGATCATGACCATTCTTACTATTTTGAATTTGCATGTTAGAATTTAATAGCGCATTAAGCTGCTATATAAGTTCATGTAGCACAATATCTGACTGAAAAACGACTTGTTTTATTCAAACAAACTTTAGTTTTTACGATCATACTCATGATGTCTGTCCATTTCATTATTTCGTTTCAGAAACATCCAGGCGTGATAGCATTCTATTCAGCCAAGGACATTCCAGGAGACAATTCCTACACACCTGGGATCACTGTCGCGTATCTCGCTAACGAGGAGTTGTTCTGTGATGGTCAGGTCAAATACAACGGCCAAGTCATCGGTGTCGTAGTGGCCGAAACAAGGCACATCGCTGAAACCGCTGCTAACCTTGTACATGTAAAATATAGAAATGTTAAAAAACCTGTAATTGATATTAAGGAAGCAAAAAAGGACCCGAAAAGAATTGTAACGGCCAAAGAAAACGGCGGAGGCAGTAAGGGTTTAGATTTGTTTACAGTAATAAAAGGCGAGAACACGATATACTCGCAGTACCACTTTTGTATGGAAACGCTGGTTTGTGTGACGAAGCCGACAGAAGAAGGGATGGAGGTGCATTCAGCCACGCAGTATATGGACGGGGTGCAAGTTATGATATCGAGAGCACTCAAAATACCGGAAAACAAGTATGAAACCATTGCACTCAGTTAAAGGCTCATCGTCAATATCGTCGTGCTGGACAATAGGATAAGTTAAATTTTTTGAAGAGCCGCAAATTATTATTTTTTTCGACAGTCGTCTTAGTAATTGAGGAACTGCAGCTCCTTTCTTTTTATTTCCTATCATTAATTAAAAATATTTTTTAAATGATCGAGATGACATTTGTGAGATTTAATGGCTGATTAGCTTAGTGCCTAGCACTAGCCTAGAATTAAAAAATAATAATGTCCGCGGTATCATATTTTGACAATGTCAAAAGTGACAGTTGACGTAACAGTTGACGTAGTTTTTTTTAAATGAAAATAATCGATTTATTGATTATTTTTGTCTTTATTTTTATGAAACATTCATAGAATGAAATTCAACATACAATGACAATGCAAAGAAAAATCCGTTAAGCAGCTGGACTTGAACCAGCAACCTCGGTAATCCGTACCACGCTCCACCAATTAAGCTTTTTCAAGGCATTGAAAAATTCGTTAGGTACACCAACGTTAAGTATAGCTTAATTGGTGGAGCGTGGTACGGATTACCGAGGTTGCTGGTTCAAGTCCAGCTGCTTAACGGATTTTTCTTTGCATTGTCATTTTATGTAGTTTTTTTTTGTATTTGTTCTACTGGTTCTGATTGTTTCTGATAACACAAGCATTATTTTTAGGATTGATGTGTACACACGCCGCATTGGAGGTGGGTATGGGGTGAAAATTTCACGAAGCTTGCAAGTGGCGGTGGCCTGTGCCCTGGTGACGCAGAAGCTGAACCGGCCCTGCAGGATCATGCTGCCGCTTACTACACACATGAAAGCAGTAGGGAAGAGGTTGCCGTCCTCCGTAGATTATGAGGTATTATTCACATACCCTTTCCACTTCAAATTCAGGACATCATTATTATCATCATGACAGCCAAAGGACGTCCACTGCTGGACATGGCCTCTTCCAATGCGCTCCACTCAGACCGGTCTCGTGTTTTACCACGTCGTCGCTCCATCCTGTTGATGATCTAGCTCGTCTCGGTCCGCGAACCATTCGAGAACCTTCTGACCCCATCGGCCATCAGTCCTACGAGCAATGCGCTCCGCCCACTCGGCCCACTGCCACTTAAGTTTCGCAATACTGCGGGCTATGTCAGTAACCTTAGTTCTACTGCAGATATCATCATTTCTGATTCTATCTCGCAGAAAAACCCCAAGCATAGCTCTCTCCGTAGTCCTTTGAGTGACTTTGTGCTTCCTTATGAAGCCGTAAATTCAGGTCAAGTGCTGGAAATTGATATGGTTTTTGAAAACAATACTTATGAAACATTTTACTTTTTCCAGGTAGCAGTTGACTTGTTTGGTAAAGTTGAATATTGTAAAGAGAGACAGTACATGGACAACGGGTATGTCGTCGACGAGCCACTTGTACCTTTCACACTTGACCTGTTCAGCAACTGCTACAACCCACTGGGCTGGAATTATTTAGTGCATAGTGTTATCACTGACACTGCGAGTAACACGTGGTGTCGCGCTCCTGGTGAGTACCGATATCTTACATAATCCGTAGGTGTAGCGAACCTAACCGAAATTTGTCTTTCGACGCCAAAGATGTCCCACTGGCTTACTTACGCCATCTTCACATCTCGATCCTCAGCCCCATCCTCTCCTAGCTAACGATGCTGGAACTATTTGCAGTTTGGGGGGGGGGGGGGCTTTTAATGGGACTCAAGACCTGGCATTTCCCTTGGCTTATTATATCTTATGCCACAGAAGGCGTTGTCTCCCAGACGGAACGCCATAAATCGTCTGTAATAGACGCAAAGTCCTATATATATGTAAAGAAATGGTTATAACATTTCTTTATTTTGAATTCGGCCGTGCCTCGCTCTGTCGGTAAAACAGACGACCCCGTCGGTATAGCAGGACTGTCATGTCAATGTCATGCGGAATAGTTTTTAGAGGTTATAAAACGATTGTAAGAAGATGATATGGCGTATATGACCAAATCTTATTTAATTTGTTTAGATTAGTAAAAAGAGATCTTTAAAGGAATTGACACTGTGAATAATAAACGTTAAATGTCGTTTCTTTGTTTACAGGTGAGTTTTCTTAAGTTCAGAGTGTAATAGGTACCTACTTAATGTGTAAAGTTTCATCTTAGAATATAATTCATTCAAATAAAACTTTGTTTACAGAGCAACACATCGTTTATTTCCTTGTCAAGCAAATGAGAAAAATACCATTATATATATATTATTATTATTGTTGTTGGTACGGGTTTCTGATCACGGGCCCATGTGCTAGCGGACAGTCTTCCACAGTAAATAATTGCCAGTGGGAAGCAACTTTGAATTGGCCATGAGATTGAGATGCTGTGGACAGAGACCGGGCTATTTTAAGCATAATTATCTTAACATTCCGAACATTTGTTTAAAATTTCATTGACTGTAACTGAAATCAAAGATTTTCTAGACCGTTCTAGACACCGTACTATTCTAAATGATATTAGGGTCAGTCACGACCTAACTAATGGTTTCCTCCTCCATCCTCCATCATATTCTCTCCTTGCTAACCCGAAAATAGCTGCCAGGCGCAATCAGCTGTAATGCTAACTTAGAAAGAATAGTATTATATATTATATGCTAACACTATATTAAATAATTTATTGAATCAGGCGTTACTTTGCGGAGGTCCATATTTATGAACTAAAAAACAATTACTTTGCTCACCCGCGACCACTAATGACAAATAGTTATATCTGTGCGGCAAATGTATGTTTCCATGCAACACCTCCACCTCCACTGCTACACGAATCAACACATGCCACACAGACCCAACTATCACCACCACCACTACACTAAACGCTGACGCGTTTCGGCACTCTCCACGAGGCCATTTACGAAGCACAACAACAACCACTCAACATGCCACCACTTCCACTACAAAGCAAAGCAATTGAAAGCAAAGTAATTGTTTTTTAGTTCAACACTATATTAATCGATATCAATTTATTTATTTTTATAGCAACGCTTGAAACAATAGCTGCTGCAGAATTCATCATGGAACGCATAGCTTGCGAGCTGTCTATAGATCCGCTGGAAATCAGACTGCGTAATTTAAGTACCCTCTACGCAGAACTTGAACTAATGGTCAACAAAGTAAAAAAGGAAGCAGATTATGAGGAAAGAAAAGATTCAGTTGAGAAATATAATGTTGAGAACAGATGGAAAAAACGAGGTTTACGATTTAGTCTCATGCGTTGGCCGACGTTTGTCTTTCCACAACTGAACGTGACTATGTCAGTTTATCATGACGACGGGTCTGTCGCCATAATACATGGAGGCATCGAGATGGGCCAAGGAATGAATACCAAAGCTGTTCAGATTGCTGCGTTTTATCTTGGAATACCGACGGAGAAAATTCAAGTCAAAGGGCATCATACGATAGCATCCCCTAACAATTTTTACGATGGAAACAGTATGACCACGATTGGCGTAGGATTAGGTGTGCAGCGTTGCTGTCAAAAGTTGTTAGTCAAATTGGCGCCTTTCAAGGCTGCTTTGGTAAACGCCAAATGGGAAGTGATTGTGAAGGCTGCTTTTACTGCGCAAATAGATCTACAGACGCACGCGTTTGTGAATTTAGCTGATTTGGAGCTATCTAATGTATTTGGCGTAACGCTGGCCGAAGTGGAGGTGGATGTGCTGACCGGAGAGTCGGAGGTGCTGAGGGTCGACATACTCCAGGACGTTGGCTTAAGCATCAGCCCAGAAATTGACGTCGGTCAAGTAAGTTATTTAAAACATTTTATAGCTACAACTAACAAAAGTTGCAAACCCCAATGTTTTTATTTTAGTATCCAATATCTCACAATGGGCTCAACCGATTTCAGTGAAAATTAGGTAAGAACCATCGTGCTTGAAGTCCTGAAGTATGGCTGTGAATGTTTGATAATACGGGCGTGAAAACAAGGTTTATATTTATATTGTATTAAATACCGTAGAACAGTACCAAAAATAAATAATAGTAGTAAAAATATCGAGCATGCCACAGTGTTGCGCAGTCCCGTTTTGTTCGGAAGTAAAAAGAGGACTTAAGTTTCCAAAAGACAAAATTGTCTCAAACACTGACATTATTGACCCGTAATCAGTAGTTTTATGGCAACAATACACGCTGTAGAGCTTTGAAAATAATACAGTTCTAAGTCGAAATTAGTGAACGCTTTTCAGCAATCGAGAGCTGTCGTACAGATGGCGCGTTGATCGGCGCTAGCCACGTATTAAACTGGAAATATCATTGGCGTATCCCGTCGCCTTATACACAAGTCTTAGGTGTCCTAATCTTATTGGAATAAACGGATAACTCACGTATGTCAGTCATGATCATGTTAAAAGTGTCCTAATCTTATGAGTTCTGAAAATTTTATCTGTTTATCTTGCAGGTGGAGGGCGCGTTCATCATGGGCCTAGGCTACTGGACGAGCGAGCATCTGGTGTACAACCGGGAGAGCGGCGAGCTGCTGACGGACCGCACCTGGAACTACCACGTGCCGCAGGCCAGGGACATCCCGCAGGACTTCCGTGTCTACTTCAAGAACGACATCATCAAAGACCCACGGCCTCTGGGTGCCAAAGGTGAGAGTGAAAGAATAAAACTATGGAGCATTACACGAACATGATAGCAGTGTGTAGGGTTTCGTACCTCGCGAAGAAAGAACGGAAGATCACTTCTGTGAGATCACTTTCATTGTCCGTCAGCCTGTCTGCCGGTATCCTCGTACATGATAAATGTTTTCTTATAATTTTGTTTTTGCTAGCGATCGGCGAGCCTCCCATCTGCATGGCGGTGTCGGTTCCCTTCGCCATGCGGGAAGCCATCACCGCTGCCAGGAGCGACGCCGGTCTACCGAAAAACCAATGGTTCCAGATCGGTAATCAGATTTTTTTATTTTGCAGCTGATAATTGTCTCATGTGTATCCGCGAATATTGTAAATTGAAGTGAATGTAATGACTTCACTATTTTGTAATTATAAACTCACTTTTTGTCGGACCCTTAATTAACTACTCCTCTCTACCACTCAAAGTTTGACTGGTAGAGATCCCTTAAAAGGATAAGCACGCCTTTGCCTTGTAACTTGTCTTTTTTTCTTTATTTTCTACATTTAAGTGTTTTCTTGCTCAAAGTCCCTCAGAGGGCGATGGGGAGGGCTATGCTCGGTGTTTCTCTGCGGGATAGAATCAGAAATGATGACATCCGCAGTAGAACTAAGGTTACCGACACACCTCGAAGAATTGCGAAACTTAAGTGGCAGTGGGCGGGGCACATCGCAGGACTGATGGCCGATGGGGTCAGAAGGTTCTCGAATGGCATCCACGGACCGGGAGACGAGCTTTCCGTAGGCCTCCAACAAGATGAAGCGACCTGGTAAAGATCGCGGGACAGCGGTGGGTGCGGAAAGCACAAGACCGGTCTGAGTGGAGAGCCGCGGGGGAGGCCGCCGTCCAGCAGTGTCTTTCAGTTGACATGATGATGATGATGAAGTGTTTACTTAATTATTTTTTTTCACAGATGGTCCTTACACAAGGGAGGCTATTCAGCTGTCTACTGCGACGAAGCACAGTGCCTTTAAATTTAATTAAATATTTTTTTTCCGGAAAAATAAAGAAATCTAAAGTCTGAGTTTTAATTCCGTGGAAATCTGACAGCTGTCATAATTAGACATTTCAGGGTATAGAGGAATGATAATATATAAGAGAACTCGACCGCGTATTCCGAATGAAATAGCGATATTCTTCCTATCATGACCGTGTTGCCATTAACAAACTCTAACCATAATAATCCCCGCCTTCAAAAGGAAACAAAATAAAAAAAATAAAAAATACCTGTTCTGACGAATTGGGCGAATTGAGAACCTCCTCCTTTTTTTGAAGTCAGTTAATAATCCTCTAAAGCCAGTTTTATGACATAGCACAAATTATAAAGTATTTAGGTACGGTGCGGTCGGAATATTCTTTTAATGAAGCACCGAGTTCATATTTGTCATAAAACTGGTGGCTTTTAAAGGATTATTTTGTTTGTTTTTTTTATGTGAATTTACTTTTTGTGAAAAAATTAACAAAAGGTCTCTAATGACAACAACAATTACTAAAATCAACAAATAGGTAAATAACTTAAAAATAACCTAATAAGACTAAAAACTAAAAATAATCTAAACCTAGACCCTTGGGTAGGGTGCCCATTACGCAGGCAGCATTCCCGCGCTGAATTGCTATAGACAGTCTTTGGGCGAGAAAGCTGCCTGCGCGAGGGTCACCTGTTGCCTCCTTCAGGCGCTTGCTCAGAGCTCCGTGGAGCCCACGCGCGCCCTTGCCCCACGAACTGAGCGTCTCGACACCAAATGCAACGAACTCGTACTGGGCGCCGAGACACTCGTATTTGTTGGCCTTGGGCCGTTCCCGGGCATCCGCCGCCGCGCCGGCACGTCTGCTGGTCGTGGGGAGGTAGGACGCTGCCAAGGTGTCTGCGCAAGTAGCGTCCCATACCAGCGCGCGGCCCATCCTCCAAGGGATCAACGACATCCCGTCGGGGCGCTTGCCATCGTTCCGCACGATCTGGGGTTCCAGGGCAGCAGGAACGTTTGCGCTGACGAGCGCCCTTCTGAGTATATCGTTGAGAGGCGTGGCGGGACAGGCGGCCGGCACCCGAGGGACAGGCGAGTCCGTGGTGGCCGAGGCGATCTACGGGGGCCCCACAGGAGGCACAGCTGTGGTCCACGCAAACCTCAGCACCAAGCCGGAGACCGACGGCTATTCGGAGCGTGCATGGGTCTATAAATGTGCCGGTGTTGGGTGATGGGTAGGCGTGAAGCCAGTGGCCTACTTCGGGTCTTGAGACAGCCAAGAGCCTGGCACGGTCCCTGTCTGTAGCGGAGTCGATCAAGGAATTTAGAGTTGACTCAGAAGCTATGGTATCCCAGGCGCTCTGAATTTTGAATCAAGATGGAAGTTTTGGGCTCGGTCCGGCTAGGCAGGCATTTGAGGCATCCACCAAGCACGCAATCCCGCAGTTTGTAGCCGGTGAGGCTTTAAGGATTTTACCTGCGAGATCAGAGGTGCTATGGATTGATGCCAAGAACGCCGGCAGAGAAATACTTGAAATTTTGCGTGTTCCCAAACCACCGCATCTTATTGGTAGGGAGGCTTGGGTCCATGCCTGCTCGCTTAAATGGATATTTAGGATAGATTCAATTTGAGATTTTAGAACTAGATCGATAGTTCTTACCAGATGAGGAAATTTCCAAACGGGACAGCAGCGAAGCAGGTAAGTGAATTTAGGAACGAGTAAACAGAACTTTAGAACAAATAGAGCAGAGTGGCTGCTAATTTTGGTAAGGCGGTCCGAATAATTCTTAAATTTAGAAATTGTTTTATTTAGAAGGGGAGGGATGGCCTCGTCGAAGATGGGTGACCCAAGGAGATGTAGACTGTCTTTATACAAGATTTTAATGTTTGGAGCAACGTTGTTAAAATTTTGAATAATCTGTGGTGCTGAAGAAGAATCTACTTTATCGGAAATATACAACTCGCTTTTATTAAAATTTAAATTCAGTCCGATATCCGTAAATTTGCTTTTGATTTGTGATAAGTCTGCCAGAACAGTATGTGAGTCACCTCCTAAGGTGCCATCATCGAGGTACCAGACGTTTAATTTAGAATTTAGACTGAATTATCGAATTGATGGCCAGACTAAATATGGCTGGACCGAGGGGATCACCCTGCTGACAACCAACGGCCGAAAGGATCTCACTGTTTTTGTGCATTAATTTAGAAGGAGAATGGTAACACTGGGGTAAAAAGTTATAAATTTCTGGAACATGGATTTTAATTTTGTTTAGCTGGGTTGACCGAATTAAACGCATTTTCGACATCTAATTCTAAGAGTACCTCACACTGGTCGCTTTGTACAAACGTGCGCGCGGCGTGAACCGCCGCCTCGCAGCCTCCGTGGGTTCCGAATCCGACCTGTATGGGTTCAAATAGATTTTGCAATTTAGACCGCGTTAGCTTGACACAAATTTTTGCGGCCAGACGGCGAAAAGTTGACCCTACAGCAATAGGGCGCACGCCAGCATCCTTCTTAGTGAGAGCAATGAGGTTGGCCCCATAGATCACTGGAGTCACTTCCTGGCAAACATCCCCCAGTAGCATAAGGTTCATCAGCTTAGTGATGCTTTTGATGAGGTGCTCTCCAGTGACCCCTGTGCCGTGACTAGTGAGGTCTAAGAGATGCTGAGGCGAAATACCGCCAGGCCAGATGCTGATCGCTTTGGAAAGGATGCGAGTGCTGCTTTTACGTCTTGCTCAGTGGCATGGATACAGGCTGATGGATCGGAAGGAGAATCTACGAAAATGGGACTGGACGGGCCTGGGGGGTGTTTAGAGTGTAAAGCGGCTCCGGTCTCTGGTGTGTCGGGTGCTAGTATATCTTTTGAGAAAAGGAGACGTGTCGCTCCTTTTACGTTGCCTTCCTGAATTTTCTCCTCGACCTTCTTAAAGAGATCATACTTGCCTCTACCAGGTCTGGTAACCTGATTGGGAGCGTGTATTATCGGCGATTGTATGTTATTTTTGATCTTATTTGTCAGGGAAATATTACTCTCATTGTGCTTTGAAACGTAGAAGATTTTGTAAGAGAAAGTTAGGAGATTAAGCCATTCTGATTCAGTATTGTTTCAAACACAGTTATTTATGGTGTCTGTAAGTGCTTGGGCAACTGTCGATCTTGCACCACGTGGAATGCGTTTGATCAGAGGGGTAGACTGCTTACGTCGGCCGAGGAGTGTTTGTAGTGGTGTGGTGGAGTTGGACGCAGGTGAGGTGAGGTTTGCGGGATTTGGAGCATGTATAATTGGAAGTATACGGACCTTGTGAATACGGGTTTGGTGTATGTGTAGGCTCCTTGTGGTTTCAAATATTTTGTTACATACAGCACATTCCATTGGAGGCAACAGGCACAAAATAAAAAGTAAGTACCTATACAAAAGATTTTATAAAAACATTGTCACTATACTAGATTAAACTAAATTATTACTAAAAGCAATACAAAAGAATATAATAGGAAGTATACACAAAACTATTTGACACCAATGATATTATACGTCAAAAGTGACGGCTTTCTTCTGTCCTGTCGTTGGCTTAGTAGCGAGCCGTAGCGAGCTGCGTTAACAGGTAGGTTCGTGATTGGTTATGTAAGTGCCCTAACGACAAGAATCGTCGCTAGGGAAACCGATGGCGGCCTTGGCAACGGCGTCGTGTCAAGAAAAAGCCGTTGCAATTAATCGACGAAACAGGCTGTGGAGGGCAGGAGAACCAAAACCTCCATTCACACAAACGCAGCATCAATCACTCAGTAGCTTGTGCCCGATCTGGGGCTGCTCGTGAAATTCTTTAGCTGAGATATAATAATTATTCCAGTTGGTAAGGTTTTGACATGTATATAGCGTGACAGCTCGAATGTGAAACGGTTTTTTGTTTCACAATTTTTTGTTTACTCAGTATTTAAGTAATTATCCCCCAACTCCTAACCGTTATGATACCTGCCATCATCAGCTCATCAACATGAAATGATGACTACCAGAGGCAAATATATGAATTGGCATTGGTTAAAAAAAAACAATGCTTAGTTTTATATTTTTATTTCATAAAATTACATTAATTTAAAGAATTTTGGTTTTAGTCGGGTTTATATTGTTTTATCCTATTTTTAAGTTACCGGATAATTATAGCTAAACACTACGTTTATCTTTGCCCATCACAATTATTAAAAAAAAAGGTAGTGTCATCTGTCACCTGTCAGTGTTAGGATTAGGCGGACGGCTTTTTTTCTTATTGCAAAGAATTTCACAGTTAATGCTTCGCTGAAGGTCAAACAAAGGTCAAACTTTATTTTGCAAATATACACACGATTTCTTAGACCGAAGCGAGTGGAGGAAGGCGTTTGTCGGGGTCACGATCCTCAACATTGGGGGACCGACCGACTGAGGAGGAGGAGGGACACACGATTTCTTAGTATTTTTTTACTAAAAATTTTATGAAACGATTCCATAAACCTGTTCCTTTAAATGGTTTTGGAATTAGGCCCCATTGCAGAAAAGTGATCAATGCCAATTGCTTTAAAAAATATAGGTCAAACTCAAACCAAATAGTGGTGTTGTTTTATTTTCATAATTTTCAGTGTAGCACTTTAGATTCTTGCGGATTCCCCCTTGTTCGTCGCAGATAACCAAGTTTGATAACTGGTTTTCTACTACGAAAAGTAATTCTTTCTAGTTAACTCAGTTATCAAATGGGAATATTTTTTCCTCGTAGAAAACCGTTATTTTATTTGGTTTTCTACGACGAAGAAACTTTTCTTCCTAGCTAACTCGGTTATCAATTGGGAATATTTTTTTCCTCTTAGAAAACAATGAAAATAAAATATATCCTGAACGTAATCTCTTTATTACTTCAATTCTATAATAATAATAATATATTTATTTGCATAGAATATGGTTACATAATATGAATGTTATACAATTTGATGTCCAGGCATATTCTGCTGCGCATGCAACGTACAAATATACAATACAGGTTTATCCTTATATAGCTCAGTAAAATTAGATTTCAATGTATAGGAATTTTGGCAAAATGAATGGAGATGACTTTTCTGTGGGAATAGTTCCTACGCATGAAGAAGCAAAAAAACATCAAGTGTCCCACCCCCTCCCTTGAGTGCGTATAATTAATTATAAATTAAATGACCCCAATTCACCATTTTTCAGTATTAAAAAACCACTGCTTCCTCTTAAAAAAAAAATGCGAGTGCGAGTCAGACTTATAAAACCAAATAAAATAACGGTTTTCTACGAGGAAAAATATCCCCATTTGATAACCGAGTTAACTAGAAGGAATTCTTTTTTCTAGTAGAATACCAGTTATCAAACTTGGTTATCTACGACGAACAAGGACGGATTCCCATCTATGCTATTGTAGTGCCACGATCATGCCCTTTGCATTATGTATTTTAAGAACTGCTGAACAAGCTTGTTAAAAACATGGGTACTTTTAGTAAACTTTTAGTCAAAGGGGTGTTATTGATTAAAGACAATTTTATTGTGATTTTTCAATGTGTCCTTTATTAAATTAAGAAAACTGCCTTTCCTAACACCGCATGCTTCTTATACTTGAATCTTTTCCAGATATTACAGTAGATAGTAATTTTATTTCTAACAGCCGATACTAAATAGTCCTAACTTTGCAAGTGACAGCTTTTTGAGCATGTTCTGCTTCTTAATAAAATTTATACTCGCTGTATCTTGTCGCTGTAGCCAATTGTATGGCTTCTCTGCTGTAAGGACCGTCTGAAACAAAAAATTACATTAGAACTGTAATCCCGAAAATATTCACTTCCTTGGATCTTTTCTCAAGTGTTTAATTATAAATTTACCGATCTGGAACCACTGGTTTCGCGGCAGGCCGGCGTCGTTCCTGGCGGCGGTGATGGCTTCCCGCATGGCGAAGGGAACCGCCACCGCCATGCAGAGTGGAGGTTCACCAATTGCTGTAAAAACAGTCAACTAGAGAGCTTCAGAGATTCTTCTTCATCATGGACATCACTAAGTATTGCTCACTTACATTTGGCTCCAAGAAGACGGGGCTCGGAATAAGATTTATTTCGGAAGTAAACACGGAAGTCCTGAGGTATGTCCCTGGCCAACGGCACGTAATAGTTCCAGGTACGCTGTGTCAGCAGGTCTCCATTATTGGGATCGAAAACGAAATGTTCACTCGTCCAGTATCCGAGACCCATGATGAAAGCTCCTTCTACCTGCAATCAGAATACTTACTATATGCCTGCCGAAGATAGCTAGCAAATCAGCAGTGAAAAGAATTATGCTTGTAGGGCGAGATCCGTATCCGAGAGAAATGGAGAGATCCATAGAAGAATCAAAGTTATGTACCGATATAGCTCAGCAAATGTATGGCTGTTGTTGGTGCCATAAGGTTCTAGAGTGACGGACGATCTGGTCAAGATCGCGGAAAGCCATTGGCTGCTGGTAGCACAAAACTGATTGACATGAAGATACTTGGGGAAGGAGTATGTCCAGCAGTGGATGGCTTGAGACTGATAATGATAATTCCAGTTTAGTCATAGACATATTTTAGTGTAAATAATAATTTTACTAGGGCTTCTTACCTGACCTATATCAACCAATGGGCTGACACTCAGTCCAGCATCCTCAAGTATGTCAACTCTCAGCACCTCCCACTCGCCTGTTAACACATCTATCTCAACTTCTGCCAGTGTCACACCAAATACTGGCACCTGCTGCTGATCCGCTTTGGACACGTAGCCATGCGTCTGCAGATCTATGTTGGCTTCAAACGCCGCCTTGACAACCGCCTCCCAAGAAGCACCAGCCATCGTTTCCTTTATAGGAGCCAACCGCCGCAACAGTTCCTCACAGCAACGCTGAACGCCAATACCTATGTTGATAGATGTTATACTGCCTACCGTTGGAGACCCGTTAGGGCTTATAATCGTAGTATTGCCTTTGATATGAATTTTCTCCATTGGTATTCCCAGAATGAAAGCAGCAATTTGAACAGCTTTAGTGTTGAGCCCTTGTCCTATGTCAATACCACCATGAACTATAGCCACAGTTCCATCATCGTGGAAAACTGACAAGTTCATGTCGATATTTTGACCATCGATGGGCTGCCAGCGCATTAGAGAAAACCTTAGGCCCCGCTTCTTCCATCTGTTCTGAGCATTAAAATTATCCACGGCCTTTCTCCTGTATGCGTACTGCGCTTCAGTCTTCACTCTTTCCACCATGCCTCTCAGATCGGTGGAGGCAGGATCGAGGTTGCGTAGTCTAACTTCAAGTTGATCTAAAGACAACTCGTACGAAATCCGCTCCATAATGAATTCCACGGAAGCAATAGCTTCAAGAGTACCTGTTGACGTACTGACAGTTACAAATACATTTGTTTTATAAATCTTGTGTTTATATTCGTTTTAGTTATTATTTACCTGGCGCCCGGCACCACGTATTGCTAGCAGTGTCAGTAAGAACAGTGAAGACTTTATAATTCCAACGCGCTTTCGTGTAGCAATTATTGTAAGTATCCAGAGTTAGGTCATAGAGCGGCTCATTGAAAACGTATCCATTATCCATGTACAAGTTTTCATTGCAATATTGTATTCGTCCCAATTTGTCAACTGCCACCTGTTCAAAAATAGGAAACGTTAAAGATATTCAGAAGGACAAAATGCAAGGTCTTACTTTACGAATTTGATACCTTGAATGTACATACTTGTATTAGTTATTTTGTTGGTTCAGGTCAAATCTTGCAAGTTAAATTTGACCCACTGGAAACTCGGTAAGGAGATGCAGAATTAATGACGTGCAAGTACAGTTAACTGGTGCAGTCAGCAAAGAAATATGATTGTTACAAAAGAAACAGTGTCTGACCTCAAAATCTGTAGAGAACGGCATTCTCTTTCCTATAGCCTTGGAATGCGTGTCGAGAGGCAGTATGATGCGACAGGGTCGGTTCAGCTTACGCGTCACCAGCGCACACGCCACCGCCACCTGGTTGTTGCGGGAGATCTTCTCTCCATACGCACCTCCTATTCGACGGACGTACACGTCGATTCTAAAAAAGTATCACTGTTAAATAGCTGAGGGCTGGCGTGAAACGGCGCAAGATTGAGACCAATGGCATCTTGTATTATAGGCTAGGACAAAAGACACGTTTTAGGTCTTCGCGCCAGACGAGTAAGTAAGGATGTAACAGATTGTTGTATTTTTCATATAAAAGAGATGGCAAGCAACCTAATGGGTCACCCGATGGTAGGTGATTTTATTACCGCTGCCGATACAAGAGGGGTTGTAGACGCTGCATATGCCTCTTGTGGAAATAATTTCCCATTTTGTCTTACTCTCCACACCGGGACAAAACAGCGCAAGGATTGCAATTTAGCGATATCATCTAAGGAATAGTTACTACGTACTTGTTTTCCGGTATCTTGAGTGCCCTCGATATCATGACTTGTACTAAATCCATCCATTGCGTAGTGGAATGGACTTCAAGACCTTCTTCCGTCGGTTTCGTCACACACACCAGTGTCTCCATACAAGAAAAGTGCTGTTGGTATATTGACTGATTTCCTTTTATTACCTTAAAGATTTCTTTGCCTTTAACTCCGCCAGCATTTTTTCCTGCCAAACTGACTCTTTTCGGATCTTTCTTTGCCTCTTTAAGATCAATAACAGGCCTTCTGACATTCCTGTATTTGACGTGAACCAGCTTCGCAGCATACTCCGCTATGTATCTTGTTTCGGCTACAACAACCCCGATTACTTGCCCGTTATATTTTACAGGACCAGAGCAGAACAGTTCTTCTTCTGCGAAGTATTTCAAATTTTTATCAAGCGGTGTGAAGGAGTTGACTCCGGGAATGTCTCTGGATGTGTAGATCGCTATAACTCCTGGATGACGCTAAAAAAACAACAAGGGATTTGAATAATGTGTGACCAAAAATTTTTATTCATTTTTTTCTGGCTGATGACTAGGAGATGACTTAAGGGTGTTATTAATTATTTTTCTATGATCGGATACCGATTGTGATTCAAGTAAAAGAAAGTAATTAGAAAATCATATGGATTATACTATTTTGTGTTAGTACAGTTCCGTGAACACTTAAAATGGGATTCCGGTTCAGGTGAATTCGTATTGACATCTCTTTCTCTAACACAAGAAGCGGCATTTACACTCGACAGCTGAAGTATTTCTAAGACACGAACCCTATTCTTAATGCTCACATCACAACACAAACTGTAAATGATTACTGCTACACTGCATCACCAGCCAGAAGAATACTACTACTCAAAAGAATACTAGGCACTCAAAAGAAAATAGGGGCCACTAAGTATTTTGATCATTACGTGAAAATTATATTAAACAGTAAAAATAGCTTTTTTAAATAACGGTAACACAAGACTTTTGTTTTTACTTAGGCTAATAATCATATAATTAAGTAGTCAATTTGTTTCACTTATTTCAACATACTGTTTCATACATTTTTTGCGTGACGATCAAAACAAATTACCCAGTGTCCCCTATTTTACTTCGGGATATTTACTAGACTAGAACCAAGATGAAGAAAACAAAAAATACAGTCATAACCAAAAAGCCTGTATTAGAAACAAAAGCATCTTTCCATGACTCACGAGCGCGTCACCAGCGTCGATGCTGTCGATATCCCCGATAGGGACGGTGGCGAGAACGAATGCACCAAACACTTCGCGAGGGAGACTTGGGATATCCTCCGTGTAAGGAGCTTCACCTGCGCACTGGATCTGAAGAACAATGGATGGAACTGGAGATCCATGACGACAAAGTGAACGTTTTGTGTCTATCTCCCGACGCAAGAATGAGGTATTCACGGACCAACCACCCTCTGGACACCGCACCTTCTATAATTTGCTTAGAAAGTCATTACAAAAAATGCTGCGGTGAGTGGGCCGGGGGTGATTGGTTTATGAACCAATGACAGACCAGACCAGACCAGACCAGCCTTGAGCCCAGGAGGCCTTGTGGTTGGCAGCTATGGCTTGTCATCTCGCTTGTCATCTGGTCGAAAGCGAGCCGCAATTCGAGGCTAGAGAGATTTATAGGTGCAAATGAGCCCTGACATTTGGTGTCCAGAGAGTGGTTAGTCCGTGGAGGTATTATAAGTTATAGTGTATGTGTTTGTCTGTGGCATCACAGCTTCTAATCGGATAGATTGATTAGGACGAGGATTTCTGTAATCAAAAGATAGGTATGTAGGTAAGATGGTTCTTGGCTAAGTTTCATTAAAAATTAATTCTAAAAAACATCACCAAACTGACATTCACATTTTGTGATCACGAAATTAATATCAAGAGAATATTTAATTTTGGTTATTAGTTTTAATCAGTTACCGCCGTCAATGGCACATTTTGTGATCACGAAATTAATATCAAGAGAATATTTAATTTTGGTTATTAGTTTTAATCAGTTAACGCCGTCGTTATTGGTCAGCATTAGTCTTTAAAATGCTTTTGATCGGTTCGTTTACAGATCTTAGACAATACTAAAAAACCCTTGTATCAACAAAAATATTTGTAGTCACAGGAAGTGGCCCGGATAAAATGGAGCCCACATTATGAGTACCTGCTCCAGATTCCGTGGAATCTTGAAATGTTCTTCATACGTTTGTTTTCTAGGAATGCGTTCTAGGCAGTAGGACTTACCAACGCTTCAATCTTTGGAATGGGTTGGTTGAGCGGGTACAGTGTAGGGTTGGTAGAGACGACCTGGCGGGAGTTGGAGACGGGGCGCTCGTGGCTGAGCGTCACGGCACCCGACGCGTAGCGGGCGCCCAGGGTCCCGGGTGGGTACAGCACCAGCAGGCCCTGGTGAGCAAATAATTGACCGAGCGAACTAAGTGAGCGTAGCTGCTCTGCTTTAGCTTGAGCAAATTTTCAATTCAATTCAATTATTTATTGCAACCATGGTGTTTGTACAGGTCTTAAAATATTATAATTGTGTCACATGGACCCTGATAGGGTATAGCAAGATACATTTGAATACTTTCATATAAATTATCATAAAATTACACATGCATTTCTGTTAATTTATTAAAAAAAAAATAGGTACAATGTCATTCAATAATTTAAAGCTCATCAAACATTATAAATAAGAAAACACAAAATTAATGCCACAATTTGATACATAATCATAATACATAGAATTTAAACCGTATAACATTAAAAGCAGTGAAAATTTTCTTTCATCATGTGTCCGGCTGTTCTCTACACGTTGCGTTTCTCAATGGATTCTCTTTGCTAAGTAGGTTTGCAGGTTATAGGACCTTGTGCAAGGTCCGTCCGGAACGCTACCACCATCTTACTCGCTACTCCTGCTGCTAAGCAGCAGTGCTTGCACTGTTGTGTTCCGGTGTGGAGAGTAAGACAGCCGGTGTAATTACGGGCTCAAGAGGCATTTCATCTTAGCTCTCTAGGTTGGCAACGCATCTTCAAACCCTCCGGGGTTGCGGGTGTCTATGGGCAGTGGTGATCACTTACCATCAGGTGATCCACTTGCTCGTTTGCCTTCCTCGTCGTATAAAAAAAGTATGTAGAATATCTTTCTTTTTTAAGGAAATTATTATATTGAAAAAAATAGCCCGATCTTCCTGAAAGTGTGTGATCTGGTTTGATAATTATACATGGGATTTTTTATACAGCGAGTCTTTCGTGAATTAAAAAAAAAAAATCAGAAATGAGGGCGCCGATATCTACGCAGCTCACAGAGACTAGTACCTAGGTGAACTAGTAATAAGCGGATCGCTCACTTATGTCAGTCGAATGTAGTTCCGGACTAATCAGTAGTTCTTCCTCTGTGAGCACACGCTTCAATGGTAGCTAAACTATGTAAGTAGGTAGGTTAGTTAGGTTAGGTTAGCCTCCATAGTGATTTGATTTTAATTTTAAAGTTGAAGGCTGTGGAAGTCTGTCCGGAATTTATATATTTATATCACCTCTCGTATCTTCCGAAAAAGTTTTATTTTAGTTTTAAATCATAAATAAAGATGCGTCTTCACAATGTCACAAGAATTTTCTTGCGAACGAATAAAACAAGTGACAAAAATCAAACAATTAATTATTAACCACTCACGCGCCGTTTGGAAAAACGGCGACCAATGGCACGTTTTGACAATAAAGATAAGGCCACAATTACTTATTTATAAACCATACATGTGTCAATAAAAAACTATGTACAATATAATCAAATTTTAACAAATTTATGTACTTATTACCGCCTCTCCCAAGGAAGAATCACAGCAGAAATACTCAGCGCACCATCGAGGAGTATTATTATGTTTGAGAGGGAAATATTATTATAAGCACCCTCACATCTCCAGGGAACCACACAAAAAGCTGGTGCGACGGCAGAAACGGCCGAAAATAGAAAAAAAATCTAAGTATCAATCACTCGGTCCGAATTATAATTTTGTTCCTGTCGGGTTTGAAACTTTGGGTCCATGGGGTCCCAGCGCTTACAAGCTTATTTCTGAGTTACAAAAGCGCTTAGTTGATGCAACTTGTGACCAAAGGGCTGGCAGTTTTCTCTCTCAAAGAATCAGCATCGGTATTCAGCGAGGCAACGCTGCCAGCCTATTGGGCACTATGCCACGGGGGCCTTATTTAGATTTAATTTATTTTTAAGTTGTAATTTATTTAATTTAAGCTTAGATTTAATGTCATTGTAAATTGCTTTTATTACAAGTATAACATACGCATCCCTTTCTGAAATTGACAATGTCTCTGCGCACTGTCTTCAAAGGTGAGACAAACATAAATCTTCGACTAAACCAGCTTAGTGAATTACATTTTATTTAATCCTCGTCATCATCATTTTCACAGCCTATTTAAATTCCATAACTTGGCACAGGTCTCCTTCATAAATCACAATTGTAATTTTCGCACATAAATTCCGAAAATCTATAAGGTGCGAGCTTGGGCTCAAACTTTTCAGACACCTAGGCTTCCGCGGCTTTTTTTCGGACCCCTAGGCTACCATAGCTTTTTATTAACAAGCGAGCAAAAAAACAACTTACTTTATAAAACAAGTTAATAGCGAGATTCTTCCTGTACTCCACCGATGGTTCTGGTGGGTTCTCTACCACCACCAGCTCCTGCTCCAAGACCTTAATGGCTGACTGCAGGGTCCAGTTATCGAACAGCTTCCTCTTGACCAGAAACCGCTCGGTAGACCTGGCGTGGACGAACTGTGGAGACAGCCCCCCGTACACTAGCCGTGCCTCTAACACGGTGTTTTGTGAGTCCAACTTGTACAAACAAGCTGAATGGACGATGGCGTGAGCGTTTTGAGAACGAGGCATAATCTAAAAAAAATTGGGTACACATACAAACAAGAACGAGAAATAAATCATCATCATAAGCATATTTAGGTACAACTGTGCTGGGCACAGTTCTATAGTTCCCTCAAGACAAATTACACATGTAATTTTTCGCACATAAATTCCAAAAAACTCCGAGGTACGAGCCAAGGCTCGAACCCATGACCTTTTGCTTGTGAGCTCATATGTCAAATCCATAGCCTGCCATGGCGTACAAAAAAAAATTCAAAATAAATAACACTTTTGTCTCGTACATTATTTTATGTAAGCAATAAAAAATGTATTCGATCGCGACATTGTGACCAAGGGCGTGATTGGCCTAAGCATTAGTAGAAAAAAAATTTTTTTTTAATGTATGTATGTAAAATTAATGTTTTTGTTTACCTTAAATGAGACAAATCTGTAGTCTTGACTCAGAGGCGGGAGCAGAACATTCAGTATGACTTTGCCCTGCATGTTCACATTGAGGAACGCTTCAGGTGTCACTGTCAATGGCCTTCCAAAGGAATCCACTGGAAATGAAGAGTTTTGGTACTAAAAGATAGTCAATTTGACACTTCAACGCTAAAAACAACAGCCCCTGAATAACCTTAAATAGTATCACCCCAGGGCTAAATTGAACGATCTGTGAAAACTGGCGTACAAAGTGCTTTAAAAGGTGAAAATTATGTATGTCAGTATATTGTTTGTTTTTTTTTTACTTAGGAAACTGACTTTTGCCGTAGCCTAGCTCCCGTCACAGAAATTCTCTCTTCTATCCCTTGTCTACGTCATAAGGGGTATGAAAAATTGCAGCTTTCTGGGTCCAGTGGTTCGAATCGGGTGTTGATTCAGGAGATTGGGTGGTGGGAGTCAGGATTTTCTTTTTATATACCTCTACCACTCTGATATAGATTACATTGTTGTAGTGTGAGGCCCTTGTAGAGGAAAAAAAATTGTAAAGGATCGTTGAAAACCGGTTGAATGTAAGGACAAAACTCACAAATAGTGATGTACGCGCCAACAGCTTCTAGCAAAAGGAAGACATCGGATTGAAAATCACGATGGAGATATTTGATCATTAGATTACCAGCAATTGTTCCCAACTGAAATAAAAATATATCTATTAAGCGAGGATTAAGAATATTTTCGAAGACGTTTTTCAATTATTTATGTAGACGATTTTGTAACAATTTTACAGTTAGTGTTCGAACAAATCTTACATTTCTTACTGGAATGTGAGCAACCAGAAGTAGGTGTTGTCGAAGTTTCTCTAGGTACCAGAAGTAGCCTTCAGTTCTGGCGATGAACTGGAATATGTCAATGACCTCGGTCAGGGTCGAACCTGCACCGAGTACCATGTTCTGGTCGAAACGGTAGCCTTTGAGCTCGTTGACTTCACTGATGTCAATGAGGACGCGAGGGTACTCGTCTATAGGGTAAGCTCCTGTAAATTTACATGACAGAAAATCTCAAATAAGTGTGAAACACGTTAGGTTTGTATATTGTGGAAAGCGAGCTAACGCATTTTTCTACATATTACCTATTTTTTTTTTCAAAGATTTCTTACCTTTGGCCGTGTTCCCAGCAACTAGCATATAGGAATCGTCTCCGTACCTCCGCAAGACCTCAAATATATCACGAACAAAATGAACTCGGAACCAAAACTTGCCGTCTTTTAACTTTATTTCTATATTTTGTGGCACCTCGACATCTTTCACTTCTATAACGCACCAGTCGCTCTCACTGCAATCTTGTTTACATGTTTTGCCATTTTTCTTACAGATGTTGAGGTCTTCGATGTCCAGTAGACTGTGGGGTTCGGGCGCGTCGCTCGCGAATGTCTTGAAGGCCTCGAGTATGGGACGGTAGCCCGTGCAGCGACAGGTGTTGCTAGCAAGGGATTTCTCTATCTCCAACATAGTAAGCTTTTTCTTGGACTGTAGCAAGCTGTAAATTAAGAAATTCAGATTTGTTTGGGCAATGTTTGGAGTATCCATGGGAGATTGAATCAGAAATGAGAAGATCCGTAGAGCTAAGCTCAGCAAATTGCAAACCATAAGTGATACAGGGAGCACATTGCTTGCAGAACTGATGGCTGTTAGGGCTTTAAGATTCAATAAGTGGCAACTGCGAACCGAAAGATAAAGTGTTGGTAAAGCTCTCGCAAGGTGAACGGACGATCTGGTAAAGATTGCGGAAAGCCATTGGCTGCGGGTAGCACAAAACCGATCGTCGTGGAGATTCTTGGGGAAAACCTATGTCCAGCAGTGGACGTCTTCCTGCTGATATGATGATGATGATCATGAGGACTTGTTTTTCTTCTTGACTTCAAATACCTGTACATAGTCATGACCCATCCGGGCGAGCAGTATCCGCACTGCGTGCCGTTGTGCTGCGCGAGCGCCGTCTGCAGCGGGTGGTAGCCCTCGAGCCGGTTGCCGAGCCGCTCCACCGTCGCGACCTCCCAGTCCTGGCACGACGTCACCGCCACCAGGCACTGCGCAAACATCAGATCAGTAAGCGGACTAGCCCAGGGCTGGGTGCGCGGGCGCGGCACTGACCGAGTTGACGGCTTGCGGGGGTCTGCCGGCGCGCGCGGCGGCCACCACGCATGCGCCGCAGCCGCCCTCGCGGCACATGTACTTGGTGCCGCGCAGCTCGCGGTGCACGCGCAGGTAGTCCAGCAGCATGACATCGGAACTGACATCGCTTCCCACTGAATTGTAAAAAAGTAAATAGGTACTACCTTTCGGCACAATTCCAACGGCGATTCTTGAGTATTATACAAAAAAAAACTTGTCCATATCCGTGGTCGATGGTAGTCAAGACAAGACAAAATTTGTAAAGTTAGGTACAGGAGATGCTACACGTGTATGGGTGTGTGTGTGTGTGTGAATGTGTTTCGGATGTGTGATCGCTGACATTGCAATTTTAAGAATGTTTTCCGTTTCCATGTAATTCAGTGTAAGTAGCCACTTAATTTTTATTTCTATTTAAGACGTGGACATAAAAAGTGTTACCAAGTAGTTTAGCCTGATTACACAAATGAACTTTTTTTAATCCAGTTTAAGTTGTTACACACCTGACTGTGGTTCCCCGTTAAGAAGGAAGGTGACGCGATCCATGGTACGCAGTAACTAAACTTATTTTGAAATACTCGTTTGAATACTAAGATTTTTTTATAACTTGGAAGAATTTTGTGTGTTGGTTTAACTTTTCTTATACCTCGACGTTTCGGCTTTACCCGTGGTCGGTCGTGGTCACAAGTAGACTACCAATAGCTAGTGTCGTTAAACAGACTGACGTATCGATAAAAAAACAGTCAAGAACGAGTCGGACTCACGCACCAAGGATTCCGTGCCGATAAAATATTTGCAACATGTAGTTGTACCTAATAAATAAAGTAAAATAAATACGATATTTACATTTAGGTTCTAAATTTAATTATTGTTTTTTTTTTTTTTGTTTTGGTTTGTTTTGTTGTAATAAATATATTCCCTGGTTTTAACCAAAAAATAGTAATAATACGGAATTAATATTTGTGCCTAAGGTGACAGTTTTTAAATGTCACAGCTCCATCTCTTGTCAAAAAGTGGACCTAATCTAATTTTTCATGATCGAAGCTTAGGGCTCAGTTACAAGGAAAAAACTATACCTAAGGCTTAAAACATGGATTGCAACAAAGCTGCTTCATATCACACCCCACTTGACCAAGTAACCAGACTGACAAATTTAAGACACCCTTTCTAGTCCCTTATTGCAAAAAAATATCAATAATTAATGTTATTTGGGTAGGTAATTTATGTTAGCAAAATAACTTTGATAAGGAATAGGTAAGGAATATCTAAAACAGTCTCAAATTTCAAGTCAATACCATTAGTAGTTTCCGAGGTAACCAGCTGTGACAGGCAGACAGACGTAAGGGTTCCTTTTCACCGTTTTGTTACGGAACCCTAAAAACTTTTTGTGAATAAGTCTTTACCGAGCACTGATAGAAAAGTAACAGTACCCGATCATTACATTCGTAAATTGGAAAAAAAAAAGATTATTATGATTATTTTTATTGTCTGTATAATAGAGGTACAGACCATAAAAAAATAAGTAACCAACCGAAGCGTACATAATGATCTACACAAGCTCTTATGCCTATTACAATAGAGTGGTGGTTTGCGTGCTGGACGTTGCAGTTAGTTAGCTATTTTTGCTGCTGTCTGTATATCGAAAGTCAGTGAAAAATCTAATTTAAATTGCCCCTATCTAAAGCTATAGCCGAGTTTAGACTTGAGAAATAAAACTGGCATTAAATGTCATGGGACAATAATAATTGACACCAACTGACCTAGTTCCAAACTAGGCAAAGCCTGTACTATGGGTACTAGACAACGGATAAACATACTTATGTAGATACATATTAAACATCCAAGACATTAGAACAAACATTCGTGTTCATCATACAAACATCTGCCCCGACCGGGGATCGAACCCGGGACCTAAAGCTTCATAGTCAGGGTCACTTAACTACTAGGCTATCCGACACATCTATCTCATTTGATTTATTATATAGGTTCACAATGTACTGCAAATTGCAAGATTTAACTTGCAAGCGTTAATATCACCATCAGGATATGCCCTTTAGAACATTTTGAAATAGGAACGGTGTTCCCGAGCCCGCCGGCGGGAGCAGCGCGGCCGGCGGCGCCCGCGCGGGCGTGCTCGCGGCTCGTGTCGCTGAGACTACTTTGTAGTCTCACTGTATTGGAAACAAAAACGAAATACCGAATAACCCGTCTGGGCTTAAAACTCGTTGGATGCGGAGGCAAATTGCGAAGGATAGGTTCCTTTATTGTATTTTTAGCGTTTCATAGTCAAACGATCTTCGGCTGGGGTAAGTTTATCCGTTGTCTAGTACCCATAGTGGGGCCGGTTCCCTAAGATAAGTATATATCCACTTCTCCATACTAACTGTACATAAACATTGATACTTATGTTAGGTCACCGACTGTATAGACTTTGCCTAGTTTTTTACTATTATTTCAAATGTGTGTGTGTCGAGTTTGTGTGAATATAAATCTCTCTCTCTCTCTCTCTATTGTTATTACGTATTGTATCATGTATGTAATTATGAAATTGCAAGCACCTACTAAAACAGCATAATTTAAGGCAAAGATCGAGGCAAATTGCTACTACATTTCATGTAGGCGTTAGCATAATTTCATTTTGTCAATGGAGTAACTCTTAATAAACTACAAAAATCCAAGTCTTTCTCTATGATAGCCACATCTATAGTGAACTAGCCGCAGACTTATCGTTTTAAATGAACTCCACATTATATACATTGGCAGTCCTCTGGGTTTATAGTCCTTGCCATAAGTGTGTTAAGAATGTGCAAGATACGGGCGTGTGTGTGTGTGTGTGTTTGAGTGCTTCATGTGACAAAACTAATGGCTGGTAACTTTGTTATTCTCATTATAAACAATCGCTGGTTATTGGAATCGTGCAGTGTGTCGCGCATAGTCCACCGGCGCGCGCGCAGTAATGGATCGAATCACATTCTTGCTCAACGGGGAACTCCAGACAGGTTTGGCACTGTCATCATCATCAGATCTCATCTCGTATTCTTTTTTTGACAGTTTTAAATGATTCGCGGTTAATTGGTACATTAGACATAATTATAATGAGAACGGGATATTAACCGCGGTTACCTTATAGGTTTGATGAGCACCAGATATTTCGACGCAGTTGCATGCATCATGACTCTACCTGGGTCCTTTAAGATAATCGCGGTCAATATCCAGTTTCGTTTTCGATTATTGAAAGGAATATTATGTCAGTTGTTTTTTTTTTAATTTCTTATCTCTTTTTTGGTTTTTGTGACATTTTTCACATTCTGCAAGTTAATTTTGTATAAACCCATTGACTTTTAAGCGTATCGTATCATTTCTATCATATTCCATTTCTATTGTAACGTGTCTTAATAGATTTGCAATTTTCTTGACTAGAGAGATAATTAACTATAATTAATATACAATTATTTTGACAGCTTTTTGACGCAATCAATCACAACGCGAGCGCAAAGCCCAAGCGAAACGTCTTCGTTTCAGCTCGGTCAAAAATTCTTTCGTATGTCCGGTGCGGACGTCCGGCTGCTGTTCTCCTCTACAGGTCGCATTTCTAAACCGATTCTCGTGAAATTTTGTGAGCAGGTTCAATAATTACCTGTAGATATAATACAGATTTTACGGTCGATTCATTTTTTCAATAAAAAAAAAGAAAAATGTTCAAAATGTTTCAGTGGGAAGCGAAGTGAGTTCTGATGTGTCGTTGCTGGACTACCTGCGCGTGCATCGCGAGCTGCGCGGCACCAAGTACATGTGCCGCGAGGGTGGTTGCGGCGCATGCGTGGTGGCCGCCGCGCGCGCCGGCAGACCCCCGCAAGCCGTCAACTCAGTCAGTACTTACGTAGATGAAGAACAAAGCTCAATAAATTTTGTACTTAGGTCTCTCTACAATTATGATGGTAATATTTCGATGTCTTATAGTGTCTAGTGTCAGTGACATCCTGCGAGGGCTGGGAGGTGACCACGGTTGAAGGCGTCGGCAACCGGCTCAAGGGCTACCACCCGCTGCAGAAGACGCTCGCCAAACACAACGGCACGCAGTGCGGCTACTGCTCGCCAGGATGGATCATGGCCATGTACAGGTAACAAGGGCTACCACCCGCTCAGGAGACGCTCGCGAGACGCAACGGCACGCAGTGCGGCTACTGCTCGCCCGGGTGGATCATGGCCATGTACAGGTAACAAGGGCTACCACCCGCTCAGGAGACGCTCGCGAGACGCAACGGCACGCAGTGCGGCTACTGCTCGCCCGGGTGGATCATGGCCATGTACAGGTAACAAGGGCTACCACCCGCTCAGGAGACGCTCGCGAGACGCAACGGCACGCAGTGCGGCTACTGCTCGCCCGGGTGGATCATGGCCATGTACAGGTAACAAGGGCTACCACCCGCTCAGGAGACGCTCGCGAGACGCAACGGCACGCATTGCGGCTACTGCTCGCCCGGATGGGTGATGGCCATGTACAGGTAACAAGGGCTACCACCCGCTCAGGAGACGCTCGCGAGACGCAACGGCACGCAGTGCGGCTACTGCTCGCCCGGATGGGTCATGGCCATGTACAGGTAACAAGGGCTACCACCCGCTCAGGAGACGCTCGCGAGACGCAACGGCACGCAGTGCGGCTACTGCTCGTCCGGATGGGTCATGGCCATGTACAGGTAACAAGGGCTACCACCCGCTCAGGAGACGCTCGCGAGACGCAACGGCACGCAGTGCGGCTACTGCTCGCCCGGATGGGTCATGGCCATGTACAGGTACCAAGGGCTACGAAGAATAGGTTAGGTAGGTTTATTAACCCACTTTTGTAATACGACAAGGAAGGCAAACTAGCAAGTGGGTCACCTGCTGGTAAGTGATCACCACTGCCAAGGCGGTTTGCAGATGCGCTACCGCAATATGCGCAGAGAGCTAAGATGAAATGCCTTTTGTGTCCGTATTTACACCAGCTATCTTACTCTCCATTCCGGAATACAACAGTGCAAGTTCTGATGCTCGGCGGCAGGATTAGCAAGTAAGGTTGTGGTAGCGATCCGGACGGACCTCGCACAAGGTCCTACCACCCGCATTTCACTTAAGAATACAGCTTTTATGCATTGTTCATATGAGTTAATGTCACATGCAGTTGTAATCGAGAAGTGTTCGCGACTATAGGGGCCATAGTTGGCAGCATTTTTAGAACCTTATTCCATTTATTATTAGTTAAGGTCAAAAAAATCGATACGGGCGTCAATCCACAGCTCATGTTTATTCAAACATGAGCAGGTATAGCAACACCGTACATTCAAATGAGCTAATGGCTTAGTTGTTATTCATTTTCATCATCATCGTCATCAACAATGCTCTTCAAAGCAGTGGGGCGCAATGGGACGTAAAAAAAGGCTTATTTACGTCCCACCGCAGAGCACAGGCTTCCTTCCAGAATGAGGGGGGGGGGGGTATTTTTGGTGTTAATTTGAGGGGCTCACTAATATTATATTCATTTCACAAAGCTACTTCATATCAAAAAATAAATATTTTGTTGATTAAAATATAAGACGTTATCTTGTAAAAAAAATATTATGAAAAAACAAATTATTTGTGAAACATAAAATATTTAAGTAGGTACCTAGGTATACTGCTAAAAAATGTCTAAGGATCAAACGACTATGGGAGTCAGCACATGATTGATCCCTAAGATATTGTGAGCATGTGTGTATATTAAAATTTGACAAACATTTATCGGCAAAGTGACAAAAATTTCAGACTAAAAAGTTTTGCTTAGTAAAATAATAAATAAAGTAAATAAATGTCGTGAAACAACTGATACAGCAATTGCAAAAATAAGCCTGATAATAGGATAATAATACTTGAAATAACGATTTATAGATCAATTGCGTAAATAATGAAATCCATGTGCGTGAGTCGTTTCACACTGGTGGTTCATGAATTTAAGTAGGTAAATTACTAAAATCAGGAACAGAGTATTTAACTTCGGCAAATTAAG
Source organism: Clepsis dumicolana (assembly GCA_963691665.1). Classification (NCBI taxonomy): domain Eukaryota; kingdom Metazoa; phylum Arthropoda; class Insecta; order Lepidoptera; family Tortricidae; genus Clepsis; species Clepsis dumicolana. The sequence goes on along the minus strand of OY829520.1, from coordinate 14,408,795 downwards.
TGTTACAGGATAGTACTAATTTAATTTTGTACTTGAGATTTGGTAACTACATGTTACAAAGTCTATGTAATAAAGATATTTTATCTTTGCTTGTTTACATTGAGAAAAGAGATTACAGCCAAGAAAATATCTCAAAATTTCTACAGTGCATCTCTTCTTTGAATTGGACTGAAGTTACTGACCACTCTGACAGTAATGCTGCATTTGATGAGTTCCATGGCATTTTTTGCCTTTTTAATGATCTTTGCTTCCCCATACAAAGAATTAAAATACATGCTAACGCTTGTAAACCAAAATGGATAACTCGGGGCATAAAAGCCTCATGCGTTATCAAAAGGAAACTCAGGTTTCTCTATTACAAACACAAAACCAGGGGCCATAGAACAGCCTATTTAACGTATACTAGAGTACTGAAGAAGTGTATGATGGAATCTCAAAGAAATATTAATAACAAAGCAATTCTGAATTCTAAAAACAAATGTAAAATCACCTGGGACATAATTAAAAATAAAACTGATAGTATAAAGACATTTGAGGGAATTGACTCTATTAAAATTAAGGATCGGATTATTAGTAACCCGCAGGAGATTGCAAATGCCTTTAATAACCATTTCGTAGATAATACAAATAATACAACCAGTAAAAAGACACAAGCAAGAAGTGTTCCCAGAGTGAAATGAAATGAAATGAAATGAAATAATAAAAACAATTAAATCTTTAAATAATACCAAAGCGGTGGGTTTTGATGGTGTATCAACTCATATCATAAAACTAAGCGCCACATACATAACCCCAATTCTATCACAACTAATAAACGTGTCATTAAATCAGGGACAATTTCCAGACAGATTAAAGCATTATTTTGTAAAGCCTATCCATAAAAAACACGACAAGCAAGAATTAGATAATCACCGACCCATAACCCTTATCTCAATATTTGCAAAAGTTTTTGAAAAGGTAATGCAAAGTAGAATGACCCAATTCTTAAATAAACATAATATAATAGTTAAAGATCAGTATGGATTCCAGAAGGGAAAATCTACAACGCATGCCTGTTACTCATTGATGGAAACAATAAGTGAAAAAATTAATAAAAAAATTCCAGTGACGGGTGTATTTTTTGACATGAGTAAGGCGTTTGATTTTGTTAGTCATCAAATATTACTAAACAAATGCGAATCATATGGGATCAGAGGTGTTGCTTCAGAGTGGCTCAAAAGTTATCTATCCAATCGAACACAATGTGTGGAAATAGACAATCTAGATGAAAATAATACAATCAAGCGATACTTTTCATCCAATAGAGTAAACAGTACTGGTGCTCCCAGGGCAGCATACTGGGGCCTTTATTATTTGTTATCTACATTAATGACTTACCAAATGCATGTAATTACAGATCAATTTTATTCGCAGATGACATTTCTATTATAATTACTAATGACGATATAAGTAACACGTTTAATGACAACATTAATGAAACTGTCAAAGCTATAACTGCTTGGCTAGAGAACAATTACTTATCTGTAAATATAAAAAAGACTAAATATATACAGTTTGCTAACCAGGTAGTACAAAGACCAAAGTTGAATATAAAGTACAAAGAAATAGTAATCGAAGAGGTAATTGAAACAAAGTTTCTAGGGCTTATAGTGGATCGATGTTGTAGTTGGAAATCACATGTTGAAAACTTATGCTCCAGATTGGAAAGATTCACGTACGCATTAAGGAGGTTAAAACGTATAGCCGGTCAAATAGCAGCTACCACAGCACACCACGGACATGTAGCATCTGTACTAAGATATGGACTGATTATTTGGGGTAATTCTAATGACATTAAGCAAGCATTTATTGCCCAAAACAAATGTATTAGAGCTATTTTTGATGTTGGTCACCTAGAATTAAATGTGCCAACTCTTACTGGTATGTATGTATTTAAGATATGTGTCTTTGTCTCAAAAAAACTCGAACCATTCTAAGAAATGCTTAGTCAATCCTAGGTTAAGGTACAGAGACACAACGAAGTTACTGATGCCACAATGTAGAAGTGCATTATACGCGAGAAACTGTTACGTAATGTCAATCAAGATCTATAACCATCTACCGCAAAGCATACGGCAAGTCACCCCAAACACGCAGTTTAAACGAACGTTGTACGTGTGGCTTATGGACATAAGTTTTTACTCGCTAAAATAATGTTTTGACTGTGACACGTAGTACAGAGGACTAATTATGTGATGTAATAATGTATAGTAGGTATCGATATTTTGACATTAGCAATATTTTTATTTTTATTATTATTGTATACCTCTATTGTAGGACTTAAAGCAATTAATTTTTCATTTTCAATACACTTTACTTTAATACTTTGATATTTGTGACATTTAAAATAATTTTTTCATGCTAGTATTAGCTACGTGTGCGATACTTTTACTTAGGATAAGACCTTTGTTCACCACATTTAAGGTAATAAACACATTTCATTTCATTTCATTTACCTTTCCAATAATAAGTACAGGGTCATGAAATAAAATCTAATTTTGTATGTTTTTTTTGTTAATTTCACATCTAACTCAGTTGCACCTAGCAGATGCACAAAGCAATTTTAAACATTTGAAGAATGCAGAAAAAAAAAACCTATCGCTTGGTACCTTCGATCATCCAAATACCTTGGTCTAGTATGGGTGACATGGTATGCATGAAACGGGGTTCGATTCCCGAACTAAACTTTCTTTCTGCTTTTCTGTTTAAAAAGTATTAATTTCTATCTTTAATGCTTTTCGAAACTTTTCATTCCAAGAATACACGTAAGAGAGATTCTTAATTAAGTCTGGCTACAAAAACTAAACATAAGGATCGAAATAACATTTCAGCCTCCTGCAAAGCAAGAAGAAACTGACGATGATGGAGATAGAAAACTCGTTGGGAAGCAACATCTGTCGCTGCACGGGCTACCGGCCCATACTCGAGGCCTTCAAGACATTCGCGAGCGACGCGCCCGAACCCCATAGTCTACTGGACATCGAAGACCTCAACGTCTGTAAGAAGAGTGGACAGACATGTCAAAGAATCAAATGCGAGAGTGACTGGTGTGTAGTCGAAGCCAAAGACGTGAAATCGCCACGAAATTTAGAAATAAAACTAAGTGATGGCAAGAGTTGGTCTAAAGTGCAAAGTATCAATGACATATTTGAAGTTTTGCGAAGAAATGGAGATGATAGCTATATACTTGTTGCTGGGAACACAGGCAAAGGTAAAGTCAGTCTACGATCGTGGTGACAGCAATGATTATAATTATGTCTACATAGTTACTAAGAAAATAAGTTGTACTTGAAATACAAGCATTGCATCAACATCAAATTTATTTTTAAGTCAACAGGGCCACTAGACGTTGATCAAATTTCACTTGCAAGTTTTAGACCTAAACAAACAATCTTCAAAATATTTTTAATCATAAATTGGATATATTTTGCGAGCCTTTCGCAGGAGCTTACCCTATCGGTGAGTACCCCCGAGTCCTCATAGACATCAGCGGTGTAGACGAGCTCAAAGGTCACAATATCGACCAAAACTTGGTACTTGGCGCGGGCTCAACGCTGACCGAAACAATGGATATATTCGAAATTGTCGCAAGCTCTGAAGAGGATTTCTGGTACTTGGAAAAACTGCGGGAGCACCTACTTTTAGTTGCTCACACCCCTGTCAGAAATGTAAGACTTTCAAACTTCTTGACCACTTTAATAGTTAATTAAACTTCAATATATTATCTTTTAAATAATTTTTGTTTTTCGATCAGTTGGGCACATTTGCTGGTAATCTGATGACGAAGCATCAGCACATTGACTTTCAGTCGGATGTATTTCTTCTGCTTGAGACTGTGGGAGCATATTTAACTGTTTGTAAGTTTTCTTTTACCTTTCTCCCAACTTTGTCACTCATTGTAACTTCAATACTTTTCTTCGTGAAAGGCTGATTTCTATGTCAGCCAACCAGACAGTGTAGCACACAAACTTAGCTTGCATAAAACTTAAAACACGCTCATGATAATGACATTGTTAATCAGCCTTTAGCTTGCATTAAGAGTAACAGCAGAGTATTTCGTTTTTAAATTGTTTCTGTGATTACCATATTTCTAGTGGGTCATTCTGGGAATCAAGAAACAGTAACCCTGGAAGAATTTCTCAAGATCGATATGAGGAGTAAAATAATTGTGAAAATTCTCCTCCCGCCACTGAGCCGTGATTATAAATTGGTTTCGTTTAAGGTATTAAGTCATACTACTCTAACAACTTTTGGTATTTTAACCAATCACGTAACTGTCAGCTATTTATAATCAAATTATTGCATTCTTCAATCGCGGTCTGTCGCTAACCAGCTTACAAATTTTATTTTAAAATTACTGTGAATATTTAATTTTAGATAATGCCTCGTGCTCAAAATGCTCACGCGTTAGTTAACGCCGGCTTTTTATACAAACTGTCCTCCGAGAGTGATGTACTCGAGGCCCGCATAGTGTATGGAGGGCTGTCATCAAAATTCGTTCACGCCACAAAGACCGAAAGGTTCCTGGTTGATAAAAAGCTGTTCACCAACGAGACCCTGCAAGCCGCAATCAAAGAGTTGGAGCGTGAGCTGGCGGTGGAAGCGAACCCGCCGGAGCCGTCGGTGGAGTACAGGAAGAACCTTGCCATTAACTTGTTTTACAAAGTGAGCTTCAATTAGTAAAGTGTATTATTTATTTAAAGTGTATTATTATGTCCAACGGATTTGATCATGTTCATTTATAATATTACTTTGCCATTGTCATACTAGTTCTTATTCTAATCATTTTCCTCAGGGCTTGCTATCTCTATGCCCAAAAGACATCGTGAAGCCTCGTTTCGCTTCGGGCGGGATCACCCTGAGCCACACCAGGCCTGTCTCAGAAGCGCGCCAGGTCTACATCACCAACCCAGCTCTCTATCCACTGAACGAACGCACTGAAAAAGTAGAAGCATTGGTGAGTCTGCAACTGTAAGATTTCATGAAAAAAAAAACACACACACCCACCCGCACACGTATAATAAATGGTTAAAACAAAATTCCTGTTATGGAAACCCCTTATTTTTTTTGTTGCGTTCTTTTATAACGGCCGTAGTAACAATTATATAATGTCGAAATTGTTAGTTTAGTTATAACAGTTCATTAGATACAGCCCTGTGCTTAGTAATAGGGTCACATTGGGTACCAAACCTTAAGTCTTTTGTATTTTGTCAAGTGCTGGTCATCAATAATAATTAACAAATTTCTTCGATTAGGTCCAGTGCGCAGGAGAGGCTCCCTACACGGAGGATCTGCCGAGCCTCCCCCGCGAAGTGTTCGGCGCGTTTGTGCTCGCCACAGTACCACTTGGAGACATTGTCGACATTGACGCGAGCGACGCTCTTGTGAGTCATCCTTCAAATAGTAAATAACATGATATGTGCTAAATTGGATAAGATGAGGCTATCAACAGATGTTTATCAGTACTTTTGCGTTGCAGAAACATCCAGGCGTGATATCATTCTATTCAGCCAAAGACATTCCAGGAGTAAATTCCTTCACCCCTGGAGATACTTTTGCCTTTCTCGCTAAAGAAGAGTTGTTCTGTGATGGTCAGGTGAAATACAATGGCCAAGTCATCGGTGTTATAGTAGCAGAAACAGGGCACATTGCTGAAACCGCTGCTTATCTAGTACATGTCAAATATAACAATGTCAGGAAACCTGTTATCGATGTTAAAGAAGCAAAAAAAGATCCAAGTAGGACAAGGATGGCTAAAGAAAGGGATGGTGGTAGCAAGGGTACCGATTTGTTTAAAATTATAAAGGGCCAACAAACGATTTATTCGCAGTACCATTTTTGTATGGAAACCCTGGTTTGTGTAACGAAACCGACTGAAGAAGGGATGGAGGTGCATGCCGCTACACAGTACATGGATGGGGTGCAAGTAATGATATCAAGAGCACTCAAAATCCCAGAACACAAGTACGAATATTCTGATCTTATGAAATAGGTATTTTCCCATTAAGATTTCAACTCGATAAAAGCATTCTTTTTTAGAATAGACGTGTATACTCGCCGTATAGGAGGTGGGTACGGGGAAAAAATTTCGCGAGGCACGCAAGTGGCGTTGGCCTGTGCCCTGGTGACGCAGAAGCTGAACCGGCCCTGCAGGATCATGCTGCCGCTTACCACGCACACTAAAGCGGTGGGGAAGAGACTGCCGTGCTGTACAGATTATGAGGTAAAACATCTACGTATATTATTAATACCAGTTCATGAATCAAAATCATTCATTAAGGGTTTTCTTCTCATCAAAAACTTCGAATTTAATCTTGAGAACGCAGTAAATAAAGTACTGGTGGTAGCTAAGAATAATCTTATAGAATAACGCTTATTAAGACTGGTCTCAATAGGTGTTGATCTTTAAGATTACTTACAGCTGTTTTAGTGTCAAAGTTTTAAATTTACTGACAAATTATGTCGAAAATTGTACACTTCGACACTTTAACATTTTTTTTAATTGACAGTTAATTAAAGACTATAATTATCTTTCTGTGTCACAGCATAAGAAAATGATTCTTGATACTGCTGATTACGAAGCATTGTGTTCTTTCCAGGTAGCAGTTGACATGTTTGGAAAAGTTCAATATTGTATTGAGAGACAGTACACGGACAACGGGTATGTGGTAGATGAGCCACTGTTCCTTGCCACATTAGACGTCTATAACAACTGCTACGACAAACTGCGTTGGATCTATCGAGTGTACTGTGTCACCACTGACACTGCGAGTAACACCTGGTGCCGATCACCTGGTGGGTGCCAATAAAAAATGGACGTTGTTGGAATAATGTTTCATCTAATTATTACTTATTTAGCTAGCACTTTATGTGACTGTGTTCTACTAGGCGAGGGCACTACTCTTATTCATTAATTTGCTCCGTTTCAGCTGACGAATAATTAGTACGAATACTATGATCTATGATTCGATTACTACGAATTTTCTAGTTTTATTTGTCATTCGTCATTTTTATTATTATTTGCTTATACGTTAACCGTGACGTATAAATTTCGCCCATCTTTAGTGCCAAAATCAAATAAAATATCAAATTCCTAGTTTCAGGTTAATCGTTACCTATTTATTTTTATAGGTACCCTTGAAACCGTAGCTGCTGTAGAATTCATCATGGAACGCATAGCCTGCGAGTTGTCATTAGATCCACTGGAAGTCAGACTTCACAATTTAGATATCATATACACAGAGCTCAGAGAAATGGTCAAGAGAGTAAAAAACGAAGCACAGTACGCAGAGAGGAGAGTTTCAGTTGACAAATATAATGTCGATAACAGATGGAAGAAACGAGGTTTACGGTTTAGTTTGATGCGCTGGCAGCCATTTTCCCCGCAATACCTGGACGTGACTATGTCAGTCTATCAAGACGATGGGACTGTCGCTATAACTCATGGAGGCATCGAGATGGGCCAAGGAATCAATACCAAAGCTGTTCAGATTGCTGCGTTCTTTCTTGGAATACCGACGGAGAAAATTCAAATTAAAGGGAATAACACAATAATAGCTCCTAACGGCTTAATCTCCGGAGGCAGTATAACCTCGACTAATATAGGTGTAGGTATTCAACGTTGCTGTGAAAAGCTGTTGCTCAGATTGGCACCATTTAAAGCTGCTTTGTTAAATGCCAGCTGGGAGGTAATTGTGAAGGCGGCGTATACTGCGGGAATAGATCTACAGACGCACGGGTTTGTGACTTTACTGGATTTGCAGAAGGCAGATGCTTTTGGCGTGACGCTGGCTGAAGTGGAGGTGGATGTGCTGACCGGAGAGTCAGAGGTGCTGAGGGTTGACATACTCGAGGATGCTGGTTTGAGCATCAATCCAGGCATTGACGTTGGTCAAGTAAGTAAGCTTCAAGCTTAAGGAGTTTGAGGTCTGTCCAGATCATTGTCATCATCTTACTCGCTAGCTTTGCCACTAAACAGCCGGATAAATTACAGACCTAAGAGGCATTTTCGTAGCCTTCTAGGTTGGCAACGCATCTGCATTCCCATCTTGCAGATGTCTATAGGTTGCAGAGGTCACTTATTAATTACTCTTGATTTCATCGTCCTTGTCACTACTGTGCTTTCTATCGCATTAGTCAGCTAAGCGGCACGTTTAATCCCAATACCTTGGAACATTTGACGATATGTTCTTCGTGCAGGTTGAAGGCGCGTTCATCATGGGCCTGGGCTACTGGACGAGCGAGCAGCTGGTGTACAACCCGGAGAGCGGCGAGCTGCTGACGGACCGCACCTGGAACTACCACGTGCCGCAGGCCAGGGACATCCCGCAGGACTTCCGTGTCTACTTCAGGAATGATTCCTTCTCTGACCCACGAGTTCTGGGCGCCAAGGGTGAGTGGGAACAAAAAAACTATTAGTATTACACGACAATATCATTCACTAGCGGTTTTGTTAACAGTCAAGTATCTATTGTATGAATGAGCTGGTTATATGAACCAACTTTACAAATGTCAGTTTTCAATGACAGTTCGGTGTCGATTGCTGACTTGAAGAGCTTTCGTTTTAGCGCGCTTCGTATTGGCAAATAAATGTACATCGAATTGTCATTGTAAACTGACAATTGCAAAGTTGGTGAAATAGGTTGTTCTTCAAAATGATGCCTCAGTGTTTAATCCGCTAGGATCGCTATACTGCTTAGCGAGTTCTATCTGTCAATTTCCATCAATCACAGGCTAGTAAGTAACTCGTCTCTCATTGGTGGAAAATGTCAGATAGTCTTCTCTCAATACTAGCGATCCTGGCGGATTTTTTAAACGCCATCTTGCTTTTACTTCACTTGTTTACTTTTTCATGTTTTTGTTATTGATAGCGATCGGTGAGCCTGCTACGTGCATGGCGGTGGCGGTTCCCTTCGCCATGCGGGAAGCCATCACCGCCGCCAGGAGCGACGCCGGCCTGCCGCGAAACCAGTGGTTCCAGATCGGTAACCATACTTAGTAGCTGATAATGTTGCCATGTTTTCGCGAGTATTGAAAATTGAGCTGGAATTAATTTCAAAAACTTCTCCGCAACCACCGGTCCAAGACGCTTAACGTCAATATGCCAGTTTTACTTAGCATACAGTGCCCTCTTAACTCCGCTTTTACAAAAAAATATTAGGTACTCTTAATCTTAAGCCTTTGTTAGGTCTTGATTTTGGTTCATGAATATTCAATCAATTCGTAGTTCTATAAAAATCAGAACCTAAACACTGTGAAGTTTTGTGAATACAATATTTAAATTTATTATATTGAAAATTTAAGCGCATTACGAGTGAAAAATCCGCAAGGACAGCTAGTGTCGAGTGAGGTCGACTCCACCAATGAGAGACAAGCTACTGACCTATGATTGGAGGAAAATTGGAGGAAAAGAGCGTGATGGTAAATTAAGTAATTTACCTACATTTTTAGGGTTCCGTACCTCAAAAGGAAAAAGCGGAACCCTTATAGGATCACTTTGTTGTCCGTCTGTCTTTCTGTCTGTCTGTCAAGACCCATTTTCTCTGGAACGCGTGGAGGTAGCATGCTGAAATTAATATCAAATACTCAAGCCTGCAGTCCCTTAAAGCTGTGAAAAAATCAACCTTCCAAGTGAACGCAATCAAAAGATACAATCATTAAGTCGAAGTTCGTATCGCATCGTCCCGCTCACTCTCGTGTTAAATAATATTAGCTTGAGAGGGACGGCACGATACGAAGTTCGAATTTCGCACTTCGTAGTCGAGGGGCTGGACGTCTTAAAACACTAGGGAAAAGAGTTAAAATCTTTCTACGGAACCCCCGTGCGCGAGTCTGACTCCCACTTGACCGGTTTTTCTATGATTAAAATCGATGGTGACTGTCTTCTGTTTTATTCTCGTTGTTGTTTTTTTTTTTACAGACGGTCCTTACACGAGGGAGGCAATACAGCTGGCTACAGCGACGAAGTACAGTGAATTTAAATTTTATTAAATAGTATTTTTAGTGTCATCACTGCTGTCACTATGTCGTCTCAAAGTAACCTACTGCTGGATATAGGCCTTCTCCGAGGATTTGGACCATAAAAATAAATTGCTCTTAAAAGTATATACTTAGGGTTTTTCATTGACTGTAAGTACCTTAAAATTGCATTGCCGTCGACACACTTAATACAACAACATACTGATTTAATATACGTAGCAATAAGAATTAGAGGTAGTTCTTCATATTACGTAAGGGCCTAAATTTTATTGTGAAATGCTTTTCCATTTTCTTTTTTCACTTTTATGAGTTTCTTTTTTCTTAGCTAATTTGATGTCTTGTGCCCGACACTGCCTCAAAAATTGGCAACTTCAATCTTAATTCTTGGCAACAAAGTTGACTAGTCATGGCAAGGTGTAATCTATTGAAATTAAGGCGTCAAACGTTACGACGTTTACGTTACTCACTTTATGGAATATCTAACAGATATCTGCCGACCGTCTCTGTTTATTTTGTTAGAACTAACAGAGATAACGTCACATCACATTATTTGTTAGATATGACTAGTCTGTGGGGAAACAGGCCCTAGAGTGCTATTTTGTACTTATTTGATAAAGTAACAAATAAAAACGTGTACTTATTATTATTTTTTAATTAAATTAATGTCTGTAATTACAAAAATAAATCAGTATAATTTGAAGTCGGTGTATTTTGTTTCTGTGTGCAACTGAATAGCTTCTCTAGTGTACGGTCCATCTGAAAAAAAATGCAAATGCAATACGTCACATCCTTTGCAATGTTCAAAAACATAATCCTTTTTTACACGACTGCCCAAAGAAAAAAGAGTGTATTGTTTTATTTGGCGCAAATCCTATTTTTATAACTTCAGCCCCAGCAGGTAGCTTCGAAAAGTTAAAAATGAATAAGTTAATACTACCAACCCGAAAAAAAAATTAAATTGACCACCAGCGGAAACTTATTTTAAAATTTATCTAGATAAAAAATACCAATGCGAAAACAGAATGGTGGTTGAAATACATGGTGTTGTAATATTTGATCAACTTTATTAAAAATCTATTTACCGATCTGGAACCACTGGTTTTGCGGCAGGCCGGCATCGCTCCTGGCGGCAACGATGGCTTCCCGCAAGGCGAAGGGAACTGCTACCGACATGCAGATAGGAGGCTCGCCGATCGCTGGAAACCATTCACAGCATCAAATTGATAGCACACACAGCAGATGGACAGTGGAAGATTTTTTTAATAATACGTTTATGCTCTTACATTTAGCTCCAAAGAAGCGCGGTTCAGAATAAGACTTGTTCCTGAAGTAGACGCGGAAATCCTGTGGGATGTCTCTCGCTTGTGGCACGTAGTAGTTCCAGCTGCGGTCCGTCAGCAGTCCGCCGGTCCCCGGGTCCAACACTAGATGCTCGGTCGTCCAGTAACCCAGACCCATGATGAAAGCACCTTCGACCTGCAAGAATCAATCAGCTTAGTACCATGATCTCAGTAGGAGTATCTTTTTTGTATTTTTTCTCCCAATTTTTTATTTTTACGGTTTTCCCGTGAATATCAATTATATTCTTTATAAACTCACTGAAACATGAATACACAGAAAAAAACCAGAAAAATGCCAACCCCGGGAATCGAACCCGGATCCTCGACACTCCGGGTCGTGTGCTTTTTTTTTTTTTTCTGTGTATTCATGTTTCAGTGAGTTTATAAAAAATATAATTGATATTCACGGGAAAACCGTAAAAATAAAAAATTGGGAGAAAAAATACAAAAAAGATACTCCTACTGAGATCATGAATTGATTGCTTTAGTGCGCCATCTCGTTGTTGAGCCTGGGTAAACTGATAAGTTTCGAAAGGGTGCGTTGTTTTCGGTTTACGAAGTAATCGCATAGATGGCGCTAGTCACTGCAAAAAGTGATAAAAACAAGCTAAGATTTGAATACATGGAAAAAATTCGGCCTTTCCTCTATGTCCAATCGTGGTGTAGGGGAAAAGCACACGACCCGGAGTGTCGAGGATCCGGGTTCGATTCCCGGGGTTGGCATTTTTCTGGTTTTTTTCTGTGTATTCATGTTTCAGTGAGTTTATAAAAAATATAATTCAGCTTAGTACCTGCTGTTGCATTTGTCGTAAGACACAAAGTCGTCGCAACAAACTAAGTCTGACCACTTACTTGACCAATGTCAATCTCAGGACTGACGCTCAGTCCCGCATCCTCAAGCAAGTCAACCCGCACCAGCTCCCATTCACCAGTCAACACGTCCACCTCTACTTCAGCCAGCGTCACGCCGAATACGTCTACTTTGTTCATATCGAGATTAGACACAAATCCATGCGTCTGCAGGTCTACATTAGCATTAAATGCTGCTTCCACCAGCGCCTCCCACGTAGCATTTTTCATGGTAGCTCTTATAGGTGCCAGCCTCGCCAGCAGTTCTTCACAAGCACGCTGAACACCAATGCCAATATTGATCGACGTCAAGCTGCCTCCAGATACAAAACCGTTGGGGTTAATTATCGTATTATTGCTCTTAATTTGAATCTTCTCCATTGGAATGCCAAGTAGGAAAGCTGCAATTTGAATAGCTTTAGTATTCAATCCTTGTCCCATATCTATACCGCCATGTGCTATGGCTACGCTTCCGTCATCGTGGTATACTGACAAGTTCACATCGAAATACTGCGAGCCGGCAGGCGTCCAGCGGAGTAAAGAAAACCTTAAGCCCCGCTTCTTCCATCTGTTCTGAACGTTGTACTTGTCGACGGCTGCTCTCCTGTCTGCATACTGGCCGTCGGTCTTCACCCTCTCGACCATTCCTCTCAGCTCGGTATAAGCCGGATCCAAATTGCGTAGTCTGACTTCAAGCGGGTCTACGGACAGTTCGTACGCAATACGCTCCAGAATGAACTCTACACTTGCGATGGCTTCGAAAGTCCCTGTGAAGAACACAATTGCGTCAAAGATGGTACTTTTAAATTGATTGCTGACGTGAGTTTTGTATTTAATTTTGTTTACTAACCAGGGGCTCGGCACCACGAATTGCTAGCTGTGTCCGTGGTCACAGAAAACACCTTGTAGTTCCATCGGGCTTTTTCATAACAGTTGTTGTATACATCCGTCGTAAACATGAAGAATGGCTCATTAACAATATAACCATGGTCCATGTACAAATTTTCATTACAGTACTGAATTTTTCCTGTACTGTCAACTGCCACCTAAAAACAAACGCTAGTCAATAAATGAAATACCTAACTTTCACTGCATCTTGCGTCTGTGCAGAAATTTTCTATATCTTACATACGTAATCTCTTAATTTTTTTCATAACCTAATTACACCAACAAACAACAACAAAACAACAAACTTACAATCTCTCCCAATATTCATCAATATTCAATATTACATATTTATTTATTTTATTGTGTTGATCTATTGACGATAAAAACAACTATCTATCTTCAATTTTGCCGTCTCAATAGACTTACTATCCGTAGGCAATCCCACTTCTGCTTGCTAGATAGTCGACGGCAAATCGTGGGATTGCATAATTATTAAATTTGTCACTGATAAAAAAAAGAGATGGATCGAACGGACAAGATGGGATGGATTGAGAACGGCTGTTATTCAACCGGGATGTTAACCTCATAGTCCGTAGAGCACGGCAGCCTTTTCCCCACAGCTTTCGTGTGAGTGGTGAGCGGCAGTATGATGCGGCAGGGCCGGTTCAGCTTGCGTGCCACCAGCGCACACGCCACCGCCACCTGGTTCCCCCGGGAGATCTTGACACCATACGCCCCTCCCAACCGACGCACGTGGACATCTACCCTTAAAATAAACAGTGATTGGTGAAAACCCATGACGCATTCATTTCAAAGTTCAATATCTCATAAACGACGAAACCGATTTACATTTGTATTAACAAAACCGCTTCCGAATCAGTCGCTGACGCTGTGGACGCGGGTCTGTGTCAGTTTCAAGCCAGCAATTGGCGTGAAACTGTGTAGTATCGATAACGTTGGTTTCTACTTCAACATTTATTGTAAACGAGCCTTTACAAAGTTATGTGATTAGTGTTGTGTGCTACCCTACTTTTGACAATAATAAAAATCGCGATGAAAATTAGGTTAGAGAAAGCATTACAGATTAGTCCGAATCATGTCTTGCTAATATAACTCTACTATATACGTGACGTGACTTAGACATTTCACTATGACAAAGAGTTCGATTGGCACTTACTGGTTTTCCTGCATTTTCAGAGCTCGCGATATCACAATTTGTACACCATCCATGTGCTGTGAGGTCGGATGCACCTCCAAGCCCTCTTCTGTCGGCTTAGTCACACACACCAGCGTCTCCATGCAAAAGTGGTATTGCTGGTATATAGTTTCTTCGCCTTTCACCACTTTAAATATATCAGTTCCTTTAGCACCTCCAGCATTTTCGCCGGCCATTTTAGTCCTGGTCGTATCCGTTTTGGCTTCCTTGATATCAACGACAGGTTTCTTTATGTTGTTGTATTTGACGTGAACAAGTTTAGCCGCCTTTTCCACTATTTGTCTTGTTTCGGCAACGACTACGCCGATGACTTGACCGTTGTATTTGACTGCGCCGGAGCAGAAGACTTCTTCGTCGGTGACGAAAAATGGGGACGGGCTTGGAGTAAAGGAGTTGCGGCCGGGGATGTCTTTAGCCGAGTAGAACGCTATGACGCCGGGTTCTTGCTAGAATTAATCAAAAACAATTGGCAAATCGTAAGGTAAATGATTGACGCGTCAATTCCAATTGCTTGACATTTTTGACATAAACATTTGGCATGGGTGTCGATTTCGTGTAAATTTTCCTCTGGTGAGCTTGAATTTGAAATTATTATCTAATGCCAAGCTGGCGGATGACAGTTTCCCCTTTTTCTCACAAAAAATTGGCATGGGTGTGGATTTCATTTAATTTCCCTCCGGTGAACTCGAATTTGACATTATTTTTTGGTTTCAAGTTGGCGGATGACAGTTTAACATTGCATACGAAAATTGAAATCTAACGAAATCCTCCAAAAGGGACGAGAGAGAGAGAGTAAGAATCTTGATGATAAAATGGCTATTTCCAACTACACTGCTCAAAAATGTCTAGTAATCAATTATGCGCGGACTCCCATTCACATTTGATCCCTAGACATTTTTGAGCAGTGTGCAGTGTAGTCGGAAATAGTCATATTAACATATCAAGACTCTTACGCTGGTCAGGGAATTCGAGTCCCTTTTGGAGACTTTTAGTGCGATGTCACTTACAAGGGCAAGTTGGGCATCTATGTTGACGACGTCACCGAGTGGCACGCTTGCAAGCACGAACGCACCAAACACCTCCCGCGGGATACAAGGCAGGTCCTCTGTGTATGGAGCTTCGCCGGTGCACTGGATCTGCGTTATTAGAATGACATTATTATTGTTTGCACTAAAACAAAAACTCTTCAAGTCAGCTATTTCCACCGAATCGGTAATGTAATTGTCACCGAGCTGATATTTGCGACGTTGGTGAAAGAGGGAGAGCACATAGTGTACTCGAAAAATTAGTCTCAAACGCATTTGAGTTAGTAAGTAAGTAAACACTTTATTGTACAAAAAACAGAACAAAAACACAAGTTACAGTAATCAAATTCGAGTACAAGGGCGGTCTAGTCTCTATGAGAATAGTTAATGTCGATACTTACCATTAGAGGCGCTGCCAATTTGGCCTTAGTAATTCAGACATTAACGCAACCGCGATCGAGGCGTTTTCTTGTGTCAAAAATTAAGCTAGAGTCAGATTGTGTAAATAACCTTACCAGCGCCTCGACCTTCGGAACTGGTTTGTTGATGGGGTAGAGCGCGGGGTTGGTGGTGAAGATCTGGCGCGCGTCGGAGACGGGCCTGATGGTGCCCAGCACGATCCCACCAGAACCGTAGCGAGCACCCACCAGGCTTCCCGGGCATAAGAACAGCAAACTCTAGGGCAGATTAGAAAGAAATTGAAGAAATCACTCATTGGACTTGTTGAGTTTAATATTTGGTGTAACATCTTGACAGTTAATTTTGATAATGAAATTATTTTTTTATTTTTTTTGTATAGAATATACCTTTATTATATTCATTGTGAATATTACGGGACAAATGGAGATAATTATTACAGAACATTTTGTATGTTAATAAACTTGCAATAAAAATATTCGTTACGCTTCGATTAATAATTACGCGCCATAAAAATAATATGGCACTGTTGTAGTGTCTGTTCAGTGTTGATTATTTTGATCTAATGATTGTAGGATATCTTTAATCAGCTGAAATAACGTGCAGAAAATAAGATCCCACTTTTGTTTTGTTTTGGATGCAGCAGGCAGATGCTGGATGCGGCAAGCTGAAGACAGGGTGCTATGACGCTCATTAAGGGAGGCCCATGTCCAGCAGTGGACTAGAACAGGCTGATGATGACGATGATGACTCACCTTATAAAACAAATTAATAGCGAGGTTCTTCCTGTACTTGGCCGATGGTTCCGGTGGGTTCTCCATCACCACCAACTGATAGTCTAGGACATTCAAAGCTGCCTGTAGCGTTTCATTGGTGAACAACTTCCTTCCAATCAGACACGCCTCTGTTGCCTTTGCGTGTACAAACTGTGAGGACAGACCGCCGTACACTATTCGTGCTTCACACACCGTGCTTTGAAGGTCACACAGCTTGTACAAGAAGCCAGCGTTGACTATTGCATGGGCGTTTTGAGCTTTCGGCATTATCTGTGAATAGATGCAGACATTTAAAAGTTTTGATTACTGAAATATCTATCTATTCATAATTTAGAAAGCAAAAGCATTAATTTATTGAATCAGGCGTTACTTTGCGGAGGTCCATATTTATGAACTAAAAAACAATTACTTTGCTCACCCGCAACCACAACTTTGCGACTTTGGTCGCGGGTGAGCAAAGTAATTGTTTTTTAGAGCAAAAGCATAATTTAATAATCAGTCAGTGCGTTGTAACAATAATACGTTTTTCTGCAAAACGGATAACATTTTTTTTAATCAGGGAAATACATTTGTATGGAGACGCCTTAGGCTAGTGTTTGTTTTGTTTAAATTAGTAAACCAAAATAGGTAATTATCAGATAATCCTAACTTTTACCTTAAATGAGACGAATTTGTAATCATGGCTCAGAGGAGCAAGCAACACGTTGAGAATGATTTTGCCTTTCATATCCACATTGAGGAATGCCTCCGGTGTCACAACTATACGATAGCCGAAAGGACCCACTGAAAAAAAAACGTCATCATCATAAGTTTGTCTCTTATCGGTGCCATTATCTCTAATCCGTTCTTCTTCATTTTATTTCTTTCATCTTTTGATACGACACAACATCTATCTTCTTTTATTTGATTTAAGTACTCTTTCCTCTGCTTTTCCCTCTGTTTCTTTCTGTATCTTTTCCATTATTGTTAGTATTGTATTAGATTGCATAGTGTCGTATCAAATGCCTTACCATTAGCCTCGATCATTTCATTATTCAGGGCAGTCCCGTTTTCTTCAACTCTTTCCAATACCATCTCATTACTGAACTGATTCTGTCGGTCCGGCTTATCCGGCTTAGTATCTTATAAAATAGTACTAGTAAAATCTACATGTTGAGAAGTAGCAAAGATAACTTACAAATGGTTAGATAAGCACCAACCGTCTCGAGCAAGAGAAAGACATCAGATGGAAAGTCCCGGTGCTGATGCTTGACCATCAAGTTACCCGCAACCGTGCCGACCTGAATCACAACATTCAAATAGCACTGGTAAGTATATTAGGAGCAAAACCAGAAGATCTGATGCCAAAGCAATGTAAAACCTGAGGTGATAACTGTTTTAAAATTCAAGATAGGCTTAAAACACCTGGAGTAGAATCTATGTTCAAATCAAGTAGATCGTTTAAAAAAGCAATATTATCAAGTCAGTCATTTTGGCAATAAGGTAATATATCTTTGCGAGGTAGCTATGCGGTGAACGAGGATAAATCTACCAATAGGAAAGCTGCGCGGAGTCACACTAGGAAATTGAAGAAATCCTATTGGTAGACTTTTTCTCGAAAGCCGCTTAGCTGCCTCGCATAATTCTGGATGCGCGGCCTGGAACGTACATTTCGCACGGGGATATGAGCGACCAATGTTAAATGCTGGCGAAGTTTCTCTAGATACCAGAAATACGCTTCAGTGGCTGCCAGATGCTCGAATATGTCCATCATCTCTGTCAGAGTAGTCCCTGCTCCGAGAACCAAGTTCTGATCGAAGTGGTATCCCTTTAGTTCGTTTACGCTACTGATGTCTATAAGCACCCGAGGATATTCAAATATTGGGTAAGCTCCTGAAAAATATTGGCTCATAAGTAATCTGACTTTGTTTGATTTAGTTGTCTATATTATTCATTGGTAACCTTTTCCAGTGTTCCCAGCAACCAACATATAAGAATCGTCTCCTTTTCTGCCTAGAACTTCAAATATGTCGTCTATGAACAGTGCTCTGGTCCATGACTTCCCATCTTTGAGGTCTATTTCCAAGCGATGTGGTATTGCAACGTCATCCGCATCAACTACACACCAGTCGCTCTCACTGCACTTGCTCTTTCTGCATGTCTGTCCACTCTTCTTACAGATGTTGAGGTCTTCGATGTCCAGTAGACTGTGGGGTTCGGGCGCGTCGCTCGCGAATGTCTTGAAGGCCTCGAGTATGGGCCGGTAGCCCGTGCAGCGACAGACGTTGCTTCCGAACGACTTTTCTATCTCCAGCATGGTAAGTTTTTTTCGGCTTTTCAGGAGGCTGAAAATACATATATTAACATTTTTACGTAATAACCTAACCAACTTAGAACAATTTAAAACCTCGGACATTTTCATTTCAAAGTTCAATATCTGAACAAAAAACGACTGCACCGATTTTTGTGATACTTAACTAAAGAACTAGCTTTCAATCAACAAAATTATATTTCCCATGGCTCTTAATTATGTCGGCGAATTAGGGTCGTGGAGTAATTCGATACATATTTTCGCACTTGACCGAACAAACCTAGCGGCCGCCATTTAACGAAGGAAGAAGAACCTCACAGCATAACATCCCTGCATTACCTGGTATCCGTACCTATTATAATTGAGTTGGTCATGCAACATTCTATTGATAATTAAGCATTTGATTGCCAGTTATAATTATTGCTATGAATTACCGAAATGTACCTCTTTGGGGAGGACTCCAATATAGAAATCTCTCTCCAGGCAGAAGTTATGCCTGGGGACCGAAGTCCAAAGGAAGAGTTGGAATTTGTATTTATGCAACCGACTTGAGAAACTTCGTTAGCGCGATGTAGAACAGTGATGACGTCATCCGCGTGGGGCGCTCGGGTCGCTACACCAGCCCCCCTTTTAGACCGGGGGTCGGTGTGTGAGCGCAGTCTGTGCGTCGTGTGGGCGCTTGCAAGGGCCAATATTGCGAGGTTTGCTCAGCCTCGTTGGCTGAGCGATGAGTTGTTCCGCTGTGCCGGCTGGAGCGATGAGTTGCTCCGCTGTGCTGACGGAAGCGATGAGTTGTTCCGCTGTGCTGGCGGAAGTGATGAGTTGCTGCTACTCTGGATCCTCATCGGATTGCGTAGCAGTGTGGGAGAGGATTGCACACTGTAGACACTAGGCATGGAGATATAGCAACATGCTAGTGGTGCACAGTGTGGTAGTTTGGCGTTGCTGTGAGACTGCGTCATTGTCATGTAGGTGTTGGAAGGTTGCGTTTTTTGTCCAATGTCGAGGGTCACCAGTTTGGGGAGGACTTCAATAGAGAAATCTCTCTCCAGGCAGAAGTTATGCCTGGGGACCGAAGTCCAAAGGAAGAGAGTTGGAAGTTGTATTTATGCAACCGACTTGAGAAACTTCGTTAGCGCGATGTAGAACAGTGATGACGTCATCCGCGTGTGGCGCTCGGGTCGCTCGCTACACATCTACTTAGCTATTCCTAATCATATCACATGCTTGAGTCGATACAAATAAAGCAATCTTTGACTTTTGCTATTCAATAATGGATTCATGGATACTGGCTACTGTCGAACTAACTGAATCGTGACATACTGTGGAACCTTTTCGTAGAAAATGCCTTGTGACATCGCATTGCCTGACAAAGAAAACCATTATGACACTTACCGCGAGAACGTTCTACGGTGGGTCAGGAATCAATAAATGGTTTGACTGTACCTATAAATAATAAATAAAAATCATGGAACAATTTGACACCAATTGACCTATTCCCAAACTAGGCAAAGCCTGTACTATGGGTACTAGACAACGAATAAACATACTTATATAGATAAATACATACTTATATACATATTCAACACCCAAGACCCGAGAACAAACATTCATATTCATCATACAAACATCTGCCCCGACCGGGATTTGAACCCGGGACCTCAAGCTTCATAGTCATGTTCTCTAACCACTAGGCTATCCGGTCGTCAAGATAAGTATATCTTGCTTTAAAATATAACGCTGACGAGCAAAGTTTTAAGCAAATGCGTTCTAGTAAGCGTAAAAAAAGGTATTATCTTTAACTCCGTTATGCAAATAAAGTTCCAAATCAGTGAACAAATAAACCAGTTCTCGAATAGGATAAAAACAGTAGGTGTAGAAGTAAATAATCAGGTCCCTATTTCACCATCTTAACAATTGTCAGTTTTATATGACAATTCGAACTACATTTCTTTGACAATATGAAGCGCGCTAAAACAGAAGCCCTTCAAGTCAGCAGTTGACACCGAATTGTCATTGAAAACTGACAGTTGTAAAGTTGGTGAAATGAGGGCCAGACTTTACTAGCAACATCCAACCAACTCAATCGAAATGCTATGTTGAGATACTAAGTTGCCAAAGCATCATAATCCTAATCCTAACCCTAACTTCCTAACTAATATTATAAATGCGAAAGTAACTCTGTCTCTCTGTCTTTCTGTCAGTCTGTTTGTTACCTCTTCACGGGAAAACCGCTGCATCAATCTAGATGAAATTTAGTAAGAAGATAGTTTGAATATTGAGGAATAACATGGGCTAAGCGGACGAAGTCGCGGGCAACAGCTAGTAATTCATAATTATATTCTTGTTTTTGACACTCTGGTCCCTATTGGTCTTCATTCCATAGCCAATATGAAGCGCGCTACAACTAAAACTTCTGAAGCCAGCACTATACACTTGTACATATAACTATAGTATATTTCTTACTTGCTAATCCTGCCGTTAAGCAGCAGCGCTGGCACTGTTGTGCTTCGGTTTAGAGAGTCAGACAGCCGGTGTAATTACGGGCACAAGAGGCATTCCATCTTAGCTCTCTGGATTGGCAACGCATCTGTAAACCCCCCGGGGTTGTGGGTGTCCATGGGCAGTGGTGATCACTTACCATCTCAGGTGAACCTCTTACTTACTCATGTGCCTTCCACATCGTAATAAAAAAAAATCTTTAACTAAACTATGATAATATGATAACGCGCTTAATTTTAGCCTTGTAAATAATGATAATTTCTATTTATGTATATTTAGTTAAACTTAACATTGGGACAATCTATGACAGGGGATTATTTGACAGACAAACCGCTCATAATAATATTATTTGTCGTTTTTAAAATATGTGAGTGACGCCTTTGATTACATTATTTCAAAAATTTTGTGTTATTTTGGCGTCGTATATTTTGTGGTGAAAAAATACGACCACACTTATCGTAGATGGTAAAGTGACAACTTTATTTACATAATAAAAGCTATTTACAATGACATTAAATCTAAGCTAAAACTGAATAAACTAAAACTTAAATCTAAATAAGGCCCCCGTGGCATGGTGCCCAAAAGGCTGGCAGCGTTGCCACGCTGAATAGCTGGTTAGATTTAGGTTAGGTTTCGTTGAATGAACTTACTAATTGAATGAATTTTCGAAGTGTTATCGACGCTTAGTTTAGACGGTTCACGATTCATCAGCAGAGCTTCTAGTGTAATCAACAGCCAACAAAAAAACGTCTCGATCGCATTAAAAGGCTAAAATAAAGGTACTGTCGTTCACAATCTTAGAGCAGGAAAGGAATGGAGATGTTAACGCGCGGTTTCCCCTCTGCCAAATGTCGAACATTAAGTCTGATCAAGATGATCAGAGGTCTGTTGATTGCGTGTTTTTGGCATTTGTGTGACAGTTTTGTTTTAGTGTGCGTTTGTAAGAACGTAACAAATTTTGACGGGAGTGCGTAGCCGTGTGCTATTATACGTATGTGTTCCTCGTCCCCCTCAAAAAGTGGCAGAAAAATTGTAGTGCATTGATAAGCCAAAGGCGCCTCCCGTCTTCTTTGCGTTCACAATAGTTTGGTTAATATAAACAGGTTATGCAACTGGTCGCTGCGAGACGCCGCCTAAATTTCATAGCATAATAAAAGACTCTCAACTTATATAAAAAGACGCTCTGCCTAAAAGAAACAGAATTCAACCGTACATAGACTAGTCGACGGATGTCAATAAGTGGTACGTTTTGTTGGCGGTTTTTTTATCTCTAATTTAGGTTTTAACACTGTAGACTGTCTTATTAGTTAATCAAGAACATCAGGCTTACCTGTACATGGCCATCACCCATCCTGGCGAGCAGTAGCCGCACTGCGTGCCGTTGTATTTGGCGAGCGTCTCCTGCAGCGGGTGGTAGCCCTTGTGCCGGTTGCCGACGTCTTCTATCGTGGACACCTCCCAGCCCTCGCAGGATGTCACGGACACCAGGCACTGTGACAAGGAATGGGCCATAAATGCATAAAGAATTTAACTCCGGGATGTTTGTTTTGTTTAAGGCGGACACAGCTCTCAATGACCTTGTGCGTACTGGCGTAGGTTAATTCCCTCTCCAATGCTATCCGTTGATTGGAGAGACGATCTTATTGTTGATTCGCGAGACGATTGCATCGTCAATTCGCGAGACGACCGCATCGCTGGTTCACGCGCGAATCGCACCGTTGATCCACGAGCCGATTGCATCGTTGATTCGCGAGACGATTGCATCGTTGATTCGCGAGACAATCTCATCGTTGATACGCGTGATTATTGCGCGCTATGATTATGATTATTAGGACTTACGGAATTGACGGCTTCTGGGGGTTTCCCGGCGCGCGCGGCGGCCACCACGCATGCGCCGCAGCCGCCCTCGCGGCACATGTACTTGGTGCCGCGCAGCTCGCGGTGCACGCGCAGGTAGTCCAGCAGCATGACATCGGAGCTGACTTCGCTTCCCACTGTCACAGAAAAACACCGTGAGGATGCGTTTTAGACTGAAATAGAGTTTGGCGAAGCGGAAAAGAGCAACGATAACTGGCAAGTGCTTCCACTGACGTTGAGTGGATATTTCGAGAACCGTGATTGGTTGATTCACTATCAGAGCGTCTAGTGTAATCAACGGCCAAAAATACGTCTTGATCGCGTTTGCGTTATGGATGTCAAATAGTATGGGAAGACGATACATGCTACTAGTGGCGCTGCTGATGTGCCCATAGTAATTCAGACGTAAACGCGAACGCGATCGAGACGATTTTTTTGGCCGTTGATTACACTAGACGCTCAGAGCCCTGTGTTAATTTCACGTCACTACAAACATTTCGATCGCGTTCGCGTTAACTTGTCATAATACCATGAAAATAGTTTGTACGGCTATTATAGGCGCCACCGATTTTTTTACCCCCGACGAAAAAGAGGGGTGTTATAAGTTTAAGCTGTGTATCTGTGTGTCTGTGTATCTGTGTATCTATCTGTGGCATCATAGCTCCCAAGCAGATGGACCGATTTCGATGCGGTTTTTTTCAATCGAAAGCTAGTTTAATCGAAATGGTTCTTAGCCAAGTTTCATTAAAATCGATTGACCCGTTTTTGAAATATTGAACTTTGAAATAATAGGAGAGGAGAGGATATTACTGGAGACCATAAATTGTAGAAGGGGGCATATGATGGGACACTTGATACGACACGACGATTTCTTTTTAAACCTGCTGGAAGGAAAAATAGAAGGAAGACGAGGCAGAGGAAGGCCAAGATTGACCTATTTTAACCAGGTGAAGGAGAAAGTGGGTGTCGTGTCGTATCAGGAAGTCAAACGGCTGGCCGAAGACCGCACGGAGGAGTGGCGGTTACTCCACCGACAAGAGCATAGCTCTTAAATTTAAGAAGAAGGAAGAAATGAAAATGTCGGGGGGGTTTTCAACTTTTCTAAGTTGGTTAGGTTGAACTCAGAAGGTCGAGCACGACTTTAACGTTAAGGTTATCGTATCGAGATCGAGAAACCTTACACTAAATTTTAGTTCCAAATATGCTCACGGGCGGGCGCTGTTCCAAATGTCATACAAACTCGATAACGTTTTCTATTCGTTTTTACATGACGCAGCTTTCGAATATTCGTACTCGGCCCTCAAAACACAGAACAAACTAGATGCCGCATTTTAACGTAACCACACGCCGCACACCGAGTCTATTTGTTGATTTAAGTAACAAGTGGGGACTTTGTTTACACTTGAAATAATTGTAATCGTACATTATTCATTATTCTGTTGTTATAAACCCAACGGCATTCCTGGATGTGCATAAGAACGAAGAAGGGATAACCTAATTAATATAGTCATTCGTTCAACTGTGTGCACGGAGATCATTACGCGAAACTACACTATTTAAGTGTAGTTTTGGTGGCTTCATATTCGGCGCGCACGCGTTCTGGTTTGATCTGTGTTTTGAACCGTTTTAAACTTTTTACTAACTAGCAACTATAATTATTAATTTGTATTATTTCTAATTACCTGAGTGGGGTTCCCCGTTGAGCAGGAAGTGGACGCGGTCCATGGTGCGCGGGCGCCGGCGCGCACTCGAGTGCTCTCGATCTCTGCGCAGGCCACTAAAATTAAGGTAATGTGTTTATGCGGCGCTGTAGCTTAGACGATGCCGCTGCTTTTATTTTCATGCTAAGGAAGGCAAACGATCAAGTGGGTCACATGGTGGTAAGTGATCATGATCACCTCTGCCCATAGATACCCGCGACCCCAAGTCGGTGCAAGTCGACCTAAGTCGGACGTCAATTTAGATCTAAGTTGGTAAGTCAGTTTTCCATTTTATTTATTCACAATAGCTTTACAACTAAAACATAAACAATTACAAATAAAAATAAATAAAACTAAGACTAAATGAAAATAGTTGTACATATCTAAATTAAATTAAAACTAAATACTTAAGTTAGTTAATTCCTTCGGAACTAGCTACAGGCAGATTTTCAATTACGCTGATAAAAAAAAATCAATGAGCTCTTGGAAAAAATTACGTTCTACGTTATTTGACTGCGGTTTCTAGCAATAAGTCAAACCCGAAATTTATACAAAAGACTTTTCACCAAATAATTCTTGAAAGGAAATAAAACGCAACGCGCAAATAACGCTCGCTAGATACCCCCGTATGTTTTCACAGTACGGTTCTTAATAACATGTAAGAACCTTCTTTGTTAGTGTTAATAAACCTGAAGAGCAACTTTTTATACTTACAACTACATAAGCAAAATTTGGACACACCTGCACTGTTTCCATACTGATCCTTTTTGCTTGGGATTAGGGTTTATTTTTGCTGTCCATTGCGGTGTGCTCCAATGGATTATATTATTCATTATAATTTGTAAAAATAAGCAAGTGGGTACATACAGAACGGACACATCGAGGTCGATTTTTAATAAAAAAGAAATGAAAAAAAAGCAGGAAGTACAGAATGCGGTTTAGTAAAATGTTGTGATTTCCTGTTATTTATGTTTTAAATACGGCTTGCTGTCGGTTGATATTGCCGTAACACTATTGAAGGATAATGGTAATAATGTGATATATTTTAGTAAAATAAAACGAATAAAACGGATCACTCACGTATATAACTCAAGTTTAGCCCGACACGTTTCGGACTAATTAGGATAAGGTAGGAAGGCACGACCCAGCGGCAGCAAGACGCACACTACTGTCGGGCTAAACTCGCTACGGGATGATTCAATAGGAAGATTTGTGTAAGTATGTAGGTATGTGTATGTTTTGTGCAAAATGGTTGAATTATGACGATGATATTGTTGAAATGAAGAATGTTGGAGAAAATCAAGCCTTCGCATAAAACGCCGTCAAATTTTTTTTTACATCGAAACGAACAAAAACAAAATGAATAGTACCTAATAATAATTAAACATAAAACCTAAAACGGAAAACGTCCCCGAGGCCGCTAGCTCGAGGCAAGGTGCCCAAAAGACTGGCGACGTTGCCTCTTTGTATAGCAATGCCTATACGTTGGCCGAGGAACGCGAAAGCCCTTTGGTCACCTGTAATTTTGATTATTTTGAGACAAGAGTATAACAAAATTTAATAATCTATGGTGTGATTGTTCCTCTTTTATAGGTGTACAGAAAAAATCCTGATGGCATAATAAGTAGGTAAGTACGAGGGGCGGCTGATAAGTAATCTCCCTGGTCAGAAATATATTCAAAAATAATGCTGGCTGGTATGGATTTATATTCGTTTGTTATTCTATTTTCAGAATGTATTACATTCATTTGTTTATTGCATCACGTTTATTTGTCTCCTACAATTGTTTCAAACATGTCGGTAGAAAAAGTGAAAATGGATAAAATCGAGCAGCGTGCGGTGATTAAGTTTTTGACTAAAGAAGGGAATACGCCTTCGGAGATCAGACAGCGTATGTTACGTGTGTTTGGCAGTTCGTGTTCTTCCGAATTTGTTATAAAGTTTTGGTCAAAGCAGTTTAAGTTAGGTCGTGAGAGCCTGGAAGATGATCCTGGTAGCGGAAGACCAGTTTCGGCCGTCACCTATGAAAATGTAGCCAGGGTGAAAAAAATTATATTAGAGGACCGACGAGTGAAGCAGTGGGAGATAGCTAGAGATGTGGGCGTCAGTAAAGAGCGAGTCAATGAAATAATTCATGAGCATTTGAACATGTCCAAGGTTAGTGCACGTTGGGTCCCCAGAATGTTGACTGCATTTGACATGGAGAGGCGTGTCAAATGTAGTGAAGAGTTTTTGGACATGAGTCGAGGGAAAGAGGAAGAAATAATTTCTAGAATTGTAACATGTGATTAGACTTGGATTCGACAATGGGACCCGGAAAGTAAGCAAGAGTCGTTACAGTGGAAATTTAAGAATGAGAAGCCGCCTCGGAAATTCAAGGTCTGTCCATCGGCATGTAAACTTATGGCTACAATCATTTGGGACACAGAAGGGGTTTTGCTCATAGATTATTTACCGAAGAAAACTACAATGAATGCTGATTATTACTCAAACTTACTATATCAACTAAGAGAGACAATAAAAGAAAAACGGCGAGGTAAACTAAGCAAAGGAATTCTGATTTTGCACGATAACGCACCAGTGCATACCGCCCGCACAACGAAGCTAGCAATTAAAGACAATGGCTTCGAAACCATTGACCAATCCCCCTTATAGTCCAGATTTATGCCCGTTTTCACCAACGACACCTAAGTCATCACCTAGTCAGGGGACCCCTATCCTAAGTGGCCCCTTATATCTCTCCCTAACCTAATTTCATTTTCACCATACTAGGTAACACCTTAATAGGGGTCACCTAACTAAGTGACGGTTTGTTTCAGATATAGTGATTTCTAAAACCGGTTTTGTATCGATATTTTTTTTTTAAGAAATAACTTCAAAAATCGTTTATAAAAAATTAAAACAACATTTTAAAAACATAGAAAAACTAGACAAATATATTGTTAATACTAAATTGACGTCTTATTTCTTATTTTTAAATGTTAACTAGGCTGTATGGCATTATTTTTGCCATCCAGAAAATAAGAACTTACGAGGACAGTTTTTGATTAAGTATCAAATTTTTTCCGAACTTTCGGTGCGATGATTGAAATTTATTAGCATTCATTGACTGAAACTGGAATGATTAGTTATCTGATTAATTTATTCATGAACTGTACATATTTTCAAAGTATTGTGTTATTCGATTTCTTTGAAACCCGTATAATACAGAACTGACCAGAACCCGCGAGCGCGCATTCTAATTAATCGCTTCTCGTGTGTTTCCTACATGCAGAAAAGCCGTTGGGTATATAAAAAACACAAAATAGGATTATATTTTAAGTGTAAACGGATAGCGAAATCAATAATAAATTGACACAGTGCGCGGCGTTCTGTTATGATTGAACGCGGCTTCTGGTTTGTTTTGTATTCTGAGGGTCATTAATAGACTGATGATGAATAAGTATTAGGCATTCGTCCGGCTGCGATGAGGTCTTCCTTTATACAGAACGGAACGAAAGTATGAAAAACACGCTTTCTTTCGACATTCTACGAGTCGGTATATCTTATGACAAATCTTTAGTACCTATCACACTTTGATATAAATCATCTGATTTTCAGTCTGATCTAAATAAGTTTGATGTGAATATTAAATCCAATTATTCAACAGCTTCCAAACTCTACAAAATCATTTAAATAGCCTTCCATTTTATATAAATCTTATCAATCAAGTTAATTATTGCATAACAAATGCACAATAACCTATAAAAATTAAAACGCATCTGCGACTGCGCGAACTGTCACTTAGCGCTAGGAGGTCAATATTCGAGTCCCTAAACTTAGGGGGCCCCCTTAGCAGTTAGGTGTTACTGAAACGGAAATTGATCTTAGGTGTCACCTAAAAGAGCTAAGGGATCCCTTAAATTTTAGGAGTCATTGGTGAAAACGGGTATTAGCCCCCTGTGACTATTTTTCTGTTCAGACTTCTCAAGAAAGACCTCAGGGGACGAAAGTTTATGACCGATTCAGAAACCGTAGAAAATGACCAGACATGCAGTACATCGTCGCCTTCTCGCCGACAGCGCCAGCCCTAGCACCACCCACCATCACCAGGAGTAAAGTAATAGTCATTATGACATCGAATTCGATATCGTAATGACTTTTCGATATCGAATTCGACAACCAACGTTATTTACAATCATAGTGAAATAAAACGGATCACTCACGTATATAAGTCGAGTTCAGTCCGACATGTATAATTAATAATGTGATATTTTTTATTTATTTTTTACAAAAAAATACAGTTCACGAAACGTCAGCTCAGTATGTTTGTCTATGATTTAAAAAAAACAGTCAAATTCGTGACTGGTATGGGTATGATATATGCCTTCGGCTTCTGAACCCATCTTAGAGTACTTATAATATGTGTGTAGATAAAGTAATGTATGCAACTCCACATAATTAGGCCTTAAAACACTCGTGTGATCCTATTATGAAACTCAGCTTCGCCTCGTTTGATAAAAACTCACTCGTGTTTTAAGGACCCTCATTATGTAGCAGTTGCATAAATTACTATTGTAATTGCCCTTTTCATCACACAATAAAAAATATTAGCTTCAGAATTATTTATAGCAGAATTAAAAGGCTTTGTGAGCTGAGCTCATTTTTGTCTTTTTTTACTTTTTCTCTTAATTTTCAATAAACTAACATAATAATTTTTCGAAATAAAAAAAAAACTAATCGAACAAAAAAAATCTATCGA
This sequence comes from Clepsis dumicolana, assembly GCA_963691665.1. Lineage (NCBI taxonomy): Eukaryota > Metazoa > Arthropoda > Insecta > Lepidoptera > Tortricidae > Clepsis > Clepsis dumicolana. Next base: position 14,379,177 of record OY829520.1, on the reverse strand, counting down.
ACCTAGCTGGCTCCATTGACTTACCAACACCAACTTTACTGATGTTAGTAAGTCAATGGCCAGCTCACAAAATTTCAAGAGAATTTTATTGATTGGGGAATTTTTGCAGAGAACTGAACAGCCGGCCGGACAGACAACACAAGTCACAAGTACGAATCAAAAGAATTTTTACCAAGGTTTCAGTGCGATGAGAGGTGACATGAATGAAGGCGATGCCAAATATAGTAATTTAGTAAAGGCCGAAAACAGCGTCAGTTCTTCGACTCGTGCCTCTGCGATAGTTGAGCCACGAGCGAGCGGAGCGTAATCACATAGATCATTTCCGAACTCATCATTCGCTGTTCAGTCGAGTCAGTTAAGACCCTTCTGATGGCAACTGAGAATTGGTCGCGCGAAATTCTTATACATTCTACGTCAGACAAACGATAGCGCGATCTATTTCAACGCCAGCGACATCTGTTGGTGCGCTTTGGCACTAATTTAGCTATATGATGATTTTTTTATCGTGTCAGTAAAAACATTGTTGAGATTAAATGTTTTGATGATGTTCAAAAAATTTTAATGAAATAATGTCCTCCTGCTCCGACGTGTGTATAATAAAAGACGCAGTCTCTGACAATCCCAACTATTTCCTCTTCCATCCAATAATCCTTTATAATAGCTTGCCGGGATGAGTTTAACTTGGAGAATACTAGGCAATGTTTCAAGTCCAAGTTGATCAATTAGATTGATAGGTAAATGTTTTCATAGAAAGAAAGCATTATTGTTTATTTATTCAACTGAGTTGATATTGTGAATAACTTAATGCTACATTATGAATTTAGTAAAAATAAGTAGCTAATTTATTGAGGTGAGTAGATTTTTATTGTATAATAATTATTAATGTAGGTAATGGTTGAATGGAATAGTATAAGTAATTCTATTTGAACGTAGGTTACCTAATGTGATAATGTTGAATTGAATAATTATAAATTAATAAAGTAAAAATGGTAATGTATTTGCACACCTGCACACAGATTTAATGCGCATACTTACACGAGGGTTAATAATCTTGTAACCGAAGGTATTACTACAAATACAATTTTTTTTTTATGAGCTGCAAGTGGCTGTACAAAATAGGTAATCTTCATTACAGTTTTTTAGGCCACTAGGAAAAACTAAAAATGGATTAAAATTAACAAGCAGATTTTTTTACATTTTGTAAGCAAATCTTACATTGGTATGCTCTAAAGTTAATAAAAAACTATGATTTTTTTTTAATAATTGTTAGGATTATCTAGTTAAGTGCAGTAAAAAAGAGTCTGAATCTCCTGAATTTATTATTAGATTTTTAACATGAAACTACCGTCAGACTCAATCATAGTGAAATAAACGGATCACTCACGTATGCCAGTCGAGTATAGCCTGACATGTTTCGGACTAATCCGTAGTCCTTCCTCTGGGAGCACACGCCACGCCGCCAACCGCCGCGTCTCGCCACCGGCGTGGCGTGTGCTCCCAGAGGAAGGACTGCGGATTACTCCGAAACATGTCAGGCTATACTCGAGTGATATAATGTGTGTGATCCGTTTATTTTACTATTGTTATCAGATTATTGCAATGTTTCAGTTCGTAAAGTTGCTTCAATGGAGACTGTGTTTTATCTTTCTTTTTTGCAAAAAAAAATGTAAGTCTCATTTGCTATTTGATTCTGGCAGGAGTAATTAAACGAGCGAGTGCAAAACGCGAGCGAAGCGTCTCCGTTTCAGCTTGGACAAAAATTCCTTCGTATGTCTGTCCGGCGACAAAAAAAAGAATATTATTTTTTTATCGAACCTGCTCACGAAAATTCACGAAAATCAGTTCAGAAATGCGACCTGTATAGGAACAGCCAGTTCGGTATTTACTCGTATTACCTAGCTATTTAATTTTTTGTCGGTTCAAATATTAATTTGATTTTTTTAAACGAATAAACATAAAATGTTAAAAAATAAACTAATTCTCGTGAAAGTTTGCCATCAGGTTTGATAATTATGGAATTTTTGTCAATTGGCTGTAAGGAAATTAAAAAAAAATGTAAAAAAATTAAGTCGCCAGGTCCACAGCTTAGAGTTAGCAGCTTATAGGTGCATTTTTATAACCGATGTCTTCCTTTTTTTTATGACCGAGCGAGCGAAGCTTGGACAAAAATGCTTTCGTACCTACGTCTGTCTGGCGTCTGTCCAGTGCCCTAAGCACGACTTGTCGAATCCTGCGTTACGTTACGGTTATTGTATCGAGATCGAGAAATCTCATACTAAATTTTAGTTCCAAATACGCTCACGGGCGGGCGCTGTTCCAAACGTCATACAAACTCATTATAGCTTACTATTTGATTTTACGTGACGCAGGATTCGACAAGTCGTGCTTAGGGCACTGTTGATTTGAATTGATTTGTTTTCCAAGCGTCTGCTCAACTGTTTTCTAACAAAAGTGTTCCATAAATTGTTAAGTGCAAGTGCCTTTTCAGCGCTGGTCAATTTTTGAAAAGTTTTCAATTCAGTAATACCTATAAGACCAAGCCAACGAAATAGCAAGCTGCAATTAAAACCGCAATAAAATGAAATTCCTAATTAAAGTACCACTTTAATTCAATTAAACAAAGTTAACGCCCTACGAAGTTATTTGCGAACTCCGCCCTACAATTTCCACACCTACGTATTTTAGCACAATTTAATTAATATTTCAAACTTTTCAGTCTCGGAATCAAGCTTGTATTTCATTGTTTATAATTACAAAGTAGCCTTAGAAAGAGGTATCCAGACAGTTCTGAAACAAGCAACGCAAGTATTATTCACAGGAAACATTATTTGAAAATTATACTAATTAATTAATTCCCAAAACAAGTTTATCATACATTTTACCGCTTATTAGGGTTGCCGTAATGTGAAGACGTCAACCGGGACAATTGACGCTTTCTTCATCCCAGGGGAGGGGGAAGTTGGGGGAAGGGGGGTTAGGGGGGGAGCTCGTCAGTTTCCTTTACCGTGCATGCATGCCTGAGGGTCGAGCACGAGTATTCGAATCCTGCGTAATGTGATCGAGGAGTAACGTTATTGAGAAATATGTGTGACGTTTGGAATAGGGCCCGCCCGTGATCGTATTTGAAACCAAAATGGATGTATGAGGTCTCTCGATTTCGATACGATAACGTAACGTTGCGCAGGATTCGAAAACTCGTGCTTGGCTTGCTGTTTATCTATTCCCGTGGGCTTCGCTTTGTAATCCTCCATCTTTTTTTCTTTTCACAAGAAAATGTCTGAATTACAATTGGAAAACTGGGAGCGTCTCTAGCGGCACGTATCGACAGCAAACTATTCTTATAGTGTTGGACGCTTTAACATAAATGGGATCGAGACGTTTTCATGCGTGCGTAACGTTACGTTATCGTATCGAGACCGAGAAACCTCATACTAAATTTTAGTTCCAAATACGCTCACGGGCGGGCGCTGTTCTAAACGTCATACAAACTCGATAACGTTTACCATTCGATTTTACGTGATGCAGGTTTCGAATATTCGTACTCGTTCGCCAGAGCGCCACCTAGTGTATCTAATCAACGGCCAAAAAAAACGTCTCGATCGCGTGTCAAATAGTATGAGAATTGTTTGTTGTCGATAAATGCCACTAGTGGCGCTGCTATTGTACCCATAGTAATCGCGTAATAAAACGTTTTTTTGGCCTTCGATTACACTAGAGGCTCTGTGGACGCTCAGTGCCTAATGTATTTCTACTATCAACAAAATACGAATCGAGCTCGCCCTAGTTAACGTGTCAAATACTGTGAGAGTACGTTGCCAATTAATTAATTGTAGGTAGTGATTTTTAAGTGAACCACTTTGAATAGGCTAGTCATCATCACCGCCAGTCTATTTATACTCGGGCTATATAAGTAGTACAATTCGAACGCGGAATTGATGCTCAGGAGTTTATAAAACGATTTATACCTCATATTCAATTATCTGGACAAACGCAAACGAAATTTTCATTAATGCATGCTTCACATATAAAGCAATCATTGATAGCTTATTACTTAGCTGCTCTGTAGCTAAGCCTTTTAAGTTTTGGAACTGGGGGAAAAGTTTTTGTTTGGAAAAAGCAAAAAAAAACATTCTTCAATACATTCATTGCCTCTACTGGTTGACAACACAAATGAGAGATATTTTTTTTTACTTTTAAGTCTACATCTACACTAATAATATTATAAAGAGGAAAGATTTGTACCTGTTTTTGTATGTTTGTAATGAATAGGCTCAAAAAGTACTGGGCCGATTTAAAAAATTCTTTCACCAATAGAATGCTACATTCTTCCAATTTGACATAGACTACATTTCATTTTGAAAAAAATTAGGGATCCTTGGTAAAATTTGAACAATGTAACCGAAGGTGTAGAAAAATGAGTCTTAAAATGTCTTTCGTCGAATGCGCTGCCGAAACTATTAGCGATAGAAAAAAATAATGTACAACAATATTGAAGAACATCATAATGTCTACAAAAAACTCCGCGGTAGCATATGTCCAACTATTGTAGTTATGTCACTACAACAACTTTTTTCATTTTATAATTGTCTACCCCGTGCGAAGCCGGGACGGGCTGCTAGTCTATAATAAAAAGACTTTACAGTGCCCACTTACACTTACTTAAACCCTCGCTGAATTCTTGACGGTTCATCAAAACGAACCCTGTACTGTAAATTTCATCTCTTTAGGGATAGGCAAAGGAAACGAAGTCCATGCAGCTACATTATTTTCGTAAATCTTTTTTTTTTCTTCCATTATTTTTTCATGCAACTTCCAATTTGTGAGCGTAATTTGTGGATTTTGGTCGAAGTCGGGGTAATTCGGGGCTTACTGGCCGAACGAACGGAATATCCGCGAGTCCGCGTATCTCGTGTCCAATCTTAAAAGTCAGAGAAAATAACAGCAGGTTTCTAATAGTGATCGAAATGAGAGCTATATCGCTAGTCGAAAATCCGCAAGGATCGCTAGAGCCGACTGAGATTGTGGGATAAGTTAATGAAACAGTTCTGAGTCTACATAAATATTTATGTTATCACATAAAAACAAATTGGATACATATTATAATAACAATTTAAACTACAATAATTACAACGTGGCCATATAAAAGTATACCCTTTCAAACTAAAAAAGAATTTTTGAAATCATTCATGCCGTCTTCGAGTAATCGGGGAACAATCCTAACTAATATTATAAATTCGAAAGTAACTCTGTCTCTCTGTCCCTCTGTCTGTCTGTTTGTTACCTCTTCACGGGAAAACCGCTGCACCAATATAGATGAAATTTGGTAAGAAAGATCTGAATATTGAGGAATAACATAGGCTACTTTTTATTGGGGAAAATAATATAGTTCCCGCGGGATAGCGATAACCGAAATCTAAGCGGACGAAGTCGCGGGCAACAGCTAGTAATAATAAAAAACGATTCCGACGAATTGAGAACTTCCTGCTTTTTTTTAAAGTCGGTTAAAAAGGACAATATGGCAGCACCTGAGGCGCGATTACGAATACTCGAATCCTGCGTAACGTAATGTTGTCGTATCAAAATCGAGAAACTTCGTATTAAATTTTAGTACCAAATACGCTCACGGGCGGGCGCTGTTCCAAACGTCATACAAATTTCTCATTAACGTTACTACTCGATTACGTTACGGTTATCGTATCGAGATCGAGAAACCTCATACTTACCAAATTTTAGTTTCAAATACGCTCACGGGCGGGCGCTGTTCCAAACGTCATACAAACTCGATAACGTTTACTATTCGATTTTACGTGACGCAGGTTTCGAATATTTGTACTCGGCCCTCAGTTACAGTTACCAGCGTTTGAATACAGTAGGGTAAGTATATTAAAATTTAATATAGTTACCCTACTGTACCCAAATCCTGGTTGAAATCTAAGTTTGATTGAATTGTTCCGTAGGATTTGTAACTCGCCTCCTAATAAAATTGTTTTTATCCACTCCAAACCGGGATGTAGCGCCTTATTTAATTTGGCCCCGGATTGAGTAACGGCGCCGGATCGGAACGGAAAAGAAACTTGCCGTACCGATTTAAAGATTAGTGAGTTCTGAGTACCAATATTCGAATCCTGCGTAACGTAACGTAACCGTATCGAAATCGAGAAACTGCATGAAACAATTTTAGTTCCAAATACGCTCGAGGGAGGGCGCTGTTCCAAACGTCATACAAATTTCTCGATATCGTTTTACTACTCGATTACGTTACGCTGGATTCGAATATTCGTACTCGGCCCTCTGAAAGAAACAAGCTACTTTAATTCAAGATTTATTAACCCCGGAGTCCTAATTTTTGAAAGCTACCGCTAGATGGCGTCAGTTGTCCCGGATTTTTGACGCTACTAGTGCCACCTATCGATAAATTTTGGAATCGCTACTGCACCTACATTGATAAATCGAGATAACAATGCAGTCCAATAGCAATTGGATAGCAAACAATGAGGTCCATTTTATTTTGGTAGCATTAAGATAACTCGCGATAAAGCTCTGCCAAAACTACACTTTCGTCTCACTGCAGAAAATCAAAGGCTAACACTGGCAACCTCGTACAAATGTAGTACTACGCTCGCCATTTCATCTTTATACCCAAGACACTAAAGTTCCATCTACTTTGTCACAATTAGGAATGATAGGGTTTTTTGAAGAAGAAACCGCAATTTCCACGATAGTGCCAAGTTTACGCGCGATGGGGTTATTTCCAGAGCTAATGAAGCAGGATATTCAATTAAAGTGGGTATTGAAAATGTCTAGAGACGTGCCCGGAATAGAATCCTCGACTTGAACTGTGTCGCTAAACAATGTAGGGGCTGATTCTGAGATTAATGCCAAAACTTCCAATACGAGCGGAACGAATTATTATACTCAAGTAAAGATTAGTCATTATGCTTTAAACTAACCAACTTAGAAAAGATCAAAAACCCCCGACATTGTCATTCAATATTTAAAAACGGGTGAACCGATTTGATTGAAACTTAGCTAAGAACCATCTCGATTAAACTAGCTATTGATAAAAAAAAACCGGACAAAGATTCAAAGGTACAAAGATTCCACTGCCTTTTCCCAGTGTTTTAAGATAAATAAATAAATAAAAACAAATAAAATAAAAAAATAAAATAATATAATAAGATGTCCAGTATTAGCAGAGTCCTGTAAGCAAAATGTACTCAGTGTGGGATCATTTTATATTGGTCTGTGACATATACAGACAAGCGTAAAAAAAATTAAGACATTGAGAATTTTCTGAGTGGTTGTGTAATAACACACTTAAGAGCTTACCTTCATACCAAATTTCAAGTTTCTAGGACAACCTGGACCCTAACCTTTAGGTTTTCACAGTACGGCAATTTATATGGAAACAACCTTTTTAATGACTGTAGGTATTTTTCGATTGCGTTGACTTAGGTTTTTTATTTTTAGGGTTCCCGCTCTCCGGGTTGTACACCAGCTGCTCGCTCGTCCAGTAGCCCAGACCCATTATGAACGCGCCCTCCACCTGAAAGAGGAACGTGTTGAAGTCAGTCTGTTGTAAATACAAATACTTACGTTTTTGTAAATACATACTATCTTACATAATTATTAAATTTACTTATACTAAATTTCAAGTCAATCCGACAACTATTACTTCGGTTTTAGGGTTCCGTACCTCAAAAGGAAAAAACGGAACCCTTATAGGATCACTTTGTTGTCCGCTTGTCTGTCTGTTTGTCTGTCTGTCTGTCTGTCAAGACCCTTTTTCCCTGGAACGCGTGGAGGTAGCATGCTGAAATTAATATCAAATACTCAAACCTGCGGTCCCTTGAAGCTGTGAAAAAAATCAAGCATCCAAGTCAACGCAATCAAAAGATAGTCATTAAAAAAGTCGTTTCCATACAAGTTGCCGTTTTTTGAAAACCTTAAGGGTAGGTACTTCCAGTTGTCCTAGAAACTTGAAATTTGGTATGAAGGTAGCTCTTATAGTACAACCACTCAGAAAAGTCTAAAAATCTTATTTTTTTATGTCTGTCTCTAGATTTCGAGGACCAATATAAGTTGACCCCACACTGCGTACATTTTGCTTTGGAGCAGGTCTCTGCTTACACTGGATCTTTCTACAGAAGCCTCGTGCGCGAGTCCGACTCGCACTTGGCCGGTTTTTTTTTCACATGTTCAAGCAGCAGGCTTGAATATTTTTGATGAATTTCAGCCTGCTACCTCCACGCGTTCCAGAGAAAAAGGGTCTTGACAGATAGACAGACGGACAACAAAGTGAATGTTATAACGGTTCCGTTTTTTCCTTTTGAGGTACGGCACCCTAAAAACGCGCCTCGTCGTTTCTTGAACCCTCGTAACTTGGGTGATCATTGAGCGGAACTGGCTTCGTAAAAAACCTTCTATTTCTTACTAAATGATGCCTCAAATCACATGAAACGAGTTCTCAAACCCTTAGTACCGAATGCAGAAACAATTCATAGGCCAGCCAAAGCCCACGATAAGCTATTTCCGATTTTCGATACCAATTTGCACCAACATCCTGTCCTACTTCCACCACTAAACTCCGTACTAAACAAAGTTTCAAGGCTACTTTTCACAGGACATCATCCATTGCTTGTTAGAAGCGATGGTAGCGTATCGATGTGGTTTGGTGGCACAGCGATGGATAGTATAGTTAGTGATGTTCCAATAGCCAACTAATTGTCAAAGGTGGATCGTATATTGATTTGGCGGGCTCTGGGTATATTTTTTGGTCACAGACGATGGAATGTTTCCGCTAGCGGCCAATGAAGCAATTTGCATCGAGGTGATACCGGAACCCCATGTTCAACAGGTTACCCGGAATCTGTTTAAAATTGACACGAAATGTTAGCAAATTTGGGAATGAGCACGCCTAACCTACAATTATTATTATTAATAACTTAAAGCTCTCGGGGAAAGCCCGATTCCCGTGACAGACGAACTATTTACATAGGTAACCTATTTATAAATATGTATTGTAGAGAACCCTCGGTTCGCGAGTCCGGTCGACTCCGACTCGCACTTGGCCCGTTTTTAGGGTTCCGTTCCGTACCTCAAAAGGAAAAAACTGAACCCTTATAGGATCACTTTGTTGTCTGTCTGTCTGTCAAGACCTTTTTTCTCTGGAACGCGTAGAGGTAGCAGGCTGAAATTAATATCAAATATTCAAGCCTGCAGTCCCTTGAAGCTGGGAAAAGTTCAACCTTCTAAGTCAACGCAATCAAAAGATATAATCATTAAGAAGGTTGTTAAAATAGGAATTGCTGTAAAAACCTAAAGGGTATCTACAGTTGTTGTCCTAGAAACTTGAAATTTGGTATGAAGGTAGCTCTAATACCACAACCACTCAGAAAATTCTCAAAATCTTAATTTGTTATGTCTGTCTGTAGATTTCACAGACCAATATAAGATGACCCCAAACTGCGTACATTTTGCTTAGGAGCAGGGCCCTGCACTAACACTGGACAATTTAAAACACTGGGGAAAAGCTTTAAAATCTTTCCACGGAACCCTCGTGCGCGAGTCTGACTCGCACTTGACCAGTTTTTTTTCTGTTACTGGACTCCTGAAGTAAAGCAATTTTTGCGGATGCAAATTTTTACAAAATGTAACTGAGTACTTAACAATTTTGTGTATCTTGAAAGTAATTAATGAATATTTATTTAAAACAAATACCATTGTACATTTATTTTAACACTACCTACAAAGTAAATAATAAATAAATAATATCATGGGACAAATTGACATCAATTGACCTAGTCCCAAACTAGGCAAAGCTTGTACTATGGGTACTAGACAACGGATAAACATACTTATATAGATAAATACATACTTATATACATATTAAACATCCAAAACCCGAGAGCAAACATTCGCATTCATCATACAAACATCTGCCCCGACCGGGATTCGAACCCGGGACCTCAAGCTTCATAGTCAGAGTCACTAACAACTAGGCCATCCGGTCGTCAAATAAAAGTAAATAAAAATATTAAAACTAACCTAAAAAATTAAAAATTACCTACCAAACCTGGACCTCTCGGCAGGGTGCCCATCACGCAGGCAGCATTCCCGCACTGAATTGCGGTAGCAATTCTTTGCGCGAGAAAGCTGCCCGCGCGAGGGTCGCCTGTTGCCTCTTTCAGGCGTTTGCTGAGCACCTTGTGGAGCCCGAGCGCACCCTTACCCCAAGGACCCAGCGTCTCGACGCCAAACGGCAAGAACTTGTATTGGGCGCCGAGACAGCTGTACTTGTTGACCTTGAGGCGCTCCCGGGCGTCCGCCGCCGCTCCTGCCCGTTTGCTTGTTAGTGAGACGTAGGACGCTGCCAGGGTGTCCGTGCAAGTGGCGTCCCACACCAGCGCACGGCCCAACTTCCTGAAGTTAGACAATGTTTTACCGCGCCCGAGTTGAAAATTCATTAAAGACCCAAGTGACAGCTCTTTCTGCCAGCTCACTTCATACAACTCTACGAAACTGGCCAGTAAAGTCTTACATAAAAAATCTAGAAATATATGTACATTTTAACAAAGAAGCAAAACCACCTTGAGACAAAAAAAACTAATACAGAATTGAGAACAAAAACGTTCCGACGAATTGAGAACCTCCTCCACCCTCCTCCTCCTCCTCCTTTTTTTGAAGTCGGTTAAAAAACAGACAAACAGTTTATCACTTAGGCACGTGTTACACTGCGTGTGTAAACTCGACAATAATGAGATGCAATTAAAGATAGGCCAATTAAGTTTTTCATGGTCTTTTAATTGTGTTATCGAAAATGTTGTTTATTATAAAATATTAAGCGGTGGGTGTGAAAAACAGGTTAGGTATTTACACAGATGAATCAATTCATTTGTAAATTGCAAAATGTTAATCTATTAGGGTTCCGTACTAAAATGGTAATTAAATTAAAATCTCGAAAACCCGTGACCTTAAAAAAGCTATAAAAAGTGAAAGTTTTTTTCTGGGCCTGGTCCTTTAACTACGTTAACTTTTGCGCAGTCGGGTGCAATGTTTTTTTTGCCCTCCGTTTTATGTCAGGGGTTTTAGATTATTTTTTTTTGTCACTTTTTAGGTTTCCGTAGTCAAAATGGCAAAACGGAACCCTTATAGTTAAAATTCAAAGTGGGGCTACTAAGTACCTAGTAAGAAAGACTCTGTTTGCACATCGTAAACCTTTTTTTTTAACCTTAGCTTCCTAATCTACGAAGCTTAAAAAGATAAAAATCACGGAATAAAATAAATAAAACGTTATCTTTAAATAACACAGTCTTTTACAGAAACCATCAAAAATACATTATCTAGGGGTCCTTGCGGATACACTTCGACCCAGTGGGATCTTTTGTGCATTTATCCCTCCTTTGCACTATTCTATCGCTTTACCCACTACTTCCATGTAGTGGATGATTTGGCGCAGCCTTAAAGTCTCCTGGTTTGGGGTAGCCGTTGCCGAAGAGATTCATTCTTGATCTGGCGAGGGCCTCACATTCACACAACACGTGTTCCATTGTTTCGACCTCTTCGCCACACATTCTACATTCTTCATTGTTATAGAGTCCCATCTTCGCCAATTGGTATTTGGTCCCGAAGTGACCTGTGAACACCCCAATTACATATCGGAGTTGTCTTCTGCTGAGGTTCCAAAGTTTCTTGGTCCAGCCTGGGTTAACGTTTTCTATGAAACGCTTCGAGTGTTTGACTCCTGCCAGAGCTTTCAACTCTTGTCGGTGTTTGGCTCTTGTGTGGTCATTTATAGCGGTTCTGATGGTTCCTTGTGACAGTCCCACATATAGTTCGGGTCCCGTGTAATCGTTGTTGGACCCTGCTCTTGCAAGCTTGTCTGCTTTTTCGTTACCTACGAAGCCCTTGTGTCCTGGAATCCATACCAGTCTCACTTTGTTGTGTCTGCCAAGCTTGTTCAGTGCTTGGACGCCGTTGTATACTAGTCGCGAGTCTACCTTAGGTGATATAAGTGCCTTCAGTGCTGCTTGACTGTCACTGAGAATATGGATGGTTGTTTTTTTGATTTTCCTATCTATATTCTCTTGTGCACAGGCTATTATTGCATATGTCTCCGCTTGGAAGAGTGTTGCATAATGTCCCATACTTACACTGCTGTTAAAGTCCTTGGCATGGATGCCTGCTCCCGTACCGGATTTCATTTTGGATCCATCCGTGTACCATGAGGAACCGTTACCATCGGGTGGCTTAAGTCCGTTGGCCCATTCGTCCCTTGTGGGAACATGTACTTTGAAGTTCCTTCGAAATATGTACTTTGGTTGCGTTTTGTCTCAACTCATTGTTGTTATTATTTCGAGTTCCCTATTATGTTCCATTTTAGTGTGCTTTGTCCTCGGAGCCGAATCATCCCACAGACCACTCGTCCTCATTCTGTGTAATGATTTACGGGCCTCGGATTGGATAGTAATATGCAGTGGTGGTAGGTCTACTAGGACTTCCAGTGCTGCAGTGGGTGTCGTTCTAAACGCCCCTGTGATGGCCATGCAAGCTATTCTCTGTATTTTAGCTAGAGAGGCTTTGCATGTGCTTAGTAGTGTCCTCGGCCACCAGGCCAGACAGCCGTACAGTAAGATGGGTTTCACCATCATTGTGTAGATCCATCTGAGTACTTTAGGGTTGAGTCCCCATGTTTTACCATATGCAGATCTACATATTCCAAATACTCTAGTTGCTTTAGTTATAGTGTATTTGACATGTTTCTTCCAGTTGAGTTCTTTATCTAGGATTATGCCAAGATATTTTACTTCACTGGACGGTTTTAGTTTCATCCCATACATCCTCAGGGGCTGCATTGTTTTAAGGTCCCTTTTCCTGGTGAATGGAATTACCACAGTTTTGCTCGGATTTATGGATAATTGGTATTTGTTGCACCACCTCTCCACTTTTCTCAGAGCCTCATTCATGATACCTGTCACCGTGTTTGGGAACTTCCCGTTGACTAGTATCACCAGGTCATCCGCATACCCTATTGCGTGTATGGGGCCTGCGTTTAGATCCTCCAGTAGTGAGTCTACCACCAGGCTCCAGAGCGTAGGTGACAGGACTCCCCCCTGTGGGCATCCTTTAGTTGCCGTAGCTAATAATTCGTCTCCTAATAGAGTTGACATGATTAGTCGGCTATTCAGCATGTTGGTCCATCCATCTGCATAGGGTGGGTTCAATGCCATGTCGACCCGCAGCGATTTTGATGGCATGATATGTGGTGCGGTCGAAAGCTCCCTCCACATATAGAAATGCAGCCAGGCAGAGTTCTTTGTTTCCGATTGCCTGTTCCGCTCTATTTATCACCAGGTGTATCGCTGAGTCAGTCGATTTTCCCGGCTGATACGCGCATTGCATGTTTTGTAGTGGATGTCTTTTTAGGGGTCCATCCCTTATGTGTCTGTCAACCATCTTTTCCAAGGTCTTAAGGAAGAATGATGACAAACTTATTGGCCTGTATAATCTGGCGTCACTGTAATCTGCCTTGCCGGGTTTTGTAGGGATTACTTTGACCAATTTCCAGACCTGTGGTACATGTCCAAAGGCTAGGCACGCTCTGTACAGTCTACTCAGGTGTAGTATAAGTACGTTAGCGCCTTGTTGTAGTAGGACAGGATAAACGCCATCTGGTCCTGGCGCCTTGTAGGGACGAAAGGTGGATAACGCCCACTTTATCCTGTCATGGTCTATTACTTTTTAGCGGTGTCCCAGCTGTGCCTCGTGGTTCTAAGACCCTGGTCTGTAGCACTAATTGTTTCATCATCCGTTATGCCCTGGTGTATCACCGAGCCTGGAAAATGTGTTTCACACATTACTCTTAGTGTCTCTAAGCCCGATTTTGTCATATTCCCATCTTTACCTCTTATGGTTGTTAGCGGGATTGATTTTGTTGTGCCTAGAGCCTTTGTGAGTCTCATACCTTCTGGTATTGAGCCTATTTGATCGCAGTGATCTCTCCATGCTTTCTTTTTTGCTTTTCTCACAGCCTTGTTGTATTCTGTGTGCTTCTTCGCGTAGTTATTCGAGGCCTTTGCATCGTTGAAGATCGCCCTGGTTTCCTTCCTGAGTTTTGCGATCTCAGGATTCCACCATGGCACCTTCTTTGCTACAACTTTCCTTTCCGGGCAGTTCCTAGTCCAGGCGTTGTTGATTGCTCTGGTAATGTTGTCTGCTTCAAATTCAATGTCAATTATGGAATTGAGCTTACCTTTTGGGTCACCTGGTTCCACTTTTAGGTCAGTCTTAAATGATGTCCAGTCAGTGTTCCTAGGGTTCCTTCTACGCACAGTTTCTATAGGTGTGTTTGTTCTGTACTTGAAGCATATATACCTATGGTCCGATAAGGATATTTCATTGGATACATGCCATGATGTAATGTCGTTTTGTATGTTGTTAGTAGCTAACGTTATATCAATGACCTGTCCTCTTTTTGCATTAACAAATGTGGGTTCATTGCCTTTGTTTATAATTTGTATTTATGTTGTCGACACTCCGGGTCGTGTGCTTTTCCCCTACACCACGGCTGGACATAGAGGAAAGGCTGAATTTTTTCCATATATTCAAATCTTAGCTTGTTTTTATCACTTTTTGCAGTGACTAGTTAGGTATGAGAAAACCGTAAAAACAAAAAATTGGGAGAAAAAATACAAAAAGATACTCCTACTGAGATCATAATTTTTTCAACTTAGAATTTGGGGCTTCGTAGATAAAGTTTATTCCGCGACGTATTTGAAAAAAAAAGATTACTAACACAAAGCTCAAAGTTTTGACCCAGGCTCTGCTTAATTTGAAACTGGGTTTTCCCACGGTATTAATATAGCAAGGTAAGTGGTTAAACAAACTGTTTTTTTTTTCAGATGGGCCGTACACTAGAGAAGTGATACAGTTGCGCACAGCAACAAAACATGCTGAGTTCAAATTATACTGATTTAATTTTGAAAACTATGAAGTTCATGCATTCATTACAAAAAATAACAAATTAATCATTAAATATTCATTTGTTCCAGTGTCGCCCGCGCAAGCGCGTGAAGCGGTCGTGTTAAATTGCGAGTGCAGTATCGTAATCATAACGTCGGTTTTAAAATGCAACAGTTGCAATATAGTAGTCGACGAGTTGTTGACGTTCGTGCAAAACAAGCTTCATGTGATGGACGAGGAAAGCTTGTATCACATTTGTGTGTCGGCGTTCTCGTCCGAAGATATAACAAAGTCTAAGCAACTTTTGTTTCAAGCAGTATCTACAGATATGTGTGCAATTAATAGAAGAGGAGCGGGCAAGAAACAAAGACACTTGGAGGATATTATCGCACTATTTAAAGGTACCGATGCCCAGAAAATACCCATTTTTGTAGCCCGCGACCTGAACCGATTACCACCCATAACATTCGACTCAGTAGATGTAACTGGTCTATTAAGAGACATATTGAAATTAAAATCAGATATAACGAGTATAAGAGACAGTTATACAACACAAAATCAGCTGGAAGAGTTAAAGGCGGAAGTCAAAAAAACAAGAAGCCAGCTTAACAAAATAACTACACCGTTTTATAACGCCAATCATTCAAATTCAAATATAAACATCAACACTAGAAGAGGTGCATATTTGGACAGCGGGCCAATCGGGTTCTCGCAGTTTGACCTCGAGCGGACGGTAGTAGATAATAATAACGTGAAGTCTCACTCATACACATCAATAAGCAATGGGTCGCCTCTCGCTTCTTCACAGCGCTGTTTGACACATGCAAGTGGCGGAAGAAATTGTAGAAATATAGCAATGGTGCAACTGTCAAGCGAGTGCAAAACGAGTTCCTTTGTTATTGACCCGATGAACGACACACACGAAAGTATAATTATTACTCGAAAAGAGGGTTCGGTTTCGCCTATTACGGATACTGTTAAGACGCCCCATAACGCAATACCGGTAACATCTAGCCCTACTAGTAAGACACCAACCATGGCTGACGTACTTAAGAATGGAGAATGGAAGATACAGCAGCGGCGTAAACGAAAGAAAGCATTCGGAAACAGGATAAACCACTTTGTGGGGCTGCGAGGAAAAGCAAAAACACAACCCGGGGGCAAATTTAAAGCTGCCGATGTTAAGGCACCGTTATTTATTTCCAACGTGCACATGAGTACAGCTGAGAGCGATATTGTGAAACACATTCGCGAAAAAACGCAAGTTACTGTGGAGCTGCAGAGGATTAATATGAAGAATAAAAATAAAACTCATAAGGCATACAAAATGTACGTACCTAGCGAAAATACACAATTGTTTCTCGATGCGAATGTATGGCCAGAGGGAATTATTTTTCGTCGCTTTGTACATTATAAGTACAGAGTCCAGGACAGAGGCAACTCTGGGGTCGAGGATACGTCTAAACACTGCGTAAATGGATAGCAAACGATCATGTAAATTTACTACTTTTAACTGTAAGAATGTTAAAAGATCAGTTGAAAACATAAGAGAATTATGTATATTTTCGGACGTTATTGCGCTTCAAGAAACGTGGCTGCTGCCGCACGATTTGCCGTTCCTGTCCACTATTCATGAGAAGTTCGCTTATACGGCTACTTCTGCAGTCGATACATCAGCTGGGCTACTCAGAGGGAGACCCCATGGGGGCGTGGCCTTGTTGTGGCGAAAAAGTCTGTTCCCATCGGCAACAGTGTTGGAGTGCAATAATAATAATAGGTTGTGCGGTATTCAAATTACATTGGGTGGTAAGCGTATTGTGATATTTAGTGTTTACATGCCTACAGATGCGGTGGAGAACCTGCCGGTCTTTACTGAGTGCGTGAGTACTTTACATGCCGTTATAGAGGACAGTAATGTAGAATCTGCATATATGCTGGGTGACTTTAATGCCCACCCCCATGAAATGTTTTATAAAGAGTTAATTAGCTTTTGTGAGGATCGTGAGTGGTACTGTGCTGACCTGGAGGCACTCAGGTTGGACTCTGGAACATATACATATGTGAGTGATTATCATGGGTGTGAGCGCTGGCTGGACCACTGTGTGGTAACACAGTCGGCTAGGTCAACCATATCTAGGGTTGAGGTCTTGCATAATGTGTATTGGTCTGATCATTAGCCGATGTAATTTAGAGATAACAAAACCAAAAATATACAGTTGTAATATTAGTAAATCAAATGTATTATGGGGTGACAGAAACCCAGATGAATGTGACATGTATAAAGTTAAATGTAATGATTTATTAAAAGATATCGACTTTCCATGGCAATTAACAAATTGTGCAGATATATGTTGTAACCGTAAGGATGACTCGCATAAAGACATTATTGATGAATTGTATCGTTACATAATACGTGCACTTAGTGCCGCCGCAGTTATGAGCAGGGGGGTATCTTACCGCAGGAGGAGAAAGCAGGTACTGGGGAGGAATAAGCACGTAGGTGATTCTCATAAGAAGGCTAGGCTGAGATTTAGGATATGGGTATCTCTTGGTAAACCGTCAGAGGGTCCAGTTTTTGAGTCAATGTGCTTAAGTCGTAAAACGTTTAAATCTAAACTAAAATGGTGTCAGCAACACCAAGAGCAAATTAAAATGGACAGGCTGGCGTCATATCATGATAAAAATGACTTTCGCAATTTTTGGAAAGGCACTAACAGACTGAATCATAGGCCTGGACTGTCTGTAAGTATTGAGAATGAGACAGATCCCAGAAATATTGCTAACTTGTTTAAAAATCATTTTGCTGTCAAGTCTTCTCTTGCTACTGCTCCCACGGGGGGGAAAGTTGCGTCTTCGGGGGGTGAGTGTGATGTAAGGTTCTTGGCAAAGCAGATAAGAGGGGTGGTCAGGGGAATGAAGAGGGGCAAGTCTCCTGGCCACGATGGGTTAAATATTGAGCACCTTCAGCATGCTGGACACCATCTGAACAGGGTTCTCGCCATGCTTTTCTCTGTGTGTCTGAGTCATGCATACCTGCCGCCTGATATGATACGTACTGTAGTTGTGAACTAAAAAACAATTACTTTGCTCACCCGCGACCACTAATGACAAATAGTTATATCTGTGCGGCAAATGTATGTTGTAGTATAGTGGTGGTGGTGATAGTTGGGTCTGTGTGGCATGTGTTGATTCGTGTAGCAGTGGAGGTGGAGGTGTTGCATGGAAACATACATTTGCCGCACAGATATAACTATTTGTCATTAGTGGTCGCGGGTGAGCAAAGTAATTGTTTTTTAGTTCATAAATATGGACCTCCGCAAAGTAACGCCTGATTCAATAAATTACTGTAGTTGTGCCAAACATTAAAAACAAAAACGGTGATATAACCAGACTATCTAATTACAGGCCAATCTCGCTGGCTACGGTTGTGGCTAAGGTGTTTGACGCTGTGCTGGACGCTGAGTTGAATAAATACATCAAGCTACATGATGCGCAGTTTGGGTTCAGACCTAAGCTTTCCACTGAGAGCGCAATACTGAGTCTCAAGCACACCGTCGAATACTATACGCGTAGGAAGACTCGTATATATGCGTGTTTCCTGGACCTCTCTAAAGCTTTCGACTTGGTAAACTACGAACTGCTATGGACCAAACTAGAAAAGGAGGGGGTTCCTGATGAACTTATACGCATATTTAGGAGTTGGTATATGGGCCAAGTCAACACTGTCAGATGGGGTAGCGATTGGTCTGATGAGTACAGGTTGGAGTGCGGGGTGAGGCAAGGGGGGAGAACCTCGCCAAGGCTATTCAATCTGTACATCAATGCACTCGTCGAGGAGCTGAGCAGCATGCGTGTCGGCTGTCATGTGGGCGGTGTATGCCTTAATAACATCAGCTACGCGGACGACATGGTGCTGCTGGGCCCCTCACCTGGTGCAATTGAGATACTATTAAAAACCTGTGAAGCTTATGCACATAAACATGGCCTTAAATATAACGCTCTTAAAAGCGAACTTATGGTGTTTAAAGCAGGCGCTAAGTGCCCGTCGTATGTGCCTCCCCTGTATCTGAACGGTACTGTCCTTAAGAGGGTATCGTATGTTAAATATCTGGGACACTTAGTCACAGACGATCAGCGAGATGATGCTGATATTGAACGGGAACGTAGGGCGCTGGCGATCAGGGCTAATATGATAGCTCACAGATTCAGAAGATGCACTACTTCAATCAAAATTACACTATTTAGAGCGTATTGTACCTCACTTTATACCTGCAGTCTGTGGGCTAATTATACACAAAGATCGATCAGCGCCCTACGGGTCCAATATAATAACGCCTTCAGGGTGCTGCTGGGGCTGCCGCGCTCATGCAGTGCGTCTGGTATGTTCGCGGACGCGCGTGTGGACGGCTTCCACGCCACCGTTCGCAAGCGAGCCGCAGCGACGCTCCGCAGAGTGCGTGCCAGCGCCAACAGCATCCTGAGAGTGATAGCGGGCAGGTTTGACAGTCACTATGTACTGCACTGGGCTAACTTGCACCGCTCATTGATATCATATGAGCCTAACTAACATAGTATATAAGTTATGATACTAACGCAATATGGATCAAAAGGTTGTCTGAAATAAATGATTTTTATTTTATTTTTATTTTATTTTTATTTTTATTTTTATTTATTTTTATTTTATTCTGGGATATTAACCTTAGCCTTGACAATCTAACCAGATTGGAAGAGTTGAAAAGAACCCGATATTTTCAATTTAAGTTTCAGTATCTCAAAAATGGCTAAGCCGATCTAGAAAGATCAAACTTGACTAAGAACCGGCTCGATTAAAAAAAGATCCATCTGTTTGGAAGCTATGATAGCACATATAGATACACCCATGCACAGGTAAAACTTATAACTTATAACATTCCTCTTTTTGCTTTAGGGGTTCAAAATAACAAACCTATGAAAGTGATGTGATTTAGACCTTTATTTTAAATTGTTTGGTTTATTGTATAATATGTAGGTATGTAAGTATATTTACCGCCACTAAAAAACTTTTCAATTCTTAACATTAATTTATTTTAATTAGTCAAAATCCTTGGGGAAGACGTATGTACAACAGAGAATTAGTTTAGAATTATCGTGACCAGAAAACAACCATAGGTAAGGTAAGTGGCTAACTTTTGAAACAGAATTAAGTACTAGTTGCACTTACATAAACAAAATAAAAACTGACCAGATCTTCGGTTGCGTTATCGAGCAATCTTCGTTCAAAGATGCTTTATTGTGACCAAAAAAAAACGATCAGGTAATAAATAGTACTACTAAATACTTTAAAACAGAATTAAGTACTAGTTGCAATTATTCAAAAATACTTATTGTCATTTCGCAGTGTGGGGTCATTTTATATTGGTTGGTAGACAAACTGACGTAACAAATAAGATTTTCTTATTTTTTATATTCTATTTAGTAAAATTTGAAGGCACTGTGCTTAGTCGCCGTAGCCAGCTGAACAGCCTCCCTCGAGTAAGGACCGTCTGCAAAAAAAAAAACATCAACACTATTACTAGAACAGTAGCCATAAAAATCAAATCGATCAACACTATTACTAGAACAGTAGCCATAAAAATCAAATCGTTATTTTTACCATCATCTCTTAGTTAGTAGCTCAACTCTATTATCATCATCACACTAGCGATTTGCGAGCGAGTGCTTCATACTAATATCGCTCGCGGCGAACACGTTGCGTGATCCCATCAATACAAAACTCACTAACAAATCGCCAGTGTGATAATGCTGCTACAATTTAAAATAATACTTATATGGCATGCGAAGAGATTCAATGATGTGTGTGAAGTTCCCAATCCACACTGGGCTCGCGTGGGAACTACAGCCCAAGCCCTCTCGTCCTGAGAGGAGGCCTGTGCCCAGCAGTGGGAGTGGGACGTGAAAAAAGGCTGGTGATGATGATGAATATGGCATACTCGATTTGGTATATTTGGAAAACAGTACAACGCAATGGCTAACTGAATCAGGTCATGGCTAATGAAACTTGTGGATAACTATGAAGTTAGGTACTGATTTAATTGATCGAACTAAAAACAATTGATTTGCTACTAAGCGACAAATGTGCGTCTTCATGGAGAGCACTTTTGTCTCCACACACTATTCCTATTACTAGACTAAACTATTACAGATACACATGCACAAGTAAATTTTTTTAGGTCAGCGGTTAAAATGAGGTCCAGCTCATTTCCAATATTCGCGAAAACATGGCAACATTATCAGCTACTAAGCATGGTTACCGATCTGGAACCACTGGTTTCGCGGCAGGCCGGCGTCACTCCTGGCGGCGGTGATGGCTTCCCGCATGGCGAAGGGAACCGCCACCGCCATGCACGTAGCAGGCTCACCGATCGCTACCAAAAACAACCGTAGAGAAATATACACAAATGATGAAAAAGCAGGAGGCACAATAATTAGAAGAATCAATTAATCATCCATTAAGAGACAGACAAATAGACAAGCAGACAGACAAAGAAGTGATGTTTAAGGGATAACTGCTGGCATATAATATTCATGTAATGCTCTATATTTTTAATATTCCACGCTCACATTTGGCGCCCAGAACACGTGGGTCTTTGATGATGTCGTTCTTGAAGTAGACGCGGAAGTCCTGCGGGATGTCCCTGGCCTGCGGCACGTGGTAGTTCCAGGTGCGGTCCGTCAGCAGCTCGCCGCTCTCCGGGTTGTACACCAGCTGCTCGCTCGTCCAGTAGCCCAGGCCCATGATAAACGCGCCCTCCACCTGCAGAGAGAACACATCTTAAAACTCGCACGATTAGGAAATCCTGAAACTTCGTGTGTTCAATCGCAGATTCGTACGAGTTCATGTGATATGGTAATGAAAGTGTATTCGCGTTCAATTATCACGGCGCTGAAAGGTGGTTCAAGCTCTTAGCTAAGTTTCAATTAAATAGGTTGGGCCCAGTATATGAGATAATACTTTATAATGAAAATGTCGGGGTTGGGATTTTTGTAAATTGTAGCTGTTAATGTCGAAAATAACTTACTTGACCGACGTCAATTTCTGGGCTGATGCTTAAGCCAACCTCCTCGAGTATGTCGACCCTCAGCACCTCTGACTCTCCGGTCAGCACATCCACCTCCACTTCAGCCAGCGTCGCGCCAAATACATCCCCCTTCTGCAAATCCAGTAAAGTGACAAACCCATGCGTCTGTAGGTCTATTTGCGCAACATATGCAGCCTTCACAATCACTTCCCATTTGGCGTTTAGCAAAGCAGCCTTGAAAGGTGCCAATTTGAGCAACAACTTTTCACAGCAACGCTGCACACCTAAACCTATGCTAGTCGTGGTTATGCTTCCCCCAGAGAGAAAGTTATTAGGGGTTGCATTCGTATTACTCCCTTTGACTTGAATTTTATCTGTCGGTATTCCAAGAAAAAACGAAGCAATCTGAACAGCTTTGGTATTGATTCCTTGACCCATCTCGATGCCTCCATGAGTTATAGTGACAGTCCCATCGTCTTGGAAAACTGACATAGTCACGTTCAGGTATTCCGGTACAAAAGGCTCCCAGCGCATTAGACTAAATCGTAAACCTCGTTTTTTCCATCTATTCTCTTCATTATATTTGTCAACCGCAACTCTCCTGTCTGCATACTCTGCTTCCTTTTTTAGTGTCTTGATCATTAGTCTAAGCTCTGTGTAGAGGATATTTAAATTACGTAGTCTGACTTCCAGTGGATCTATAGACAGCTCGCAAGCAATGCGTTCCATGATGAATTCTGCAGCAGCTATTGTTTCAACGGTTCCTAAAAAAATTTTGATAAGCACAGTTTTAACATGCATCAGCATTAATTATTCTTCCTAAGTTAGATATCGGCTGTCTGCAGCTGGCGCAAGTGGCGGCTATTTTTAGGTTAGCAAGGAGAGGTGGATGCTGGAAGATGAGCAGAAATCAGGAATGAAGTTCTGCCCGAACATTGTCAATTAGAATAATACGGTTCCTACAAACAGTGCATCGGTAATAATACACAAACATCAGGTTTTAGTTAGAGTGAATAAAAGGAAAACACAAATATTCGAAGTTAGTAGCTATGAGTAGCGCTTCAGGTCGCTAAGCCAACGGATTAAGTAAGATATCGGTACTCACCAGGAGAGCGACACCACGTGTTACTCGCAGTATCAGTGGTGACACTAAACGGAAAATAGTTCCAACGCAGTTTTTCGTAGCAGTTGTTGTACACGTCGATTGTGGCAAGGAACAATGGCTCATCTACCACATACCCGTTGTCCATGTATTGCCTCTCAATACAATATTGAACTTTTCCAAACAAGTCAACTGCTAACTGGAAAAAGTAAAATGTTTCTTAAGTATTGTTTTCGAAAATCATTTATTCTTTTCTATGCCTTGACCTGAATTTAAAGTGGAAAGCAGACTTTGTGGATAATTTTTGTTAATACCTTATAGTCCGTACTGCACGGCAGCCTCTTCCCCACCGCTTTGGTGTGGGTGGTGAGCGGCAGCATGATCCTGCAAGGCCGGTTCAGCTTCTGCGTCACCAGGGCACAGGCCACCGCCACTTGCGTGCTTCGTGAAATTTTCTCTCCATACCCACCTCCAATACGGCGAGTGTACACGTCAATCCTAAAAATAAAGCATGTATAATGATAACTTTTTTAATAGCACAATACCTGAGAAGATTATAATCCAGTACAATTTTATTCAAGTCAGATACCTATTTATATTTCTGTTCGAAAATTAAATTAACTTTCATAACGCTAAAGATAATTATCACAATTTTGCAAAAATATTGATAAGATGAAAATACAAATGCGATTTAAGAAAAACAATAAAAGCAGAAGGTATTTATGTGAATACCAAATGAAGCTTTTTTTTTCATACTTGTTTTCCGGGATTTTGAGTGCTCGCGATATCATAACTTGCACCACATCCATATACTGCGTAGCTGAATGCACCTCCAATCCTTCTTCAGTCGGTTTCGTCACACAAACTAGCGTTTCCATACAAAAGTGGTATTGCGAGTATATCGTCTGTTCGCCTTTTATTATTTTAAACAAATCTAAATCCTTACTGCCGCCACCAATTATTTCTTTGTCCATTTTAGTCCGTTTTTTGTCCTTTTTTGCTTCTTTAACATCAAGTACAGGTGTCTTGACATTTTTATATTTGACATGTACAAGGTTAGCAGCGGTTTCAGCGATGTACCTTGTTTCCCCCACTATGACACCGATGACTTGGCCGTTGTATTTAACTTTACCATCACAGAACACCTCCTCATTAGAAAGAAAGACAACAGTGTTACCAGGTGTGAAGGAATTGATTCCTGGAATGTCCTTTGCTGAATAAAATGCTATCACGCCTGGATATTTCTGAAACGCAAAGACATAAATATAATAAATAGATCTTAACGGGAAGCCCGTAAAAATGAAAAAATGGAGCCATCAAACAAATATAAAAAGAGACTCCATTTTTTATTTATTTGATTTATTGAGATCATTAACATTAATTTGCTTAAAACGAGTTCTACATAGACAATGCGCATGCACTTTTCACATTGTTTACTATTTGTTGGGGTGACTCACAAGAGCGTCGCTGGCGTCGATGTCGACAATGTCTCCAAGCGGTACTGTGGCGATCACGAACGCGCCGAACACTTCACGAGGAAAGCTCGGCAGATCTTCTGTGTAGGGAGCCTCTCCTGCGCACTGGATCTAATCAAAGAAATATCATAATTATTATCATTGATGACGAGCCAGAGCATTGATATCTGGCGGGACCTTCGTTAAAATTATACAAGAAGTCAGATTTGATAATGAATCGCAAATATTTCAGCAAGTGGTTGAGCAAATCCTATGAAAATATTTAAAAAAAAACTCAACGATTATTGATCCCAGGGATCCCACGTGTTCATCCAGCCGTTCGAGTTTAACAAGAATAACATTTTTTATTCTTTTAGAACACAAGCACTACGTTTTCTGACTTCTGGTCGGAGGGCGTGGTGTTACTTCGCTTTATGATAACGAAGATGAAGTTTAGAAATCCTTGAATATGGAATGTTTTATTTTTGTAGGTACTGTTATTTTTTGAGTTTTAATCTGAACTGTTTATAGTCTGGGTTTGGGTGGAATGGTTTTACTGTAATGCTGTAAAATTGTTTTGGTAAGCTAGTAATTTGTCAACCAGCAGAAGCAATTAATGTGGTATTTTTTTTTATTAATTATTTATTTTTCCGTAAACCTTATGGATGCGCACAAAGACTTCATCAAACTGCCTGAATTATTTGCGGTTTTACTATTTGAAACCCCGTAGGTTTAATCTTGCAGTTGTAGACTTACCAACGCCTCCACTTTTTCGGTGCGTTTGTTGAGTGGATACAGAATTGGGTTGGTGGTGTAGACCTGATGCGCTTCTGAGACAGGCCTGGTTTGGCTCAGAGTGATCCCGCCCGAGGCGAAACGAGGCTTCACGATGTCTTTTGGGCATAGAGACAACAAGCCCTGAGGAATACAATTGTAAGTGTTGTAAAAATTATTGATTATTATCGAAGTAAACACAACATTTTTAATACTGAAAAGGATGACATGGAAAGCCAGAGAAGTAAAGCATAAACCGGAAACCGAACCCGGCACATTGTTATTCCGTGTCGCGTGCCTTACTCACCTACCAAGCCTTGCATTTTTTATTTAAGTCCAAAATTTCCTACGCCTCCTTGAATATAAAAAAAGTTAGAAGTAATAAATTTATGTCAGGTACTTTCGGTATCTTGTCCGAGTGCTTCACATTTGTCTAACAGCGCTGTGACAGTGAGCGTACCTAATCAAGTTCAAATTCGTGAGAAATTTAACAGTTTCATAGGGCAAATGAAAAGTGCTCTAATCCTTTAGGATGACTTGTACCGACCTGGTTCAAACGCTAACCCGGGGTTAGCTTGACGTCTCAAACCTCGAGCACTGTGATTGGTTAAATCTCGATCTACTCCTCTCGTAAATCCATAGGACACCTAATAAACTGAACTCACTTTGTAAAACAAGTTAATGGCAAGGTTCTTCCTGTACTCCACCGACGGCTCCGGCGGGTTCTCTTCCACCACCAGCTCGCGCTCCAACTCCTTGACCGCGGCTTGCAGGGTCTCGTTGGTGAACAGCTTTTTCTTAACCAGGTACGTTTCGGTCATCTTCGCGTGAACAAATGTTGATGACAGCCCTCCATACACTATGCGGGCCTCGAGTACATCACTCTCGGAGGACAGTTTGTATAAAAAGCCGGCGTTGACCATCGCATGAGCATTCTGAGCACGAGGCATTATCTGGAGATAAATGCAAATACAAGTTGAACAATTGCTCAACTTATGATCTCAGAAGGAGTATCTTTTTGTATTTTTTCTCCCAATTTTTTATTTTTACGGTTTTCCCGTGAACATCAATTATATTTTTTATAAACTCACTGAAACATGAATACACAGAAAAAAACCTCGACACTCCGGGTTCGATTCCCGGGGTTGGCATTTTTCTGGTTTTTTTCTGTGTATTCATGTTTCAGTGAGTTTATAAAAAATACAATTGCTAAACTATTTACTCGTTACACTGTAAAGCCAACTTAGCTGTGATAGTTATCCTTTAAAATTCACTATGCACTTCCTGCTGGCCTTTTTTTCATGTTTCCAAATAAAGTATTATTGCTGAAAGAAGAGGGGTGGAGAGACACACTCGACTCCAACAAAAATCAGCACTTCAAAACTAATTACGAGTATTTCACAAGCAGACCCCTAAATCTAAAAATAATCTTCGAATATTCACAGTATTTTTGAAAGACCTATCTAACGACTTCTCACACTATGGGGTACGCCAGCAAAAAAGACCCATCCCCGCTTCACATAAAAAACTTTTATTTCTACCACAATGTCAACGTGATTCATTTGTGTATATCCACGCCAAATTACAGCTATCTAGTGAGTCTCTGAGCTAAGCGGACGGATGTATCGAAATTATAAGGGCTTCCGTTTAACTCTGCATTAAGATGCTTTAGGTGTCATTTCAGGTCTCAACTATTTCGATTTAATACCACCAGGTCTTAGAGCGATATGGTTTTACCTTAAACGTGACCAATTTATATTCTCGGCTCAGTGGCGGGAGAAGAATGTCCATAATGATTTTACTCCTCATATCAATCTTGAGAAAGTCCTCCGGAGTGGATGTAACTCGCCTCCCAGAATGGTCCACTAAAAGATAACGCAGATACAAATAAAAACATAACTTACATTACACATTGACAGGTGAAGTATTTTTTTTTATACAACGAGAAAGGCAAACGAGCCAGAGGGTCACCTGATGATAAGTCATCACCACTGCCCATAGACACCCGCAACCCCGGAGGGTTTGCAGATGCGTTGCCAACCCAGAGAGCTAATATGAAATGCATGCATCATATCTAAGCAAGCATATCTCAGAAAACTTGAAAAACTACCGACATTTCATAGTCCAATATGTTGAAAACGGATAAACCCAATTATGATAAGAACCGTTTCCATTAAACTAGCTTTTGATTCACAGATGCTCTGAACCAAACGTAAAACTAATAACTTACACCTCTCTATAATTTCGTTGTGGGTAAAAATACCGTAATGTTAAGTCCAATTTACACTGGTCAAGGATAGTGGCGAGTGGCGAATGTATGCAAGCTAAGTTGACTAGCTATTATCCGGTTGGACAACATCAATGTTCTTATTTGCTTAAATGATACTATTACAGAAGTCCTGGTTGAGAAACATTCAAAAATGGACCGAAGTCACGAATGCTGCTGACCTATTCCAGCTCGCGAGAGTTTAGGAGATATTCAGAATTGATGGCCAACCTTATGTAATTGGGGAGGCACCACAAGATAAAGAAGACAGAAGTAAAAGTAAAAAAAAAACTTACAGATTGTTAGATATGCACCGACAGTCTCAAGCAGAAGAAACACATCTGATTGGAAGTCATTGTGCCGATGCTTGGTCATCAGGTTGCCAGCAATTGTGCCCAACTGGTCGGAAAATAATTGTATTTTAGTGAAGTTAAGAATAAACATCCCAGCTATTAAGGTAATGTCGGCCGCTGAGATATTAACCATATAAAATAATCCACATGCCCTAAATGTATGAAAGTCTTACATTCCTGACAGGGGGGTGAGCAACTAACAGTAGGTGTTCCCGCAGTTTTTCCAAGTACCAGAAATCGTCTTCAGAGCTTGCGATAGTTTCGAATATATCCATTGTGTCGGTCAGCGTTGAGCCCGCGCCTAGTACCAAGTTTTGGTCGATATTGTGACGTTTGAGCTCGTCTACACCGCTGATGTCTATGAGGACTCGGGGATACTCAGCAATAGGGTAAGCTCCTGCAAAATGTTTGCGAAATACATCAAATCTATCATTATAATTAAAACAGCATATGCAAGACCTACAGATATCTGTTTATAAACTTACTAGCTTTAAATAATTTATTGAATCAGGCGTTACTTTGCGGAGGTCCATATTTATGAACTAAAAAACAATTACTTTGCTCACCCGTGACCACTAATGACAAACAGTTATATCTGTGCGGCAAATGTATGTTTCCATGCAACACCTCCGCCTCCACTGCTACGCAAATCAACACATGCCACACAGACCCAACTATCACCACCACCACTATACTAAACGCTGACGCGTTTCGGCACTTTCCACGAGGCCATTTACTAGCTTTACCCGCGGCTTCGCTCGCGTGAACCATAAGCATTTCAAAGAAGCAATCAGCATGCAAGCAAGCATGCAAACAAAGCAAGCAACCATGCAAGCAAGCATCCTAGCAACCAAGCACGATAGCGTGCTAGCATGCAAGCATGCAACAGAGCCAGCTAGCAAGCATGTAAGCAATCAAGCATTCAAGCAAACATGCACGCCTGCGATCAAGTATGCAAGCAAAAATGCAAGCAAGCGTGCAAGTATTTTGCAAGCAAGCGATCATGAAAGCAACCAAGCATGTAAGAAAGCATGTAGGCAAGCATGCAAGCAAGCATGTAGGCAAGCATGTAAGCAAGCATGCAAGCATGGAAGCAAGCAAGCATTCAAACAAACATGCAAACCTGCGATCAAGTATGTAAGCAAGCATGTAAGCAAGTATGTAAGCAAGCATGCAAGCAAGCATGCAAGCAAGCAAGCATGAAAGCAAGCATGCAAGCAAGCATTTCACCCGTGGTAAAAAGTAGCCTATGTCACTCACCAGCCTTTCAACTATCTCCATAAGTAAAAAAATATAATTATATCAATCCATCGCAAGACCACCAATAAGGGGTATTATAACGTGTGTCCCGTGGGAATGCGATATTTTCCCAGGATAAAAAGTAGCCTATGTTACTCTCCATCCCTTCAAATATGTCCATGCAAAAAATCACGTCAATCCGCCGCTCAGGTTCGACGTGAAAGAAGGACAAACAAACAAACAAACACACTTTCACATTTATAATATTATAGTATGGAAGTTTCGTAACCATGGTTAGTCAGTAGGTATGTTGAACTTACCTTTGCCTGTATTTCCTGCGACAAGCATATAGCTGTCGTCGCCTTTTTTTCGCAAAACTTCGAATATGCCAGTGATACTATAGACTCTAAACCAACTCTTGCCATCTCTTAGTCCTATTTCTATGTTTAGTGGCACCTCAATATCTTTAGCCTGTACTAAGCACCAGTCACTCTCACTGCACTTGCTCTTTCTGCATGTCTGTCCACTCTTCTTACAGATGTTGAGGTCTTCGATGTCCAGTAGACTGTGGGGTTCGGGTGCGTCGCTCGCGAATGTCTTGAAGGCCTCGAGTATGGGCCGGTAACCCGTGCAGCGACAGACGTTGCTTCCCAATGAGTTTTCTATCTCCATCATCGTCAGTTTCTTCTTGCTTTGCAGGAGGCTGAAATATTATTTGGATCCTTATGTCCAGTTTTTGTAGCCTAAGGGAGCGTTTTCCTCAACAGGCCGAAATTCAACCAATTACATTGCTCGACTGACGCTAAGTGGAGATTTCGAGCACTGGCATTGGTGAAATCACGAGTCTTGTTACCTGTATATGGCCATGATCCATCCAGGCGAGCAGTAGCCGCACTGGGTGCCGTTGTGTTTGGCGAGCGTCTTCTGCAGCGGGTGGTAGCCCTTGAGCCGGTTGCCGACGCCTTCAACCGTGGTCACCTCCCAGCCCTCGCAGGATGTCACTGACACTAGACACTATAAATTCCAAGACATCTGAATATTACCATCTTGTCATACAGAAGACTACAAAAACTGAGCTCTGTTCTAAAAGTATAAGCACTGACGGAGTTGACGGCTTCCGGCGGTTTCCCGGCGCGCGCGGCGGCCACCACGCATGCGCCGCAGCCGCCCTCGCGGCACATGTACTTGGTGCCACGCAGCTCGCTGAACTCGCGCAGGTAATCCAACAGCATCACATCTGAACTCACTTCGCATCCCACTGGAACAAGGTACTCTTAAGTACGTCAATGTCGTCATACACACCTTAATGCTTTATTTACATAATAAAAGCAATTTACAATAACATTAAATCTAAACTGAACTAAATAAACTAAAACTTAACCGACCGGACGACCGAATAGCCTAGTGGTTAGAGACCCTGACTATGAAGCTTGAGGTCCCGGGTTCAAATCCCGGTTGGGGAAGATGTTTGTATGATGAATACGAATGTTTGTTCTCGGGTCTTGGATGTTTAATATGTATATAAGTATGTGTTTATCTATATATCTATGTTTATCCGTTGTCTAGTACCCATAGTACAGGCTTTGCCTAGTTTGGGACTAGGTCAATTGGTGTCAAATTGTCCCGTGATATTTATTTTTATTTAAAACTAAATAAGGCCCCCGTGGCAATAATTATGAGAGAATATATTATTAACGGCTGGATGGCCTAGTGGTTAGCGACCCTGACTATGAAGCTTGAGGTCCCGGGTTCGAATCCCGGTCGGGGCAGATATTTGTATGATGAATACGAATGTTTGTTCTCGGGTCTTGGATGTTTAATACGTATATAAGTATGTATTTATCTATATAAGCATGCTTATCTGTTGTCTAGTACCCATAGTACAGGCTTTGCCTAGTTTGGGACTAGGTCAATTGGTGTCAAATTGTCCCGTGATATTTATTTTTATTTAAAACTAAATTAAATCTAAATAAGGCCCCCGTGGCATGGTGCCCAAAATGCTGGCAGCGTTGCCACGCTGAATAGCGATGCTTAATTCAAAATCTGCGCGCAAAAATCTTGAAATTCGGACGTGAAATTTTCGCCGACTACAAAGCCGTTAAGATCGGTTTTCCAACTGTGGCCTTACCTGATTGCGGTTCTCCGTTGACGATAAAACTGACGCGGTCCATTGTTCCCTAT
This sequence comes from Clepsis dumicolana, assembly GCA_963691665.1. Lineage (NCBI taxonomy): Eukaryota > Metazoa > Arthropoda > Insecta > Lepidoptera > Tortricidae > Clepsis > Clepsis dumicolana. Next base: position 14,347,789 of record OY829520.1, on the reverse strand, counting down.
GCGTTGTGCCCTGCAAAGAAAGCTGCTATTATATAACATTTATACAGTGACTTTCCATACACATAGGCATGGCATCGCATCGCTGAAGCAATCTAAGCACACTTGCGTCTACTGTCACATGTCGACCGTTAAGCCGCGGATGCCAAATAGTTCTTTAAAAAAGTGTCGAAATAATACACTCAAGCAAGGCTTAACAAAGATTTGTGCGACTTTACACCAATATACCTAATAACTCTGTCTGTGGCATCGTAGCTCGCAAGCGGATATACCGATTTTGATGCGGTTTTTTTTGTTCGAAAGCTAGTTTAATCGAGATGGTTCTTAGCTAAGTTTCATTAAAATCGGTTCACTCGTTTTTAAAATATTGGACTTTGAAATGACAATGTCGGGGGTTTTTAACTTTTCTAAATTGGTTAGGTTATTTTACTAACGATAACGAGCTAGAACGTTAAAAAAATGTTGTTTACATAATTTAGTAAGCGTGCATATTATATGTTTGACCACTGTATCAGTGTATCTGTGTGTCTGTGTATCTGTGTATCTGTCTGTGGCATCGTAGCTCGCAAGCGGATATACCGATTTTGATGCGGTTTATTTTGTTCGAAAGCTAGTTTAATCGAGACGGTTCTTAGCTAAGTTTCATTAAAATCGGTTCACTCGTTTTTTAAATATTGGACTTTGAAATGACAATGTCGGGGGTTTTTAACTTTTCTAAATTGGTTAGGTTGTTTTACTAACGATAACGAGCTAGAACGTTAAAAAAATGTTGTTTACATAATTTAGCAAGCGTGCATCAGTAAAGTTAATGTCATAAAATTAAATTATGTAGCTTGACCGTGACATTTTTGTAAAATGTGAAAGTTTATGAGGATGTACGTAGGGAGTGTTTGTTGCTCTTTCACGCAAAAACTACTGAACGGATTTCATTAAAACTGCACAGTGATATAGCTCGTACGTGGGAATAACATTATAGGCTCCTTTTTATCACGGAAATTGGTATACTAACCTCTGGGCAGCGATGACCGAATTCTTTGCAGACGAAGTCGCGGGTAACCGCTAGTTACCTACTTATAAGCACATAGTTCCACTCGAAGACCTATTCTAAAGTGTTTTTGAGATTATTGCGAATAAATGTAAGTTCTGGATTTGTTTTTGCTTTTTATGCGAAAATTACGTGCCCCTTAATAAAAGAGACGCAAAACGGACGTAGGTAATTAAATAAAATGAACGGAACAATATTTATTTTAGTCCGCCTCATCCACGACAAGTCGTCTTTTAATCACCGAACATCCTGTAAGTACTCAATTTGTACTAATTAAAGACTAATTTGCATGTTTAATTACTTTGCATGTACCAACTTATCAGCAATTACCTAAAGACCGGTCGTGATAGATACACCCCGATAGGTAATGGATTCGTCTAGAACAGGGTTCTTTAGACGTTATGAAAATTCATTGCACTACCTAATTTTATGTATACTTACTTAATTATAGTTTTCCTTTAAAACTCACTAACACTGAATTATTTACTACCAAATTATGCACTGTTGCCCTGTTTTTTTTTAACATTTCCAAACACAACAATTTCGCTTGTCTCACAGACTCCAACCTACTTTAAAGCGAAATAAAATATTTTGATACTTTACACGGGGTGTAGTAACCACACTTTGAAATTTTAAGACCCCCTTTCATATCTTGTTCGGTGAGTATTAGGGTATTAGGTAAGTATCTAAAACAATTCCAAATTTCAAGTTGAGAGCATTAGTGTAGGTAGTTCCTGAGGTACCAGCTGTGACAGACAAACAGACGTCAGTCGTATTAAATGTGTATACTTCGATGGTTTCTTATCATGTTGTTTTCCTCTTTGAAATGTCTTTGACATTTAAAATGTACCTAATGTTAACGTTATTCTCAGTGAGACATTTAAACGAATATACTCTAATCTAATGTAAAAAAAAAAATCTTCATTTAATTATTGGTACCTCACGAGCTACGGTAGGCTCCAACAAGATGGAGCGACGACCTGGAGAAGATCGCGGGACCGCGGTGGATGCGGAAAGTACAAGACCGGTCTGAGCGGAGAGCCGCGGGGGAGGCCTATGTTCAGCAGTGGACGTCTTTAGGCTGACACGATGATGATGATGAGAATTTTGAACCGATGTTAATTTATTTTATATATGTTCAGTTTCAACAAAAACTAATTCGGAAGAAAACTTTGGTTCATTGCTTCATCCGAATTATTTAATCTCTTATTTCTTGAAAAACCTTTGTCCGTCGCCAAATGAAAACTAAATGAGGCGAACATTTTATCAAATAGCCTTTTAGAATAGTTTTTTACTAAGAACCACACGCGATTGAATCTCTGTGTCTATTTTGTATTGTATGAGATCAAGCGAAAATTAATTTCCTCTCAGAACCTATTGAGTAAGAAAATTAACTCCATTTATTTGTTTTAAGAGTTTTCCGAAAGATTAATAAAATGTTCCTTCATTTTATGAGGAGAAATCTGATATCAAGGCATGTTATTGTTAGTATAAGTATGAACGAAAAACATGCAGAAGGCAATCTTCCTTAGCATCAGTAGGTATAGATAGGAGTATTTTACTTTCCGCATTATTCTGTCTGAGGGCTGCGGCGATCAATTAACTTCAGGTGGCCCATTTAGTCGTTTGCCTTCATTTTTAGGGTTCCGTAACTCAAAAGGAAAAACGGAACCCTTATAGGATCACTTTGTTATCTGTCTGTCTGTCAAGGCCCTTTTTCTCTTGAACGCGTGGAGTGGCATGCTGAAATTAATATCAAATGCCCACCTCAAATATATACCTTAACATCAAATATTCAAGCCTGCGGTCCCTTGAAGCTGTGGAAAAATCAAACTTCTAAGTCATCATCATCATCATCATCACCAGCTTTTTTACGTCCCACTGCTGGGCACAGGCCTCCTCTCAGAATGTTTTAATGTTTTAAGATTTTGAGAATTTTCTGAGTGGTTGTGCTATATTCCTGCTTCATGCTTCATGCCATATTTCAAGCTTCTAGGACAACTGGAAGTACCCTTTAGATTTTCAGAGTACGGCAATTTGTATGGAAACAACCTTTTTAATTACTGTATCTTTTAATTGCGTTGACTTAGAAAACTTAGAAGACTGCAGGCTTGAATATTTGATGTTAATTTCAGCCTGCTACCTCAACGCGTTCCAGAGAAAAAAGGGTCTTGACAGACAGATAGACAGACAATAAATTAGTGATCCTAAATGGACTCCGTTTTTCCTTTTGAGGTGCGAACCCTAAAAAACTACTCTGTATCATAGACAAAATGAGATGTCAACTGTCAACTAACCATAAATCATCCTAATTTTCACTATTTCTTTGACTCCAACTTTCTAGGCATTGCTATTAACAACGACGTCTGATGACCGGATCGCTAAGTGATTGATTCGCGTGTCATCTTGACTGATGAGATTATAGCCGCAAACTGTTGGTGGGCTGTGGCTACATCCCCCGGGAAAACTTTGAGGCATGAGGACATTTTGGGGCCGAGGCGTGGATAAAAAGTAAATTAAAAGTATTTCTTTGTTTACAGTTTATTGTAATAACAACACAAAACTGTACATAATAAACTTATACAAGTCTTACCCTGTATGTAGCTGTAGCTACAGCTAGTAAGGGTTACACAATTGATTCAAAAGTGTAGCATAACCAAGTGGTTAGACAATGTGCTTTTAATTTCAACATCGCTGTTAAAATTAAAGTGTTCAAATGGATTAGGAAAACTAAATCAATGTGTATGGTTTAATTGTTTTCTCACTGCACAGTAAAACTAGTACTTATGAATAGGTATTGATCATTCTTAGTTGAAATTGGGATTTATAAACTTTTTACTTGCGTCTAATGACAAAGCTTTTTCTCAAGCTCAAAGCATCTATGTATAAGCGTATTATAAGTAATAGTTACAAAATTACAATTCTTCAGCGGCCTCCACACTAGACTCAAGGCCTGTGACGCGGAGACCAGATGTGTGGATGTGTGGATGTTCATTCACACTTAGAATTCTTAACTACGGCTACAAATTTTGTGATCAGGTTCGATAATTTATACATAAATTTATACAATTTATACATAAATTATCGAACCTGATCACAAAATTTGTAGCCGAAAAAAACGAAGTTGTTCAAAAATTAGTTTGCCCCTATTTCACTAACTTTACAATTGTCAGTTTTCAATTCGGTGTCAACTGGACTCTATTTCATCATCTTTACAATTGTCAGTTTTATATGACAATTCGAACTACATATCTTTGACAATATGAAAGGCGCTAAAACAAAAGCTCTTCAAGACAACAGTTGACACCGAATAATATAGGAGACCGCTGACTTGAAGAGCTTTTTGAGATAGTCAAAGAAATGTAGTTCGAATTGTCATATAAAACTGATAATTGTAAAGATGATGAAATAGGGGCCACGTCTACAGCTCACTGAGCTACTACTTTAATTTGTATTGTGTTGTAGTGACGTAACGCGACAATTAAAATGGCATGTCATAAATACTTTAGTACGAATAAATGAATATGTATGAGAATGAATGCCAGGAGCGATTGTGTTCTCTTTACCAACCAACTCAAACCATATTGAAATATATCACACATCTCCACAATATTGCTCCGTATTATTCAAAGTTCTGCCTCAGACTCGGTTCGTAAGCGCGCGTACGTGTTGCGATTCCCCGTAGCTCCGGCGGCGTGCCTGCGGCGGGGCTTATCTCGATCGAGGGCTTACTCGATTCCATCGCCGAACTCTGATATGAATCCCTTACTATCAATGTTTTATGGAGATTACTGAAGGATACAGTGGTACTAGGGTCCCCTCGGTCGCATAGGAAACCAGTTCCGTGTGAAGAATTGTATTGATTTCAACTTTCTCGATTTCACACATTATCATGATACTAGAGAGCGCCCGCGGCTTCGCCCGCGTGGAACATTATACGTAAAGAATCTCTATAGCAATAGGAATGTGCCCTCTGTGTAAAAAAGTAGTATTTCTAATTAGTCCGTCAGACTATTAGTCCGACACGTATTTTTTGCTTTATGTTATCAATAAAAATTTACATAGATAAAATTTTAAATTTCCGTAGACTGCAATGCAGGATAATGAATGGCTTTATTGATTATTTTTGTTTTTATTTTTATGAAACATTCATAGAATGAAATTCAACATACAATGACAGTGCAAAGAAAAATCCGTTAAGCATTGTCATTGTATGTTTAATGAATGGCTTTCTTTATCCCTGAATGGCAACACTGACATAGGTAATAGATCATTCGCTATTGGCTCGAAATTCAAACTCGCGATTTTAGTTTGGTTATAATATACAAAACTTACACACGCAATATCATATTTTCTCAAGTTTTTCGCGATTTCCAAGATCAAAGAATCGAATTGCTTTAAAAATCTGGAGAAATAATGCGTTGTTTGGGAGAAACGTGTCAAAATGGTGTTGTAGAGCGCCATCTCGCTCTGTCTCGTTTCTTTTATCCCGTTCTGGTTTTTCGACTTTATATACTATACTCTGGACTCGAAACTCGAGGTCCTTTCGAGACCGTGGACGCAACGTCGTGTCCAAACCTTCGAGGTATTTAAATGTAAATGCGAGTATCATGAGTGTGAAGCATTGTTTTTCTTGCTATGAAACTACACTCAAGGCCAAAGTTAGGGGAGTGTTTATAAGGCGTGTCTTCACACGTAAACGTTCCTCTAATTTTGGCTGTGAGTGTAGTTACGTACAAAGTTATTTTCTTCCCACAAATTAGTTACGTACGACCACCTACGAAATGCTACGAAACCAGTTATGTGTAGAGAATTATTTTTCTCCGGGGTAGGGGCCAGGATACGTTTAAACGTTTTCCAGCTTATCTGCGGGGCGGCGCGTAGCACCCCTGCTGGAAACAGTATGGCATTCAGACCGATACAGTCGGTAATTGGAAATTATTTTAATTTACTTAAAGTTTTTTTTATGAACAATTAGTACTTCACATTGTACATTCAGTAGTTATTCGCAGTATTTATTCGTACTTTATAAAGTACTGCCGTGTTTTTACAAGGATATAATAATTAAAAAACTGGCTTTTATCATAGCAGTTTTTTCTTTGAGTAGTATTATATAGTCATACACTCACTCACTTCACTTCACTTTTGCGAGGACACACTCCCTTGAGAAGAAATGTGTGAAATTGTGTGTATTTTTTTGTATTTGTGTGTCTTCTTGTGAAAGTGAATAAATGTCTTCTTTCTTTCTTTCTTTCATACGAAATGAATGTACAGAGACCTATCTATAGTGAAACTAGCTACAGCAGGCTTATTGCTTTAAAAAAAAGCGGCATTGTCAGTCCTCTTGAGTTACTATGACGTGAGAATACTGACAATATCATTGACTTACTGTTGCAACTGATGGTCAGAAGGTTCTCGAATGGCGTCCGTGGACCGGGAGACGAGCTGTCGGTAGGCCTCCAACAAGATGGAGCGACGACCTGGTAAAGATCGATGAATGCGAAAAGCACAAGACTGGTCTGAGTGGAGAGCCTTGGTTTGGGCCTAGGTATATCCAGCAGTGGACGTCTTTTGGCTGACATGATGATGATGATGATTAATGGTAGTCCCTCGGACACTCCACGTGTTAATGGTCTTTATCTCCGACAAATACTGACAATATCATTGACTTACTGTTCCACCGGCCTCCGCTATCCGATCGTATCGGAACCGTGCCGCCGACAAATTTGCCGTCTCGCTGTTTCACCGCACAGCGCAGCCTTATTGGAAAACATACAATAGAGGTTCAAGCAGCCTTTTAAATCCGGTAAGCGGAACCGGAGCTTTGTACGGTATTCGTTCCGGTTTTTAAACCGTGCACGGCCATCAGAGGTTGTGGGTAAAAGGAAAAGATGGGAATATGGAAGGAGTTACATGTTTATGGATGGTCTGTAGAGTTGATGCTTGATGGTGGAAAGTTTGAGGGTTTTTATAAGGTTTGAGATACCAAGTAAAACTAGCGAGAAATATGCGCTGTGCTATCTGGCTTGTAATCTGGCTAGTTGTGTACATACAATTTGACGTCTCCTTTACCTGTTTTATGCTAGCGGTCGTGAAGCATGCGTAAAATGGCCTAGTGGAAAAAAAGTGTCCCGCACCTCTGTGTCTTTCGAAATTTGCGAATCAATTCAATGTTGTGTGTTTCCGTTCATGGTTATCACCATCCTGGCTATCGCTCTCTAATGTCATTTTCCGTTAATAATGAATGACGACTGACACTTTAAAGCTGAAAGAGCCATGATAAAAAACCTAACTTAACCTTTATACACACACCCACAGCGACGAGACGTATGTCTTCAAGTGAAGTTATTCTGTCAGACATGGCAACTTACAATTAGATTAAATGGCAAAATAAAACGCGATTATCTTCTCTATTTGTTGATAGTTTACCCTCTAAAGAAAAGTAGGGCCCTAATGTTATTTCAACGTCGTATCTAAAAACAGGTCGGCCATCGCATTCCGGCGAAGGGCCCGCTATAAACCCTACTATTCCTTCAATCAGGAACTAACCTAATTTTATTTCGGCAGAATGTAATTTTGCGCTTTTACGAGGCATATGCCAATAGTTCAAGGGCTTCTGAGGGCAAGTATAGCATGAGACGGGCATTTTTTATTATTCAATTTATTACATCGCATTTACGGCGGCTGTAACGTACGCTCGTAAATTATTATGTACTGGCCTTATCTGCCAACAAAGAGTTTCATCCTAAAGCGATCAGACTTGTGTTGGTATTTGGTATTAATAAAATCACTGGCGGGTGTCCTGAGCAGAATGTTCTGGAGTGTAAAGAATGGAGAATATTCTTGAGTATAAGGACCACTCTCGCTGAATTTATCGGTGTGAAATAGTAGCTTTTGCTACTGTGTTTCGTTCGGTAAGTGAAAGATCCGGTGGCCCACCCTCCCCTCCCCCCACTCTTTAGATTAACAGTGGATATTGTTCCCTAAAGGCTAGCAACGGACTAACGGAGTTGCTGGTTCTGATGGGTGGTGGTGATCGCTCACCATCAGGTGACCCGCTTGCTCTTTTACCTCCCTCTTCCAATAAAAAAAAATCTTGAGAGAAAATTAAAACATCGGTCAAGAGTGACTACATGTCAATAATGGTGGCAGGGTGTCAAAACATAAGGTCGTTTTCATTATTAAAGCTCATGTCATAGATTTCGTTGAAGACGGAATTGCTAAATCAAAGACGTGTTATTTGTACACCGTTTAAGCGTTTATTGCTAGACATAAACCACTCGCTAATACAAATATGAAGTAATTGTAGATCTACCTAAATATATAACAAGAATAAAGTACATTTTATTAATTCTTGCTATGAAATCGCAACTAGTGCATCAAATTTATGCCCTGCACCTGCATAAAATTTAATTGGTTCAACGTTGCACATGTGTGTGTTTACGTGCACGTAGAGCTAATTAAATTTGGTCATTGTAACTGATTTCCTATTATTTTATTAAATTTTTGCTAAATTAGTTATAATGCTTTAAAAAGGGACCGCTATATGAAACAGTATTTAGTTTATGAGTTGTCGTAACAAAGAAACCACTATGAAATACTTGGTAAGTCATTAAACTTACTATCCTATTTATTAGGAGCTGAGAGAGAGAGTCGAAATTGTTACACAAATTCATGGTTTTTACTTCAGTGTAACTAATTTAATCTAACTGAGTCTGAAATATAGTTAAGTCACGGCACATTTAAACACCTCGAGGAGACATCTTCACTATTATCACCGATATGGAAGTCTTGATAGCGACTCCGGAAGACGTCATAAAGGTAGCAATACAATGCACTCATATTACAATTACAAGCAATAGATACTGTAGGTATAATATGTCCGGTAAACTAACCAGTGTTTGACCCCTATCTTACCAGGAGGCCCTATTTCACCATCTTTAAAATTGTCAGTTGTAAGACAATTCGAACTACATTTCTTTCACAATATGAAGCGCGCTAAAACAAAAGCTCTTTAAGTCGGCAGTTGACACCGAATTGTCATTAAAAACTGACAATTGTAAAGTTGGTGAAATAGGGGACTGATTGTATTGCGGTACGAGGCGTACTCAGTAATATACAGTCGAACCAAGGATGCGGCTATGCGTTGGAGCGAGGTGTAAAAATAGCGCTGGTTCATTCCAGCACATAGGTGCGTCCTTAAATAGCTCGGAAGGACCAAGTCCGAACTTCTATTAGAGTTATGACCTCATTGATTATCCAGCCTATGTATGAATAGCTATGTGGACTCGAGTCCTAAGACTCTTGAATGGTTCCGTCTTCAAGGTAACTGCGGCAGCGTTGGTTGTGGTGGCGCTCTCGTACGTCGCGGGGGCTGGCGCCGCCAATGACGAGACCAGGTCCGCCGGGAAAGATGGTGAGACGAATTAAAATTACTTTATAAAATACCTTGTTGCCCGCGACTTCGTCCGCGTAGATTTCCGTTAACGCTATCCCGCGGGAACTGTATAATTTTCAAGAGTGAAAAGTAGCCTATGCTATTCCTCAATATTCAAACTATCTTCTTACCAAATTTCATGTAGATTGGTGCAGCGGTTTTTCGGTGAAGAGGTAACAAACACCTCTGGAAAAAAAGCTTGTGAATCTTGTGAATGATAACTTATATAGAACTGGACGTGGTCCCTTTGAATGGACTTCATAAGAAGGCTCAAGTTCGCTGTAAAATGTATTTCTTGTAAGAGGGAGGCATACGAGCAAGCGGGTCACCTGAAGGTAAGCATCACCGCCACCCATGAGAACCAGCAACCTCAAGAGAGTCACTAGTCCGTTGCCAGGCTTTAAGGGGGGAGGGTGATCGGGCCTCCGGCAATCTCACTGACCGAGCGAATCGCAACAGGGGTGCTGCTGCTTGACGCCGATTTTCTGCGAAGGACAAGCCGGCCCATTCGTAAGGCAGCAAATAGCTACAGTATGACTCTCCCACTTTTGAGTGTTTTTGTACTACTTACAATGTTATGTTATAAGCTGTTGGTTCTCCTTAAATAAATAAATAAACAAATAAACACTTTTGAATTTGACGACAGGATGAAAGCTGCTCTTTTCGTAATAAAAATTCAGTAGCACTCTCCAATGAATGTTATTTTACACGAAATCTCACTTAAGTATACTTTGCACACATCTACTCGTCTTTCATGAGAATGGGAGTGTCGCGTCCGCATCCACAGAGGAAGCCGCCTTATCCGCTACGACCAACTTTAAATTGACCTAAAGCTCAGATCTCGGAGGCGTGACGCTGTGGTGCGACACAGTAAACTCTTACAGACCAGTCAGCTCACAGCTGTCACATGAGATTTCTATGTCTACACTGTTAATATAAACATACATTACAATCTACACAATCATAAGTAATTTATTGAATCAGGCGACCGAGGAGGAGATGGTGGGATGATTTCGACGCATTTAAAACGGGTTGGAAGGAACTTGCCGTTGATAGGGACGAGTGGCGAGGGGAGGGGGAGGCCTTTGCTCAGCAGTGGGATACTTAACAGGCTAATAAAAAAAAAACAGGCGTTACTTTGAGTGGACCTGAAAAGTAACGCCTGATTCTGAACTCATCTATAAGTAGTACTTACAATAAAACGTGTATAGATAAAGTAATGTATGCAATTCTACACAATAGGCCTTGAAACATTCTTTAAGTAACAGTTCTGTTGCATAAAAAAATTTAAATACACAATCATCACCAGCCTTTTTTATCTCCCACTGCTGTGCCTCCTCTCACAATGAGAGGGCTGGACTAAAGTTCCCACGCGGACCCAGTGCGGATTGAGAACTTCACACACACCATCAATTGCAGGAGTGTGCAGCTTGCCTCACGATGTTAACTTCACCGATACGTAGAACGTTACGATATGTAGCAGGTTTTAAAAATCACATCCTAAGGTCGAAGTTGTGAGTGCATTCCAATTTGTTCGCTGCATAAAGCAGACAGACGGGAGGCACTACAATTTTTGCCATTTTTTGAGGGAGACAAAAATTCAAAATTTAAAATTCAAAATTTTATTCAGCAAATAAGCAGTTGAATGCTCTTTTACACGTAATTTTTTTTTAGTTTACCAGCGCTTTCGGAAAGACCATGATTGCCAAGAAGAATGCGCCGCAAGAAACTTGGCGCAAAGTCATTTTTTCTAAAAACAAGTTACATTAGCTCTTACAATACGTAACCACAGACAAATTACACAAAGAAACCTCACTCTGTCATTAAAAGATTAAGAGAGAGAAAAAAAATACCGCATTTTAGAAACAATCGCATACAGTACACGTCTACGCTCATGTCAAAATTTGTCACGTTCCTACAAACGTGAGTTTAGTGTAAACTGAAACAAAACTATCACTCAAATGCCAAAAACACGCACACAATCAACAGACTCTGCACAGGGAAATCGCTCGTTAATATCTCCATTCCTTTCCTGCCCTAAGGTTCGCTGTGTGATAAATTAGATTATGTTATTTTTATTTCTTCTAAGCGCGGATATACTGTGCCTGGTTCTGTATAGTTCGTTTATATTCAGCGCGGTCTATGCCGATTCGTTTGAATTTTGATAGTTCATACAGTGAGTTCCGGTTCCAATGTTTTTTGCTTCAACTCAGAGTGAAGATATTTTTAGCTTTCAACAGAATAAGGGGGTTGTTTTTGGTAAATGTAAAAAGGCCAAGATAGCCCATTAGGGTTACCTATGGTTTCTCATATAGAGGGTCGCGCGGTCGACCCCAGCTCGCACTGAGTTTTTCGGAATTTAAGTACGAAATTAAGTTTGTAATATCACGACAAAAAAGAGGGGTGTTGCAAGTTTGACCTGTGTGTCTGTGGATCTGTGTGTCTGTGTATCTGTGTGTCTGTGTATCTGTGTGTCTGTGTATCTGTGTGTCTGTCTATCTGTGTATCTGTGTATCTGTCTGTGGCATCATAGCTCCCAAACGGATTAACCGATTTTGATGCAGTGTTTTTTAATCGAAAGCTAGTTAAATCGAGATGGTTCTTAGCTAAGGTTCATTAAAATCGCTTCACCCGTTTTAGAAATACTGAACTTTGAAATGACAATGTCGGGGGATTTTCAACTTTTTAACCGACTTCAAAAAAAAGAGGAGGTTCTACGTTCCACTGTATGTATTTTTTTTATTTTTTTTTATTTTTTTATGTATGTACATCGATTACTCCGTCAATTGTTGACTGATTTTCAAAATTTTTTTTTTTTGAAAGGGTATACTCCTGAAGTAGTCCCATTGTCACCAAGTCATGATCAGATGATGGGATCCCAAGGAAATCGAGAGCAACCCTCAAATTTTACAGGCACGTACTATGTGTTTCATATATTTTCTAAGGTTATTCAAGTATTTGCGTCTGGTAGTCATCATCTCATGATCATGAGCTGATGATGGAAGGTACAACTCCTTAACGGTTAGGAGTTGGAGGATAATTCTGAACATGTTAAATCATTATTCGAAAGGGTATACTCCTGAGGTGGTCCCAGTGTCACCAAGTCATGATCTGATGATGGGATCTCAGGGAAATCGAGGGCAACCCTCAAATTTTATAGGCACGTATCATGTTTCATATATTTTCTAAGGCTATTCAAGTATTTGCGGCCGGTATTTGCACGTACTATGTGTTTCATATATTTTCTAAGGTTATTCAAGTATTTGCGTCTGGTAGTCATCATCTCATGATGATGAGCTGATGATGGAAGGTACAACTCCTTAACAGTTAGGAGTTGGAGGATAATTCTGAAAATGTTAAATCAACGTAAAATTGTGAAATGAAAATCTTTAAAAAAAAAAGTAAAACCGCTTTCAAAAAAAAACCTAAAATAATTCTCTAAAATAATGATAAATAAATAAAATAAAATGCGTTTATTTCGGACAACGAAACTAAAACCTAAAGTTTTATGACCTAGCACTAAGCAGCAGAAATATGAAGTCGGTGCGGTGCGAGCGGAATATTCTTTGAATGAAGCACCGACTTCATATTTCTGCTGCTTAGTGCTAGGCCATAAAACTTTAGGCTTTAGTTTCTGTTTATGAACTAAAAAACAATTACTTTGCTCACCCGCGACCACTAATGACAAATAGTTACATCTGTGCGGCAAATGTATGTTTCCATGCAACACCTCCACCTCCACTGCTACACGAATCAACACATGCCACACAGACCCAACTATCACCACCACCACTATACTAAACGCTGACGCGTTTCGGCACTCTCCACGAGGCCATTTACGAAGCACAACAACAACCGCTCAACATGCCACCACTTCCACTACTGACATATGTAAACCATGTACTCAACTTAGTTAATGACAAAACCAACGCATTCTGGGGCATATATGTCCAATGGTCAGAGAGTCCAGGTGTCACATTGTCCATTGTCAAAAAGTCCGAGGGTTATAATGCCCCCTGGTCGGAATGTCCAATGGTCAGAGAGTCTAGGTGTCACATTGTCCATTGTCAAAAAGACCGATGGTTATAATGCCCCCTGGTTGGTTTGTCCATACGTCGGATACTATATGTGTCGTATTGGCCATTGTCGAAAAGTTCGAAAGTTATAATGCCCTAATGTCGGATAGTCCTAGTATAACAATATTAAATTGTTAAATTGGCCTAATAATGTGACAATGTCTCAATGTCACAATGTCCAAATTGCACAAATTACTTTATTGTACATTTATTTAGCTATTAACAAGCTTAAAACCTATTCAGTTATAATTGTACCGATATGACGTGAAATCCACTTGAGATTAAAAGAAAAGTGGTTTGACAGAATATTAAGTCATTCAATGCAAATTATCATTTACTTAGATTTTAGCGAAAATGGAGTCCTCAAGTAAGGGAAATTTAGTTTTTAGCATTAATCAAAAGGGGGGCGAGACATTATTAATCGGTGTGTATAGATACAATTTAAACATAAAAAATAAAAATTCTACGCAATGGAGGTGCGTATATCGTGAGCTTTGTTCTGCATCCGTGACTATAAACAACGAAAAAACCAAAGTTTTACGTCAGAGTGAGCATACTTGTGAGCCCACTGCATCTAAAAACGAGATGCACTTAGCCTATCAAAATTGTGTGCAGAAAGTATGTACAAAATTTACTTCTTTGCAACAGACTTATGAAAAATGTACTAGCAACGTAATATGTGAAGAATCAAATTATTCGAACAAACTGCCTTCATTTGACGCAAAGAAACGCTCTCTTTACAGGGCACGCGAAAAGATATTGAATATGAAAACGACTTGTAAATCACTACAGGATGTAAAAATTCCCAAATTACTCAAGGACCAATTTTTAGTTTGCGAAGACGGAACAACCGACAAGATATTGATCTTTTCCACTCCTTTGGCAATAAAAACTGTACAACTATATGCAGAAAATAGAATGGTATTTGGCGATGGAACATTTGAAAAAGCTCCAAAACCATTTTACCAGATTTTTGGAATACATTTGGATCTTAACAGTACAGATGAGCAAACCAACATAGTACCTGTAATTTTCGCGTTGCTCCCCGATAAAACTACGGACACTTACACTCGGATGTTTTCTTTAATCAAAGAACATTTCGCTGTTAATATACAACATTTCAAGTGTGATTACGAAAAAGCTCTTATCAATGGCTTTAAAGCCATTTTCAAAGATAGTATGGTTAGTGGATGCTTTTTCCATTTTAATAGAGCAATTTGGCGAAAAGCAGAAACCTTAAACCTGAGCAATGATAATGCAGTAAGATTGTCTTCATATTTGCCGCTCTTGCCGAAAGATGCTATAAATGAAGCATGGGATTTAATTTCAGGGCAGCTTCAGGATTCTACAGCACAGAAAATATTTGCTGAATATTTTACTCGGCAATGGTTTTCTAAATCATTATTGGCAGATATAAGTTGTGCATTCGAAAGACATCGCACCAATAATGCAATTGAAGGGTGGCACAGCCGTCTTAAAAGAAGAATTCTGACATCAAAAAACCAATTATAGCAAAGTTTCAAGATGGACGTATAAAAAGGAGCATATTTGAAAAAGAAAAAAGAAAGAAAGTGAACATATTGTTTGATCGTGAATACAAAAAAAAATTACAAGAGCACACAGATGGGAATATTTCCAGCATGGAATTACTGGAGAGCATAGTGGAGCTAAGAAACTATTACACATAAATAGATAACTGTATTTCAAGGTTTTTATTTAACGAATGGCATTTTTGTTCTTAAAAACATGTTCTGTAAGAATAACCAAAATATAATATTAAGCATAATGTACTTTAATTTTCACTAAACAGGGGCCTCATTCTATTTTAGTTTTACACCTATTTCTATCGAATTATTTTCGACTTGATCGTCTTTACCGTCAAGTCAATAAGAGCTGTCACCACGTAGACAACAATATGGGAAAAGACAATATAACATTAGGCCCCAGTATTACCCTGTCCATTACTTTATCAGCTAGTCAATTCTCGTTGACACATGTACGAGTTATCATAGATGCATCTGGATCTTACCAAGAATGGGCCTGAGGGTGTTAGATAATAGACTGGAAATTATGCAGATGAGCAATCTAGCATTACTTTTACAATTTTTATTCTAGACATTATGACATTCAGGCTTTCCGACACTAGGACGTTTCATCCCTCGGACTTTTTGACCATGGACTTTTTAACACTAAGACTTTCAGACACTAGGACGTTTCATCCTCCGGACTTTTTGACCATGGACTTTTTAACACTAGGACTTTCAGACACTAGGACGTTTCATCCTCCGGACTTTTTGACCATGGACTTTTTAACACTAGGACTTTCAGACACTAGGACGTTTCATCCTCCGGACTTTTTGACCATGGACTTTTTAACACTAGGACTTTCAGACACTAGGACGTTTAATCCTCCGGACTTTTTGACCATGGACTTTTTGACCATGGACTTTTTGACACTAGGACTTTCAGACCCTAGGACGTTTCATCCCTCGGACTTTTTGACAATGGACAATGTGACACCTGGACTCTCTGACCATTGGACATATATGCCCCAGAATGAAATGAATTCCAAACTACCCTTTTTATTTTTATTTTTAATCTACGCCAGGTACCCCGTTATTTTTAACCGAGTACGGTAAAAAGAGAAGTCATGTTCTCATTATTACTATGACACATTATTAAAATTAGAACCAAGTCGTAACAAAGGCGAAGAAACCAAATTAACTTGTTCATTAATAATAGACCCCATGTTGTTGTACCTAATTATTTCCAATTGTTCTAAAACCGATAGCCGCAAACCCTTATCACAATAATGTAAAATTTCGTACGTATCTGAGTCTAACAACGAATGATTCGTTTCTAATAAATGCTTGGCAAAGTTTGATTTCTCTGGATGATCATGCCTATATGACGAGACATGCTCTTTAAATCTAGTATCAAAGCTTCGACCGGTTTGTCCAATGTATACTTGACTACAGTCGCCACAAGTGAGTTTATATACGCCCGACCTGTTCCCTTTATCCACCTTTTCTTTGTTATTACAAAGTCTAGAACGTAAAGAATTAGTAGTCTTAAAGGCAACATTGATGTTATTTGATTTTAAAATATTATAAATCTTGTCGGACAACCGGCCAACATAAGTAATACTAGATCTAAATTTGTTAGTAGGCTGAGATGGCAACGCAGAGTAAAGCATGCTATTCACTATCCGTCCCTGCTTCTTTTGAACCAGACTATTAACCATTGCTGTACTATAACCATTTGTTGTTGCTATCTGATATATAGTATGTAACTCAGAATCATAATGCTCTTTCGACAGAGGTACAGTTAGTAGTCTATGTACATAACAATGGAAAGCAGCCAGTTTATGCTGCCATGGGTGAGTAGAATTTGCAGGTATGACAGTATCTGTGTACGTAGGCTTACGGTAAATTTGAAACTGGTGCCTATTATTTACTCTTGTAATAGTTAAATCCAGAAAATTTAATGAACGATTTTCCTCTAATTCTCGTTTGAACTTTATTTTTGGATGTTTGTTATTGAGAGCACTAATAAACAAATCTAGCTGCCTCATACTCCCCTTCCAACATAAAATTAAATCATCAACATACCTATAATAATATACTAAATTGCTGTTCCCCACTATATATTGTTTTTCAAAGTTATCCATAAAAACGTCAGCCATTAAAGGACTAAGAGGTGACCCCATTGCTAAACCATCACTCTGCAAATAATATTGACCATTAAATCTGAAATGATTTTGTTTCATGCATAAAGTTACTAATTCTATTAACTCACAAACCTCCCCCGGATGTAAACGCTTCCTTTCTAAGTGACATCTAAGAATATTTAAGGTTTCACTATATGGTACGTTGGTAAACAAACTATCCACATCTAAAGAAAGTAATGTTGAGTTTGGCGGTATATTAATGTCTTTAATTTTATTTACTAAATCTGAACTATTCTTTAAACTATATATTCGCTTAAAAGAAGATTTTTCCCGAACAATGCTATTTAACTTCCTCGCTACTTTATACGCTGGAGCACTCACGTATGAAACAACAGGGCGAACAGGAACACCATCCTTGTGAATTTTAGGTAAACCATATAAAATTGGTGCCTGCGGATTCATAGGAATCACATTGCTCCTCTTTTGTTCGGTGTCAAAGGTAAATGCAGAATTTTTCAGAAGGTTTTTTAGGTCTTTATGAAACGCGGCGGTGGGATCCCTACGTAAATTCAAAAAACCCTCTCCTTGAATGATGTCATTTACTTTATCATTATATTGACCCCTTTCTAAAACAACAATACAATTGCCCTTATCGGCCTTAGAAATTACCAAATCATTGTCATGGACCTTTTGCTGAATAGAACGTAATGAATGCAAGTCACCAACATCCGAAATACCCCCAGAAGAAGTTGTATTTTTTAATGAATTAGCAACCAAAACCTTAGTATCAAAGTCACCGCGATTACAAACAATCGCAACCTCAGAATCTACCGCCAAACCCTCCACTAATTTCTGACTAAATTTAGAGGGTAAGTTATATTTCAAACCTTTTTCCAATAACTGCACTTCACCTTCTACAAATTCGACATTAGTGAGATTTTTAACTCGAGGGTAGAAACCGTTACTTGACTCACTATTATTGTTGTTCAAAAGAGACTGAGTTCCATTACGCGTAAGCCTACGCAATTTATTAGTTTGGGTAACATACTTTTTATGTGCCTGCACCGAAGCAAAATATCTCGCCTTTTGGTCCAAAGTATCAAACTCAATATTATGCAATTTAAATACCAGTTCCGAATGTAGTACTCTAAGATGTAATTTTAAATTATCTCTAACACTAAACCAATGACGAGACTCCTCATTTAACCAAATCTTAAGACTACTAATTCTTTACGTTCTAGACTTTGTAATAACAAAGAAAAGGTGGATAAAGGGAACAGGTCGGGCGTATATAAACTCACTTGTGGCGACTGTAGTCAAGTATACATTGGACAAACCGGTCGAAGCTTTGATACTAGATTTAAAGAGCATGTCTCGTCATATAGGCATGATCATCCAGAGAAATCAAACTTTGCCAAGCATTTATTAGAAACGAATCATTCGTTGTTAGACTCAGATACGTACGAAATTTTACATTATTGTGATAAGGGTTTGCGGCTATCGGTTTTAGAACAATTGGAAATAATTAGGTACAACAACATGGGGTCTATTATTAATGAACAAGTTAATTTGGTTTCTTCGCCTTTGTTACGACTTGGTTCTAATTTTAATAATGTGTCATAGTAATAATGAGAACATGACTTCTCTTTTTACCGTACTCGGTTAAAAATAACGGGGTACCTGGCGTAGATTAAAAATAAAAATAAAAAGGGTAGTTTGGAATTCATTTCTTAAAAAAGGGTAGTTTAGGACTTACATAAAAGGGTAGTTTGGAATTTATAAAATATTAGTGGGTACGTTGGTTTTGTCATTAACTAAGTTGAGTACATGGTTTACATATGTCAGTAGTGGAAGTGGTGGCATGTTGAGCGGTTGTTGTTGTGCTTCGTAAATGGCCTCGTGGAGAGTGCCGAAACGCGTCAGCGTTTAGTATAGTGGTGGTGGTGATAGTTGGGTCTGTGTGGCATGTGTTGATTCGTGTAGCAGTGGAGGTGGAGGTGTTGCATGGAAACATACATTTGCCGCACAGATATAACTATTTGTCATTAGTGGTCGCGGGTGAGCAAAGTAAGTGGGTGCTTCAGTTCCGATCATAGCGGCCAAAAAGCTGTTTTTAAAATGCCTAAGCAGACGAAGGAGCAATTAATTACTTATAGGCCGGTAACTGACGACCGTATAGGAAGATTTAAGAAAAGTATTATCAATGAGGTTCCTCAACCAAACATGGAGAAGAATGATCCTAACATCTTATATAAGGACCTGACTACTGTAATAAATCGAGAGTTTGGGAACATTTTCAAACTTAAGACTGTCAAGAAAAATGGTAAGAAGGTAAGGTTCAGTGACTGGGCCACGGTCGGGATTCACAGGAGTAGGACTAAACTTTATGAACTATATGAAATGAAAAGCTACAATAACGACCCCACATTTAGAGACTATGTTAAAAGATATTCGAAACTATTTAAAAAAGTTTGTGTCGCCGCCAAAGCGGAATACCTTAGTAATAAAGTTAAATCCGCTGATAATAAAGTAAAAGCAGTATGGAACGTAATAAATTCAGAGACAGGTAAATCAAAGCCCCATAATAGCCAATATAAGTTAAAGATAGATGAAAGAATAGTAACTTCAGATTTAGAAGTGGCGAGTGCTTTTGAGGATTTTTTCTCTAATATAGCTATAGATACAACTCGTGACTTAAAGTCATCCACTGCGCTGGCTGGCTCATACTTAAATGTGGTTCAAAAGGATAGTAACTTGAAATTTGATTTTAAACACACAAACTCGGAAGAGATTATAAAAACATTTAAATCTTTGAAAATTAAGAACACAGAGGATCTTTGGGGTATTTCAGTTAAAGTAATGCAATCTGTCATCCATATTGTGGCACCATATCTGGCCGTCGTGTTTAACAACTGCGTCGATGAGTGTGTGTTCCCTGACTTAATGAAGTACAGTAAAGTTATTCCTTTATTCAAAGCTGGCAGCTCATCTGAGCCTGGTAACTTTCGACCGGTTTCCGTGCTTCCTGTACTAAGTAAAGTGTTTGAGAAAATTATGCTAAATCAATTGCTTTATCACTTCAATATTAATGAACTATTTCACAGTCAGCAATTTGGGTTTACGAAGGGCCGCTCGACAACGGATGCGGCTGCAAATCTCATGAAGCACATTTATGACGCATGGGAACAATCGCAAGATGCAATAGGAATATTTTGCGACCTCTCCAAGGCATTTGATTGCGTGGAACACGAGACGCTTATCCGCAAACTTGAACACTACGGACTCACAACTAATGCACTGAACCTTGTTATGTCCTATCTCAGTCAGAGAATCCAGAAAGTAGACATACATAGAGTGCAGTCATGTGGATCACCGGTGAAGCTTGGAGTACCACAGGGCTCTATTTTGGGTCCGTTTCTCTTCTTGGTGTACATAAATGACTTGCCCCAGCTGCTAGAACACAAATGTGACATAGTACTGTTCGCTGATGATACCTCTCTCATTTTTAAAGTCAACAGGCAACAGGAAGATCAAAGTCACATCAATGAGACTCTAAGAGATGTGCTGAAATGGTTTACTGCAAACAATTTACTATTGAATGCAGCTAAAACGAAATGTATAAAATTTTCGTTGCCTAATGTAAGACAGGTTGACACTACTATCAGATTAAATGGAGAGAAGCTGAACCTCGTGGATGAGACTGTTTTTCTCGGGCTTACCTTAGATCGCAATTTGCAATGGAGCCCACACCTATCTGGTCTTGCTGGTAGATTGAGCTCTGCCGCTTATGCTGTACGAAGAATCCGGCAATTCACCAATGTAGAAACGGCGCGGTTAGTTTACTTCAGTTATTTTCACAGCATTATGTCTTATGGCATCCTAATTTGGGGCAAGGCGGCCGACATAGAGACAATCTTTATCCTGCAGAAGAGGGCGGTCCGGTCTATTTACAATCTTGGCTCCCGAGATTCACTTAGAGAACGCTTTAAAGAAATCGACATCCTTACAGTAGCTTCTCAGTATATATATGATGTAATATTGTATACACACAAGAACATCAAATCTTTCAAGAAAGTGTCGGATGTGCATGGTTTCAACACTCGGAATAAGCATAAACTTGCCGTCCCTAAATTTCGTCTACGAAAAGTCAGTAAGTCTTTTTTGGGAAATTGCGTGAGGTTCTACAATAAAGTGCCTGTAGATGCATGGGAATTGCCTCACAATTCATTTAAAAGATACATAAAGACCGCTCTCTTGAAAAAAGCATACTACAAAGTGGATGAATACTTATGTGATGGCACCACCTGGCCAAGGTTGAAAACAGAAGATAATTAGGACATCAATGTGACTTGGCTGCGTCCCGAAGATATTCGTGTATGGTGTCCGGCTCTGTTGCCGTTGTCCGCTGCGTACTAATTGTAATACAATTGACAAAAATAATGTTTTATTTATTTGACATGATGACATGAAATGTATATTTCATAAATTTTTGTTATTTGACATTTGGAGACCATATACATCTCCAGTTTATGTATATGTATTATTATACTTATTATTTGACCGTGGAGGCGTTTTACACCTCTGCTGATTTTAATTTAGTTTAAATTGACCCTAGAGACTATACATCTCTAAGCCATTTAGATTAAGTATTATATTATAGTATTAATTCTGGGACCCTATACATCCCTTTGTAATTTAAATTTTCACAGATATTTGACCTGGAGACCCTATACATCTCCTGCTCAAATAAAACGTGCCAGTAAAGTAAAGTGTTCTGGTTTTGCTGTTTTAATAATTACTTTTTACACTTGTTTCTAAAATGCGGTATTTTTTTTTTCTCTCTTAATCTTTTAATGACAGAGTGAGGTTTCTTTGTGTAGTTTGTCTGTGGTTGCGTATTGTAAGAGCTAATGTAACTTGTTTTTAGAAAAAATGACTTTGTGCCAAGTTTCTTGCGGCGCATTCTTCTTGGCAATCATGGTCTTTCCGAAAGCGCTGGTAGACTCAAAAAAATGACGTGTAAAAGAGCATTCAACTGCCTATTTGCTGAATAAAATTTTGAATTTTTGAATTTTGAATTGTTTTTTAGTTCATAAATATGGACCTCCGCAAAGTAACGCCTGATTCAATAAATTATTTAGTTTCTGTTGTCCGAAATAAACGCATTTTATTTTATTTTATTTATTTATCATCTAAGTTGTGTAGAACAATAAATTGGCACTTTCCTTCTCAATGCGTGCATGCACGCTTCCTCATGTGGAAGACAGTCCCACACAAAAGTTACAAAAGGAAAGATAAAATTTCCGTTCGAAGTACAATAGAAGAAAATGTAATCGAGCGGCGAATGAGCGGCGAGGAAGTGAAGTTATTGAGCTGATAAATTTCTACCCTATATTGTACAGTTAGGCCAGCCCCCATACTACGAAATTCGAGAATCGAAGTTCGTATCGTATCATCCCGCTCACTCTCGTGCTAAATAATATTAGCTTGAGAGGGACGGCACGATACGAAGTTCGAATTTTGCACTTCGTAGTTGGGGGGCAGGTGCCTATTTCATCTACTTTACAATTGTCAGTTTTATATGACAATTCGAACTACATTTCTTTGACAATATGAAGCGCGCTAAAACAAAAGCTCTTAAAGTCAGCAGTTGACACCTAATTGTCAGTGAAAACTGACAGTTGTAAAGTTGATGAAATAGGGGCCAGGGAAGAGTTAGCGTTTTTTGCGGGTGGTAGGACTTTGTGCGAGGTCCGTTCAGATCGCTACCACCATCTTACTCCTTAATTCTACCATTAAGCAGCAATGCTTGCACTGTTGTGTTCCGGTGTGGAGAGTAAGACAGCCGGTGTAATTACGGGCACAAGAGGCATTTCATCTTAGCTCTCTAGGTTGGTAACGCATTTACTAACGGAGTTGTGGGTGTCAATGGGCAGTGGTGATCACTTATCATCAAGTGATCCACTTGCTCGTTTGCCTTCCTTGTCGTATAAAAAAAATCCCTTTGAGATTCTGTGCAATTCATGTAACTTTTTGTGCAAGGTGAGACTTTATTGTACAGTTTGTATAGTTTGTACTGAATAATTGTATCTCAGTGTTTGTAACATGTACTTATTTCTTTATTTTCTGTACAGTAAAGAGTTTACTTACTTACTTATTAAAATAAATGATACTGTGTTCACGATAAAATAGTACATAGGTCGAGGTTAATGAACGGGTTAGACATTCGTCGTTCACTGTACTAGGAATCTAATGTCGGCAGTAAGTTGGCTGGAAGCTATTAATGCGTCTCTGAGTGCTTGGGTAGCTCTACAAGAAAATTGGAAACAGGGAAATATACTCAAGAGCAATAAAAACGGGTCACTTTGTATGAACAATTCCATACAAAGTGACGCGTTTTTTTTTGCTCTTGAGTGTATTACACGACTTTCCGCTACGTCACGATGATGATGATTCCTAGAAAACGCGTAATTTCTTTTATTTTAAATTTCAAATAGAAGCATTTCATCTTAACTCTCTAGGTTGGCAACGCATCTGCAAGCCCCTGGAGTTACGGGTTTCTACAGG
Organism: Clepsis dumicolana; assembly: GCA_963691665.1. Classification (NCBI taxonomy): domain Eukaryota; kingdom Metazoa; phylum Arthropoda; class Insecta; order Lepidoptera; family Tortricidae; genus Clepsis; species Clepsis dumicolana. The sequence continues at coordinate 14,323,997 of OY829520.1, read as the reverse complement.
CAGTGGTGCTCACCTACTTCAGCATTTGTAGCACGCGCGCCATTTTGTCGCTTGTCGCGCAGTGCGTCCCTTTTATAGTGATGGAATCAGTGAAGGACGCACTGAGCGACAAGCGACAAAATGGCACGCGTGCTAGCCCACCAGGTGGGAGCAAGTGCTCGTTAACCTTTTTGTTATATAAAAAAATACTTCAAATGGTAAACATTATTTTATCTGTAACCTCTATTACTGTAATCACAGAACTTTATCGGGATAGAAGGAAAGGTATATGAACCTCAAGTGTCGAAAGAAGGGCTGAGAACCTCATTACGTGTTTCAGCTCCCGACCGCTTCTCAAGTATGACGGCAGGTTTTTAAAACAAAACATTTCGTTGTTCAACAAATAACTCTTCAAACACCAACGAAAAAAGTCCAAGCTGTTAATCGAGGTATTTCTTCAAAATGCCTACGCAAAATGTTACATGCTCGGTTCCTATAGATATCGAGAAACTCTTTCCTTCTATCGCGATTTAGTTCTATGACTGTAATTATGTGGCGGCTTTTCGCACCCTGAATTTAATTTTCCTAAAATGTGAAAATAATTGGAAATTAAACGTGTAGTCTTAAAAGAGTAAACAGGGCCGCACTGAATCTGATTGATTTTAGTTATGCTTTAAAGCCAAGTTACATACTGAGATATTTTTCTTACAACCAAATTAAAAATCGCGTTGCAAAAGCAAAGATGACACAGTTATAGGCGGACAGACTAAAGTCTCATTCTCGTTAAAACTTTACATGAAACTACCGTGAGCTTTAATCAGAGTGAAATAAACGGATCACTCACGTGTCGTATGCCTGTCAAGTACAGCCTACATGTTTCGGACGAATCCATAGTACCTACGTCTTCTGGGAGCACACGGTAAGCAACGGTAGTGAAACACAAACCGAAACCCACCAAAGCTATTTTTTTCTATCATTGTATAAAATACTGTCAAGAATCTAGAAAGTAAGCAAGTGGAACGAAATACTCTCCCTGAATGAAATAAAATACGCCTCGGTCCAAAACTCTAAAAATAGCTGAAGTTAGTCGAATAATGACGCGTATAATCGGTGTTCTTCGAGATTCGAACAAGGGGAATTACACTCTGCGCAGTTTTATAACATTTGTGACGAGAAGGTCACAAGCATAACTTGTTCTTGTTGTTTTCTTAATTAAATTGCAGTGCTGATTTTACAAAAAGTAAATAACCGTAAGTAAGCGACGATTTATAGTCAGAATTGGAATCAAGTAAGGATGACTTTTCCAACTTATCAGCAATGCCATGTCGTCAACGTAGTCGTCGTAATGACACTTTGCTAATGATCAACTAAAAGGCCTCTTATAGGACTTGAACAAAATTGTTAAACAGAAATAAAATTGTAGCTTCCGCATCTCAGCAGGGCATAGAGTTTAGCTTTATCGCCAGCTACTACCCCACATTTTGGGGTTTATGGGAAGCCAGGGTCAAAAGTGCCAAGTATCACTGTCGCAGAGTTAGGCAAGGCTGCACTTACTTGGGTCAATCAACTTTTCATTGCCACTCGTTGCCATGGAGATGTCCCCTGGGTTACACAACAAAAATATAATTTTCTAAGACCCCACTCCCCCGAAAGTAAGGATTTGCATATTTAGGAGATGAAGCATGAAGGAATTGGGATATATCTTGTAAAAAAAATAAGGTGTGAAGGTGGCAGGTGAGGTTTCCACACTTGATGTTGTGCCTGCTAGCTCCCAGGGACGATGGATTCGGCTGGGGCTCAGTCAGGACAGAACCCGAAGGTCTCAAAAAAAAAAAAAAAAAATCGGTTCAGGTGTTTTTGAGCGCCACGCGCTTGTGTTAGACCTAAAGCGCGAACAGGTAACAAGAAAAAAAAATAGGCTATCTAAAGGGAGATGAATAAAAATGTTGTTTTCACTCACAACTCGGTTGTTTTATTTTTTTAGCACTTAATGACTACCTAATCAGAATTTTACAAGATTCTTGGATTGGGGGTTGCAGGAACAATAATTAGACAGTTTATAAGTATGGTCCCGTGGGGCACACACACACAACTTCCTTGTAGTCTTAAAAAAATAAAAGAAGAATATATATAAATATAATCTAGCCGCCTGATTTCTTCCTACCTCGGACAGGGACGATGTTAAAGGGAGAGTAAAAAAAAAAATTAAAAAAGAGAATCCTATGGGGCCTGGTGCGAGGCACAAAAAAAAGGAAGGCCGTCACCTGTGCTTGTGGTGGGTGTGACAGGTCCACCGACGCTCTGGAGCAGCACCGTGAGAAGGCTGCTGAATTGAAGCTGCGCACCTCCTGGGCACACTCGAGCCCTCGCCAAGCACCGAACAAAGTCTGCAAGCGAAGGAGAAGTCAGCCAAAGAACACAGAGGTAGATTTGAAGGTAGACAGGAGTTAAGAGTTGCCACGAAACAATTTTGCACAAGCTTACTTACTCGGAATATGGAAAACAGGGAGGAAGCCGTAGGGAAAGCTTCTCCGTAAGCGCAGGCGGCAAGGGAATTAGCAAACTATTCCCTCGGGATCTGGTGGCGTCGCGTACTAAAAAACGAAGGTTATAATTAGATGCCATCGCAAAGGAACAGAAGCCACGATTGCAACGCAGCATTGGTTGTACACTCAAACACTTACCTGGGAGCTCAGGGTGACGGTCTGGACCTTTGAGGAGTTCCTTTCTTGCGAATTCGAAAACCGAGATAGAAAAAGGACTGATCCTGTGTGATGCCGAATTTAAATAATCAATTCTGCTTAGGCCCGCGCCGATATCGATAAATTTATCGAGCGCTTGCACTATCGACATTGATGATCAGCCGCGACAAACACAACCCCTGATCACTGGTTATAGGAAATCCTTGATTTAAGCCCGTGTGTCCCAATTGACTCCAAATTTTATAAAAAGATAAACTTGTGGCACGCCATCATTTGTTTATAATGCAGGGAAGCAAATTTGACAAGAATCTCGATAACGATACCTTCCAGCAAAACAGCTACGCACTTCACTATTTAGGGAGTCCATAGACAATGTAGAATTCGTGGGTCAAAAACTAATTATCAAACTTTCACAAAACCTTGTAATTAATTAGAATAATTTTGAGGAAAGGAAGGACTTTCTATTTAACGTTACCAGAATTAAAACAAAATAGTACATATTGATTTTTGAAGGAAATCCCTACATTAGTCGATGGTGATTGACCCCGCTCTAGCTAGATGGCGCTGAGAAACAAGATGTCATAGCACACTCACGTGTCTCAATAGGTGGCGCTAGCCGTAACGAAATTGAAGCGTTACATTACATCCCAGCTTAGGTAAAAAAAAAAAATTTTTTTTTTTTTTTTTAAGTGACAACCCTAGTAAACAAACAACGATACTTAATAGCGTCCAACCCTGCCTTATGAAGCAACTCAGTTAAAAGAATTAAAAAAAAAAAAGTTGTCTCGTGCAGTGACAACCCTGGCACATAAGCAACAATACCTATTAGTGCGTAAATCTCCCTTACGAAGTTAAATCAGCGAAAATAATTTAAAGGAAATCTTAATCTCGTGCAGTGACAACCCTAGCACATAAACAACAATACCTTAATAGTACGTAAAGCTGGCCTTATGAGGTTAAATCAGTTAAAAAAAATTAAGAACAATAGTTGTCTCATGCACTGACAACCCTAGCAAAAAAATGCAAGTGGTTCACTATCCAAGTCAAAACAGGTGAATTTCAAATTTGAAGCGACTGAGATTTATCCTTCTAATTAATAACAATAAGCGTAGGCGTAATACGTGAGGCAAAAAAAAAACAAACAAGATTGATAAATCTGGCCTGTGACAAACACCATTCATAACGATGCCGAACAGGAACTTGTTAAATTCTTACTAAACAGCTGCAGCAGTCAATGTTACAAGCTGCTCGCTGCACTGGGACTTTTCCGCTGGAGTGGAGGATCTAGCGATTACCTCGAGCCAATCTAAGTAGTACATAATATGAACCGTCACCTGAACCCGAAATTCAACCCGAAAAGGGAGTGAAAATAAACTTCTTAAAAAAAGCATGTTTATCCACCCAACTAGGTACAACATAAAGTTAAAATATACCACGAGCAAAACTCAAATGTTGCAGCATGAACGTCAGAATTGTACCTACACAAGCTCGAAAGAGGAAGGGAAATATCTACCGCATAAATGATCACAGACATCCATTCAACTAGTAAACAAACAAAAAAACAACAAAAGAAAACTTAATTACCTACTCCCAGCAAGAGGATTACCCAGTTAGACGCAGCGTGAATGTTTGGTAAAAGTAATGCTGTGTTGGAGTGTGTTGGGCATAGCGAATGTGTGTAATTTGCATGCGTGTGTGTGAATGCATGTGTGATTTTGTATGTGTGAATGGACATGACTTATGGACATACATACCCGGTTCCATTGTGTGCACATAGAAGGTTCGTGCTCTATGTATGTGTGTGTGTGTGTGTGTGTGTGTGTGTGTGTGTGGTCACAGTTTAAGGACTTGTCCGGGTCCATATAAGACAACAAGTTTAACTAACCGGTTCTGATTTTAGAATGTCTTTCACGTGCCATACACCTAGGGGCCTTTTGGTATTATAATCTCGCAGTTCATAGGACACACTAGAAATTTTCTTGGAAACAACACATTTTTTAAACTTAGGTGCAAGTTTCTGGGAAAAGAACTTTGAAGCGTCGGACAAGGGGTACTCCCTCTTCCATACTACCTGACCTACATCGTAATCGACAATTCTTCTCTTTCTATTATAATACACCCTGTTTTTATGATACGAGTCCGCCAATGACCTATTTACCTTTTCAAATATAGGTTTTAAGTGTGCTAGCATGGAGGCATACAAGTTCCTATCAGAGAACTGTAATTCTAAATCATCTAATGATCGAGCTGGATACCATTCTCCAGACAGAATAGCTTCCCGTCCATGATTGAGAAAATATGGACTATACCCAGTGACCTGATGTACCGCAGTGTTGATAGCAAATTCAATCTGATTCAACTCCTCGGTCCAGGTTCGATGATCATTGCCTACATAGGATACTAATGCAGTGCCCAGAACGCGATTTGTGCGCTCCGATGGATTATTCTGTGGGGTGAATCTGCAGTTATAGAAGAAATTCTTTATTTTGTATTTATCTTTCAATGACTTCATGTGCTTGGAGACATACTGGGGACCGTTGTCCATTATAATACATTGTGGAATGCCATGTTTCATTAAAACGTCGTTTTCTATGATTCGCACCACCGTTTTAGCTAAAGAGTTCCTCATTGGAAACAAACATGTGTACTTAGTGAAATAATCTGAGACAACCAGAATGAATTTATGTCCGCTGTAGCTCGTAGGCAATGGTCCTAAAATATCGGTTGAGATAACCTGCCATGGTCTCTGGACCTTTTTAGGGTTTTCCATTAAACCAGGAGGTGGTAAATTAGTGCTTTTATATGTCAGGCAGATCGGACAAGCCTTTACGTATCTTTTGATCTCACCCATCATTTTGGGCCAAAAGTAACTTTGAGCGATTCTTTTGAAAGTTTTATAGGTACCCAAGTGAGCTGCATCAGGTCTGTCATGGCACTGTTTTAAAATTGAATCACGAAGACCTTTAGGTACTACTCGTTTCCACTCACATTCAACAGTCAGTGGGTTCTTGCTGCGAATACGTTTGTATAAAATTTCATCGAGAATTCTATAATCAGGAAAATTTTGTGGACATTTATTTATTTTATCAAACAATTTATTATACCAAATATCAGTGGGTAAGTCGGGAGGAGAGATGACATTGATCATGTCATTTGCAGCTGGTGCTCGAGAGAGTGCATCTGCAACCTTATTCTCTGACCCCTTTCTATACTCAACATCAAAGTTAAATTGTGATAATCGAAGTGCCCATCGTGCCAAACGTCCTGTTGGTGACTTTAAACTGACCAACCACTTCAAGCTACTGTGATCCGTGTATACTTTAGTTCTAAAAGGGGAGCCATCGATGTACCCTCTAAATTTTTCCAATGCAAAAATTATAGCATTCAACTCTTTCTCTGTTGTGGAGTGATTTCTTTCAGAGCTAGAGAGTGTTCTACTCGCATATGCTACCGCGTGCTCGTGACCGTCGTCATCAAATTGAGATAAAGCGCATCCTAATCCTACGTCAGAGGCATCGGTTGTAATTATGAATTGCCTATCAAACCTGGGCACACTCAAGATGGGGGCAGATATCAGTAAAGTTTTAATTATATTGAAGGCATTCAATGCCTTGTCATCAAGACAGAATGAAACTCCTCTGGGTAGTTTCCTGGTAAATTTATTTAACGGTGAGCTCAAAGTTGAGTAATTGTTAATAAAGCGTCTGTACCAAGAAACCATTCCTAAGAACCTCCTAAGTTCCTTCTGAGTCGAAGGAATTGGAAATTCCACTATGGACTTTACTTTATCGCTATCCGTGCGCAGGCCACGCCTATCAATGATATATCCGAGAAACTTTAATGTTGAGCGGCAAAAGGCAGACTTTTCCAAGTTTATTGTGAGTCCGGCCTGTTGCAATTTGAAAAAAACTTTATTCAAAAGTGACACGTGTCGAAACTTCTAACGTTTGATGGAGTCGTGCCTTAGAAAATCTTATTTTAGACGAGAGACCCAGAGGATATCTCCATGGCAACGCGTGGCAAAGAAAAGTTGATTGACCCACTTACAAACAGTTCAACACAGTACTTAATTGTACAAATGAGATCTTGCTAAATTGATCATTATTGGTAGTCGTGATCTCAATTGAGTACCTAATTACTTGTATTTTTCCTTAATTCGTTTATTACTTTTACGATTTTCCCGTTGAAATAGCTTAAACGAGCTGCTACTTGAACGCCTGTAAAATTTTCGACATGACTTTATTTGTATATCAGTTCTGATTACTTAACTCATAAATTCCTTGCGACACTGAGCCGGTCCTAAATGTTTTTAGCAAGCTGTGTCTTAGTGGATTCACTGTCGTCTTAGAAAAACTCCTTTATACCTACTTCGTTTTCTTTCTATATTAGAAAAAAGTATACATTCAAAATATATAGCATCAAGTCTAGTAACAAATTAAATAACAATGAGATATGATTATTTTATTGCTATGGTTTTGTACTTTTTTTTTGCTTCTTATTTAAAAAAAAAACAATTTTCTATAAAAATATGTGTTTGTTACCTCCTCTCTAATGCTACAAGAAACGAAGTATTACAGTATCTATCTTTTACTACCTACTAATATCTATTACACCCAGTTGCATTTCCCCATTCAACCTAATCCAATGCTACCTATAAAGCAGCTGTACTGGGACTCATTCATTCACATTATTACTGGAAACGTCTACTTTATTTGTCACTAATTACCTTCTATGCACCCATGGCAACACTACAATATCAACCTCTACTATTTAAATCTAAGGTTCCGTTTATCTTGCTGGAGTTTATAATGCCGGGTTTTCAAGAGCCAGTGACTCAATGTTCAGTACTTGCTACTTACACTAATGCCTTGCGCGTAAATGTCTCGGTTCTCGTTTTTGTCTCTCTAAGTCTGTTTGTTACCTCTTCCTGGAAAAATCGGTGCACCAATCTTAATTAAATTTGGCAAGAAGATAGTTTGAACATTGAGGAATATAGGCTACTTTTTATTCGGGAAAATTGTGTAGTTCCCGCGGGATAGCAATAACCGAAATCTGAAGTCGCGGGCAACGCCTAGTTACAAAATAAAATAAACTACGCTACCTAGCAAAAAGTAAAGTGTTTCATAGTGGTAGATGACACGAACTATGTTCGTGCAAGTGCGGCATACACTCTTGCACAGAATGTTCTTGAAGTTTCAGTAGGTAATTACTTGAGAGTTATTTCCTTAGAATTGTCTTCGCTTAAGTGCTCCCTAGATTAGTGAACACTAGATCAATGTCTGCTGGAAGACGTGAGAACTGAGATTTAATCTGCAGTTTACTTAGAATCTGGGGTATCGTTTCCCAACCGGGGTCTTGACCCTCAGAGGTACGGAGTTCCAAATGTACACTAAGCTGGTTGCATGCAAAAATCGTTGGATACCAAAACTTTTTCTCCTCAGTCCCTCAAAAATACATACCGGGGTCACTGAGTCTCTAACCCCCTCAGACGAAGTTTCACGTATATGTGTGAATCTGTGTATCTGTCTGTGACATAATAACTCCCAAATGGATAGATTCGCTTGAAATTAGGTTATTTCCATAAAAAGTAATTTTGATCGCGATGGTTCTAATCATAAAAATTTCACCTTTTCTTACTTAGTAGTAGGTAGTTATGTTTTAAACTGGCCCAAGACGAGGTTATATTAAAAAGGTTTCATTTTTATCCTTTTAAGGTACGAAATCCTAAAACACGTAACACACAGCCTGTACCACAATAAAAAATCCACAAAACACACCAATTATTCCGAACAGGACGTTTCGTCGACGCTTTAAAATTGCTCGACGTGCTCAGAATGGCAACACCGAGGGACGTCTAGACACTTTGTTATTGTGCACGAGATTTGACAAAGGACACACATTTAATATAAAACGAATATACTCTGTCTAGTGTAGCATTATACTTTGATAGGTCATGGAAAAAGTGACCTGAAACGAAGCGGAGAGTCAGTTCGGGACTTAGTTCTACTGCTAACGACCGTTAAAATCATTTAGTCTATCCCCTGCTTTTCCCGTATTAGGGACAGAAACGTTTTTGATTTTTACTTCCAGATAAACTTATTGACGTTAAGCAATCTTACACCTATTTTCTATCTAAACAAACCTTATAAAATAAGGACAGTACCCACCTAAAGATTGTTTTACGTATTTGTAACTGCATCATGTTTTTTTCGTTGGATATATTTAGACGATCTGTAGCGAGTATATCATAAAGCCATATCGTACGGTGGTGATGGCTAAGCTCAGAGTCTTCCAAAAAGCTCCAAACTCTTTTTTTGTAGTCTTAAAGTGTGGCATAATCCTTCCCTTCTTTCCACCACTTATCAATATTCAAGCCAGCTATTATATATGTGAATAAATGTTTCTCTCTCTCTCTCTCTATTTGTCATAACAAAAATAAGTTTTCTGTTTAAAAATACACTTTTCGTGCAAGTTTTTTTTTATTATTGATTCCGTTTGTTTTTTTAGCCGAAAGCCGCTTGGGTTACTACGACCCCCTTAATAGTCTCGCTTACGAGTACCCAGGTAAGGAAACATTCCATAAAATATATTCGACTGCAATGATAAACTTTACTATTTGCGTGAGATATTTAAAGAATAATAACAGTCTTACCATACAACGGTCATAGCATGATGCGTTCTCCTCACAGTTAGTAGAAATGACTTTTGTTTTATTGTTATTTAAATGTTGCGTTTATTTTTCTAGGGATTTACGGCGGTGTCCAATATCCCGGCGGTTGTTACTGCTACGGAGGCTCGTCCCTATCCGCAGACCTAGGGCTCTGTGACTATCCTAACCTCCTCCTACCCTACTCTTCCAACGCCTACCCTTACGCTGGCAGGCCTTACTACGGTAATCCCCTTTACGGTAATACCCTGTACAGAAACCCCTACGTCAATAACCCCCTTTATAGTAACACCCTCTATGGAAACCCCGCTCTCAATAACCCCCTGTATGGTAACACCTATTACGGGAGTCCCCTTTTGAGAAACGCTAATTAGGAAGACACGCCCTTTGTTGGTAAGACAATTAATTTTATTATCAGGTACATTTTTTTAAGAGAACTTAGTTACTATTTAATAATTGGGTTGATCATGATCACTGATGTCAAAATAAAATATTTTACATTTTCTGTAACCTAATCAAGCTTCCGAAAATACTCCTAAACTTCGTACTAAGTACTTACTTGACTTTTCAAAAAAAAGTTGCTGATTTGACTCATTTCACCAACAAGGCATCATTCCATTATTTTCTTTGCTTTCTTTACCCGTCCAAAAAATACCCGTTCTATATTTAAAAGTTTTCGATTCAATGCAATAAAATTGTAATAAGAAGTAAATAAAATACATTTGGCACATTCAAAGATGCATCTTTTATTTACAAACTTCAGGTAAATATGAATTCGACAAATATGACTCTGCAGCCGCACGAGCAGAAGTATCATCGGTTTCAGCATTTAACTGAATATTTTTATATGGAAAAGACGTTTTAATATTCGAGAAGTTCGAGATATTTTGAAACCCAGTCGTGTGTCGCGTGAGAAGATGTGTAAGATATGTGAAAATGTGACATATATTGTTGTTATGTAACACATTTAACTTGCAACGTTTCTTTACTTGCTTATGTAAGTTAGTTTAGGTTAAATGTTGCAAGTTTAATGTGACCCACTTCTGGTAGATAGATTTGAGATTTGGTAGTGAACAAAAATACAGTAAGCAAAAAAAATCTTGTAATAAACTGAACACTATAATCTGGCCGTTTTCAAGTCTAGGGTGAATGGGAATTTGCTAGACAAGCGTACTCCATCGTAGACGTGGTCAAGCGCAAGCCTATTGTGTGTAAAAAAAAACCGGCCAAGTGCGAGTCGGACTCGCGCACGAGGGTTCCGTAGAAAGATTTTAACGCTTTTTCCCAGTGTTTTAAGAAGTCCAGTGTTAGCAGAGCCCTGCTCTTAAGCAAAATGTACGCAGTGTGGGGTCAACTTATATTGGTCTGCGAAATCTACAGACAGACATAAAAATTTAAGATTTCGAGACTTTTCGGAGTGGTTGTGCTATAAGAACTACCTTCATACCAAATTTCAAGTTTCTAGGACACCTGGAAGTACCCTTTAGGTTTTTGGAAATCGGCAATTTGTATGGAAATAGCCTTTTTAATTACTGTATCTTTTGATTGCGTTGACTTAGAAGGATGATTTTTTCACAGCTTCAAGGGACCGCAGGCTTGAGTATTTGGTATTAATTTCAGTATGCTACCTCCACGCGTTCCAGAGAAAAAGGTTCTTGACAGACAGACAGACAGACAGACGGACAACAAAGTGATCCTATAAGGGTTCCGTTTTTTCCTTTTGAGGTACGGAACCCTAAAAATGTTTTATATTACGTACTGTGCTTTAAGACCGGTAGAGAATAGCAGAACTCAGTTGCTTCAGTTAGGTACCATTGCCTGCCCCACCTTTCGCATAAAAACTCATAAACATCGCGAAAATTGCAAAGGAAAACCAGATGAAAATGAAAACACGTCCCAAATTAAACAAGAAAATTTACAAATATCATAAAGAGATACTCGCTCCGCGCATCGCCGTATGGCGAACAGCATTACCATAAATGAATTATTGACGAATGCAAAATAAGCGGCTGTTGAAAAAAATGTATTATTCAGAAAGGTAAGCCAAGTTCTGAGATGGGTAATGGAGCGGGCACAGTCACCTCTGACTTCTGTCGCCCTTAATGTACTTCAGTGATGGAATGACTTGCCGCTCTTTCTGCTTTACTTCTATTGTTTGACTGAAGTTCAGGAAAGTTTTTCAATGAAAGAGGATTGGGGTAGATTTCAAGGGGTGTTTGATTATGCAATGGGCTGGTTATAAATTATTAATCTGGAGTGAAGTTTATTTTCACCCTTTGTAAAGGGATTTTAACATAGGTTTAGATTCGAGCGTTAGGTAATCGTCCCAGTGATTGACACCTTCATCGCAATAATTGACATCCCGTGTGGCTCTCATTGCTACGGATTAAGATTGGATTAATATTAATACTGTTGCTTTTCGACCTGTTTCTTCTGGTAAGTGTTAATGTTGAAACGGCATTACATTGCATAGTCAACAGGGAGCGAGCAAAAATAAAAACTACAAGGTCAATGAATTACACAGAATTGACATTATCCACTTGGTGGAATAGAGGTCAGGTGAACGAATTACACTGAACTGACATTGTCCACTTGGTGGAACAGGGGCAAGGTCAACGAATTACACTGAATTGACATTGTCCACTTGGTGGAATAGAGGTCAGGTGAACGAATTACACTGAACTGACATTGTCCACTTGGTGGAACAGGGGCAAGGTCAACGAATTACACTGAATTGACATTGTCCACTTGGTGGAATAGAGGTCAGGTGAACGAATTACACTGAACTGACATTGTCCACTTGGTGGAACAGGGGCAAGGTCAACGAATTACACTGAATTGACATTGTCCACTTGGTGGAATAGAGGTCAGGTGAACGAATTACACTGAACTGACATTGTCCACTTGTTGGAATAGGGGCCATGTCAATGAATTATACTGAATTGACATAGTCCACTTGGTGGAATAGGGGCCAAGTCAACGAATTACACTGACTTGGCATTGTCCACTTGGTGGAATAAGGGTTAGGTTAGCGATTTATACAGTATCATAATTCAGTATTTTGAAATTCGCGTAACGCTAAGCATAGAAATTAAGTTTTTCGCATTTATTTAGAGTACCCGCATCCAAGAGATGATTCATCACATCACCAGCCTTTTTTACGTCACACATCATTGAATTGCTGCGCAGGAGAGTTGATTAGTTACAATGTTTCTTTGTTCTTTTCTTAGTCATCAATGAAGCTAATGTTAAGATGTTATGCATAAGATGTTAGTTCGAGTGACATAGGCATAAGATAAGAATATGAAATGTATAATCACACGATGTTAATATTGCACATCTCTACACGAGAGAGGTAATATAATGGCAAATTGATTATGTTAATAGAACTTGAGCGGATCGAGTGTACTACAAACACAATTTAGGCAGGGTAATTAACCACTTCGAAGTAATTACATTGTGCAATAAGTCATAGACGTGATGTCAGGAGGACACTACCTAATGTATCTATGTAGGACCGGATAGTGTTATATTACCGCATGCCTATGTGGTATTGTTTTAAAGTTTTCTTTAAGCTCTAATGCCTTGTTAAAATATTTATCATTATTTATTATGTAATGTAACAATGAAAAGAAAAATAGGTTAGGGAGCTGGACTTGAAACGGAACATTAGTATTTGATTTGATTAAAATTATAATTGGTATTCACGGGAAAACCGTAAAAAAAATGGAAAAAAAAAACACAAAAACATTTTCCAATTGAGATCATGAGCAGAGGTCGGACAGGTCATAGCAAAATAATTGCAACACGGCAATAGAACAAGATTAACAGAGTCGCATTATGTACAGTATTATTTAATTATATTTTTCAATTTCATTGTAATAGAGTTCGGGGTAGTTCTCAATCCACTTAATAATCGTTTTTATTTTCACCATATTTAAAATATGTAGAAATAACCATAAGTAAATAATTTTGCTAGTTTAAATTGTCACCACAAAACTGTTTCAAGAATGCCACTGTAACAAAACCATGATAGTTACGCAACTAAATAAGGTTTATAATGTTAAATTACGATAACATCCTCTTTAGATAATTATAATATTAATTGTCCTGTGACCTGTCTGAGCTCTGATCATAAGTTAATCGATTTATACGGGAACTGTGCCCTGAGCACGACTTGTCGAATCCTGCGTTATGTTACGGTTATCGTATCGAGATCGAAAAATCTCATACTAAATTTTAGTTCCAAATACGCTCACGGGCGGGCGCTGTTCCAAACGTCATGCAAACTCGTTATAGTTTACTACTCGATTTTACGTGACGCAGGATTCGACAAGTCGTGCTTAGGGCACTGATCGTGTAACATTTGGCATAGACTTTTCAGGACAAGAGTACTTAAAAGAAAGGAAGTACCTCTAACAGCTCCAACTTTGTTGGTGGTGTTGAACAGGTAACGGTTTAACAACAAGGAATTTTATTTCAAAAAATTGACGACCCACGTGGAAAGCGGTAGTTAGCGGACGGAAGTTCGCGGCGCGCAATGAGGTCCTCAGCCCTTCGTTTTGGCACGCGAGGTCCATTAACTATTTCCTTCTTTCTCAATATACTTACTCTTACTTCTGTGGCAAATTTAAGTGACAGCACCAACAATCGTTCTCCATTTTTGATAGGAGTCTGTTGCTTAAGTAAATAAAAAACACATTCTGTTACATTTTGTACGCAATAACAACCCGATCGAATGACAACAAACTATCTAACAAAACCGCACATTCAAACTTAAGAGATAAAGCTGAAACAACGAACGTGAGATAAACATCATGGAAGCAAAACGCGCAAAAAATCTATTGGAAACCGCAACATTGGCAACTACGGGGGTGATAGCGCCTGCCGCATAAAAATAGCGAACAAGCGCACGAGATTGCTCCAACAATTTTTACAGGCGCCTGTGTATACAAATGGGAATTTTAAATTAAAACTTTATGCTGTTGTAACGGTCACTTAATTGGATTTTCGCTGTCAAACCAACCTTTTTGAACTCTTGCTACTGTGTGGCTTCGTGTGGGGCTTTAGCGAAATAATTAATACTTTTGTGTAGTTTAAACGAGAAAGTCCTTTGGTTGGGTTTGAAAGAGCGAGTGCACGCCGCGACCAGTGCCGCCTATTAAACAGCTCTGTCCCCCTAGCACGCTAAAATGTACATAAATATTATGTGTCTATCGATAAAATATTTGGTCACAACAATTGATATAAACATCAGGATACGCCCTTTTTTTATACGACAAAGAAGGAAAACGAGCAAGTGGGTCACCTCATGGTAAGTGATCACCAGAGCTCGGACAGGTCATAGCAAAATAATTGCAACACGACAATAGAACAAGATTAATAGAGTCGCATTATGTACAGTATTATTTAATTACATTTTTCAATTTCATTATAATAGAGTTCGGGGTAGTTCTCATTCCACTTATTAATCGTTTTTATTTTCACCGTATTTAAAATATGTAGAAATAACCACAAGTAAATAATTTTACTAGTTTAAATTGTCACCACAAAACTGTTTCAAGAATGCCACTGTGACAAAACCATGATAGATATGCAACTAAATAAGGTTTATAATGTTAAATTACGATGACATCATCTTTAGATAATTATAATCTTAATTATCGACTCTATTGAGTATTGTTCTATTTCCATATCTGTTTTTGCTATGACCAGTCCGAGCTCTGGTGTAAGGTGATTTTCTGTCCCCCCAAATAAAATACACAGATCACAAATCACAAACTTTATTGACTCCAGGTAACCTACTTAGGGGTACATACATACTCTAGTACACTCTAGGGTCGCAGTCGCGTTTGGCCAGACAACTTGAAAATTGAACTCGACTCAAGCAGCGGCCTGGTGGCCCCGGTGACCTCCCCGAGGATGCCGTCTCGTGCCCAGCACCCTCGTGGACGTCGACACAGTTCACCAACCAAGACACCACTCAGTCTACACTTGCCACAATGGCTCCTATCACTCTACTATTAAATTACGGTTAAAAATACGGGTTTGATACATCCAACACGGTCCCTGCCTTACTAGACGGATGCCGGGGACTTCTCCTCAAGGATACTGCCTCGTGCACAGCACTCTTGGAAGGAGTCCACGCAGCTCACGACGCCTGTTCAGACGGGGTGACACACCGCAATCCCACAATGCAGCCACAGGATTACTCCTTCCCTTGCCGGAACGCCGACAAGAAGGAAGTTCACCGCCGTAGTAAAACACCTCCCTGGAGGAATGTGAGTCCCGTGACGTCTTCGTGACCCGCTGTCGACTCCAAAGAGGTGTTAAAGCTCGCACTCGTCACAGACCTCAAGAAAAACTTCACACCACACGGCAAAATCGCCCCACAAACACAATAGGATGCCAACAGAAAGATATATTAGAGGATTAGGATATATAAGGATATAATAGAAGGCAACAGAGCAACAGATCGATTCATAAACACAAAAATATTACGGGATCAGCCACGCCCGTCTTCCCAAAAGAGAAAGTGTCCAAGCACATGGCCGCTCTCGATACGACATCCGCGTCCGGCGAGTGTTGCCAGCAACTTGCAACGTATTCGAGTCGCGTTTAAACAAACCCACAAAGAAAAAAAAACGACCAAAATAGCCTATAAAAATACAGGCATTACACTGGTGATCACCACTGCTCATAGACACCCTCAACCCCGGGGGGTTTGCAGATGCGTTGCCAATCTAGAGAGCTAAGATGAAATGCCTCTTGTGCCCGTAATTACACCGGCTGTCTTACTCTCCACATTGGAACACAACAGTGCAAGCACTGGTGCTTAGCGGCAGGATTAGCGAATAAGATGGTGGTATCAATGCCCTTTGGAACATTTTGAACACAGGAACGGAAAGCCCGCGGGCGGCGAGCGGCATGCTGCCGTCGGCACTCGAGCACGGCGCGCACATGGCTCATATCGCTGTCACTAATTAGTGCCACTTAATTTGCAACAAAATGATATACCAAAGAGCCAGTCCATACGCTACATAATTATAAGGAAGTCTATGGTCACAAAATATTTTATTGCGGGCCCTAACATGTTATTGACGAAACAAAATTAACCCTATAGCACCTATAGGTCTAAATTTATCCCAACGAACTATAATAAATAAATAATAAATGTCAAGGGACAATTGACACCAATTGACCTAGTCCACAAACTAGGCAAGCCTGTACTATGGGTACTAGACAACGGATAAACATACTTATATAGATAAATACATACTTAAATACATTACTAAACATCCAAGACCCGAGAACAAACATTCGTATTCACCATACAAACACCTGTCCCGACCGGGGATCGAGCCCGGGAGCTCGAGCTTCATAGTCAGGGTCTCTAACCACTAGGCTATTCGGTCGTCAATTATGATTAGGTATCTACATTACCGTGCTAGAGAAATTGATAAATTGTCTACTCAATCATCAAGTGTGGATAAAACACCGAGACATCACTTATATAGCGTGCTAGCCACGATGGCAAAAAATCGTATATCGCTCATTGGCAGATAAAATGTGTAGTACATTACTGTGCTAGGGCGGCTGATAAAGATAAAATAAATGTTAAATAATGCGACGTTACCTTCAGCCAAAGTTGTCTCTGGTTCTCTTTAAAGTCTAGATATGCGTGTGTGTAACATCAATTCCCTTCAGGGTCTTAAATAATAAAAGGGAAATGGTTTAGGTCTATCCCCCATCGACTGCGCCAATGCAGACTAGAAATTTTGCCCCTATTAGAAATTAATAATTTGGTCCCTATTTCAACAACTTTACAATTATCACTTTTCTTTTAGCGCGCTTCATATTGGCAAAGAATTGTCACTAAACTGACAATTTTAAAGTTGGTGAAATACGGCCGGTTAACAACTTTTTGTATGTATGTCCAGGAATGGACTCCGGCCGTCATATATCAATTTAATGTTCCGTTTTACGCGTGTAGGAGTGCCGTCGCGAATAATTCAACAAGCAAAACCCAGGGGGAGCCAGTGATGCGGAAATCAATGGCTGCAATGCTCCTATTCCTCGATCTGGGTGAAATGCGGATAATATATTGTATCCATTGTGATTATGACAATGATTATAATAAAATTATAGCTCTGTGAGCTGTAGACCTCGCGCCCTCGTTTTTGAATCATTTTTGTTTTTTTTTTAATTTTCAAAAAACGGTTCGACGAAAAAAATTCTATGTAAGTAATTATCAACACTGATTACAAAGTTTCATGAGGACCGGGACATTTTTGAACATTTTTCGAATCGAATCGACTACAAATTTGTACGAAACGTGCGCGAGTCCGACTCGTACTTGGCCGATTTTTTATTATTTTTTCAATAAGCAAACAGGCAGAGATACATAAAATCAGCAGACGAAAGCGGTTTCGCAGCGTTGGGTCAAGTAAACAATTTGAAAACATAGCATTCCCCTGTTGTTACGAAAAAAACAGGTTATTTAAATGAAGCAATCGGCGCTCCATATGTTGCACCCTCTACAATGAAGTAGGAATTGCGAATAAATTACCCTGTTTATTTGCAACTGTGGCTTACAAAAGAGGGGTAACGTACGTAATTTCTATGTAAAATTGATGTAAAAGGAAATTTGCAAAGGTGTATTATTGCTGACGACGAGGTCAAAATAATTGGGCATTAGAAACGTTGGAAAACCTGTGACATTTTCATTTCAAAGTCCAATGTGCTCTTGGCTTATACTACGGATGGTCACCGAGGGGGGGGCTAAAGGATCTTAAAATGGGTCACGTAGTATGGGTACCTACGTTACATAGGTAACAACCATTTTGATTAAACTGTCTTTCGGTTAGACAAGACCGGTCTGAGTGGAGAGCTTTGGGGGAGGCCTATGTCCAGCAGTGGACGTCTTTCGGCTGACGTGATGATCTTTCGATTTAAAAAAAAAAACCGCATCCAAATAGGTATTATATCACTTTGAAAGCGATGATGTCATGATAAGTTTGATCTGTGTATCTGGTATCGGTATATCTGTTGGCATCATAGCTTCCCATAGAGCAGACAGACGGGAGGCGCCTGTGGCTTATCTGCACTATAATTTTTCTGTCACTTTTCGAAGAGTGCGAGGAACATGCACGTACAGCACACTTTTAGGCTTATGTCAAAATTTGTTACGTTCGTACAAACTCACACTAAAACAAAACTGTCACACAAATGCCAAAAACACGCACACAATCGCATTTTGCACAGACCTAATGTTGGATTTTTGATAGAGGGGAAATTGTGTTATCATTTCCATTCCTTTCGTGCTCTAAGTACCTAGTTCCCAAACGGATGAACCTATTTCGATGCGGTTTTTTTTAATCGAAAGCTAATTTAATTATCGTCAGTAGATCAAAACAAGAAGTAGGTTTAATATTGGGGAACTGTTTTTAACGGCACCATTTAGTTCACCAAAAGCGACGCCGTTGCCAGACCAGATAAATTTGCGGCATTGTAATACGGGAAAGAAATATGATCGCTATTTACGCAATCTGCATGTAAATACCTGTCCGCCCGACGCCGCCATATTTTATTTATTGTGTACAAATACCAATGTGAACAGACTCGTATGTACAGTACAGTCAGCGTCATATATATGGTGACATCCAAAGTGCTCAAATAGTTCGGTACACCATACGACTGTACACTCGACACAGCTTTCGGGAACAGTTAACAGACTAATTATTGAACCCCCCAAGCAAAACTCTTTTTCGTGTTATAAGTTTGACTAGTGTATCTGAGGGTCGAGCACGAAGTTTTCGAATCCTGCGCAACATATTCGAGTAGTAACGTTATCGAGAAATTGATATGACGATTGGAACAGCGCCCGCCCGTGAGCGTATTTAGAACTAAAAGTATGAGGTTTCTCGATTTCGATACGATCAAAGTAACGTTACGAAGGATTCGAAAACTTCGTGTTCGGTCTACTGTGTATGGATGTATCTGTGTACCTACCTGTGGCATCATAGCTCCTAAACGTAGGAACGGATTTGGACGCGGCTTTTTTTAATCGAGATGGTTTTAAACTAAGTCCAGCTAAGTATCGGTGCAGCCGTTTTTGAGATATAGAATTTTGAAATTTTAACTTTTCAAAGTTGGTTAGGTTGGTTGGTTTGGTTTGGTTCGGAAACCGCTATCGCTAAAGAGTTTTTATTTTCTTTCTGTTGCCGACTGTACAGCTTTAGGTGAAACGTATTCTTGAGATAGTCTTCAATTTATTGAGAGCAAATATTCTTTGAGGCTCTCCAATATCGGATGCTCAGTAAATATTATGGAAACTTGGCATCTCTAGAATGCAAGCAAAACAATCTTATTTTAATTCAAGTAGCCGATATTACTGTGCAATATTTGAGCTTCATGATCACACTGGAGCAGCTTTTTGGTCACTGCATGAGGTGATGAACGAGCTAACATTTGAATACATTGGAAAAATTCAACATTCTTGCCATTGCTAACTTTGGTGTAGCGGCGGTGGCACATAATATGATACGGATTGTGAAGGATCCGGGTTCGTTTTCCGGGGTTAGCTATATTTTCTGGTTTTTTCTTTGTATTCATGTTTCAGTGAGTATTTAGAAAGAAATTGTACCTGAGATCTCAAATAGAATTTTGGTGTGAAATTAAAATTAATAATAAATTAAAATAAATAAATAAAAAATTACCACACTTGACCACTTAAAATTGACATAGGCATCTAAAGAATTTTGTCTCCTGAATACCTGCACCAATATAATTTATAAGTATAAATTTTATGTTATCATCATCGTCAGCAGCCTATTTACGTCCCACTGCTGGGCACAGACCTCCTGTCAGAATGAGAGGGCTTTTTTTATGTAAATTATTATTATTAAAGACAAGATAATGAAATAAAAACAACAGATTACCAATACTGCCGACGAATGAATTAACGTACCTTTACCTGTTTCACGGAATAAATAAAAATACTGTTACCTGTTACAATTTTAAGTTTGACAACGTCACGTTATCGTCATTTTAAACGTCTTTACTTTGTGGTTATCGAGACAAGACAAAGACAAGGTAATTTTGTAGCAAATCTGCGCAAGATTTGCTACACATTCCTAGTGGTGCTTCACGCGTGTTTTGTGAAATCGGTACGGTTCACACCTTAGCGTTGTATCTAATTTTTATATAAAATGTTTTTGAAAAGAGCTGTCTTCAGTAAGGGCCCGTTTAAACATCCGTTAAAAAGGCCTTAATTGCTGCTCAAAAAGTTCCTGAAGAAGGACAGAAACTTTTACAATAAACGTCAACGTTGAAGATATGAGCAGATTTTTTTCGTCTTCATAAAAGTTTAGCAAGCAGCAGGATTTATACGGGGACATTAAATTATAATGTAGGTACCTATTTATTATAGTAAAACTAGATCATTTTAAATTGATGACTGACTACAAAATCTAGAAAACGGATATAAGGGAACTGTGCAGTTTCCTGTACACATTTAAGTATAATGTAATCTCTATTTCATATTAGACAAAGATAGATAATTTCGTATAAGAAAATACAAAGAAATGAAATCTAAATATGACCCTCGTGCCATGGTGCCAAAAAGGCTGGCAGCGTTGCCTCGCTGAATAGCTAAGTAGGTACATATTTATGAGACTATTGTAGCAATTTATGCCTAAAATGTGTGATTAGTTCAAAATCGAATTTATAAACGTACTAATTAACAAAACAAGGGCGTTAACAGAGGACTATGGGCGTTGGACGATCCAAAAAAAACTATGCAACTTAATTACAAATCAATGACTTTATCTACTCTACTTAACAGCTACAGAACCATTTTAGGATTCCATACTGAAAGGGTACCAATAGGACCTTATTACTTCTTTCGTTCTTCGTTCGCTTGGTCAAATCAATAATAGAAATAAAATAAAATAAATAATGGCCTTATCGGATTCTTTCAAATATGAAATTATGTTTTATTTGCGTTATTCCCTCGATCTTAAATTTCCACTGAGGTACGGAACTGGCAACCAGTCCTACTCGCACTTGGCCATTTTATAAATCTGTAATCCAGCTTTAGTACTTATGTATGTATATCTGTTTATTGTACATAAAACAAAAAAATAACAGATAACAGAACAAAAGCAAATGTACAAAGACGAACTTATCCCTTAAAGGGATCTCTACCAGTTAACCTTCGTGCGATTGACAGGACATCAAAAAAAAAAGAGTAGACATACAAATAAAAGTAAAAGGATCCGGAACCGGAAATTAACCTAAATAACTAAAGCATTTAAAATACACATACATAGAAATACAGATACACTCTAGTACATACCAATAGCATAACGATAAATTAATACATATCAAAAAATATACACTACATAAAAATACATATATACACGAATTAGAGAACATACAATATCCACTTAAGAGGAACCGTCAAGCCAGTACTTCCTCAAGCGATTCTGCAGGGTGGCAACAGTTTGTGACTGCCTGATGTCACAAGGTCACCGATTCCACAGTCTAACAGCCTGCACGGAGAAGGATTCGGAGTAGGATTTGGAATGGGTGACAGGAAAAGAGAGAGAGAGATTGTTACTCGACCGTAGACGGTTCCCGGAACCCATGGCCAAGTAGCTAAACCTTTCCGAGAGATAGGAAGGGGACTGTGGTTTAAAAATGACATTAAAAAGTAAATTACGTCGTTAATCGTTGCAGTTAAACCACAGGTAAGATAACAGTTAAGTCTGACTTCAAGTCAGAGGGATTAGTTTTGTCCCATTAATTGCGAGATTAAGCCTCAGAGTATCGGGAACGCGAAGTAGGTAGTATTTTACGAGAATTGGCTTTGTGACCAGAGTAAAGTGAAGTCGACAGGAGTATCGGATACAAAACTATCTATCTCTGAGTAGTATAATTAAAAAAAACCTTCGAAATAAAGCGTGAAATAATCCCATAAAGCCATGAGTTTGATGGCCTAGCACTAGCAGAAATATGAAGTCGGTGCGGTCCGAGCGGAATATTCTTTGAATGAAGCACCGACTTCATATTTCTGCTGCTTAGTGCTAGGCCATAAAACTCATGCTTTAGGGGTTTATTTTATGTTTTATTTCGAAGATTTTTTTTGAAAGTGGTTTCACTTTTTTTTTAATGATTTTTATTTCACAATTTCATGTTAAAAATATAAAATCGTTAAGTATCGCGATAGAAAAATCACACCACACGTGAATAATAAAAACCCGCTTTTCTTATAAACAAAACGGAGCAGCAGTTGCTCTCATACTCAGTCATACTGGGAAAAACTAACTCACAGGAAAACTTTCAAAATTTTCACAAACAAACATGCATACGTCACGGCAGACATGTTTTTTACATTATGGTTGGGCTGCCATAAGAAATAACAGAATTAATACCACGCGGGTGGTAGGACCTTGTGCAAGGTCCGTCCGGATCGCTACCACCATTTTACTCGCTAATCCTGCCGCTAAGCAGCAGTGCTTGCACTGTTGTGTTCCGGTGTGGAGAGTAAGACAGCCGGTGTAATAACAGGCACAAGAGACATTTCATCTTAGTTCTCTAGGATGGCAACGCATCTGCGGGCCCTTCGGGGTTGTGGGTGTCTATGGACATTGGTGATCACTTACCATCAGGTGACCCACTTGCTCGTTTGCCTTCCTCGTCGTATAAAAAAAAATGGTAGAATTTTTGCAAGTGCGTCTGTTGACGCAGGGACCCTCTAAAAATAACATAAATATTATCAAAATTTGCATGCTTAAGGCTTCTCTGCGTTTGCATCCCAAAATAAAATAAATACCTAGCACATGCAAATCTCTACCAATATTACAATTCGTATTTATGTGGCAATAATTCGCACTCAATGTTGCCAATGGAAACAAATGTTACGTTATGTTGGTAGAGGAAGGTTGTAAATTTCATAGAAAAAAAAACCGGCCAAGTGCGAGTCGGACTCGCGCACGAGGGTTCCGTAGATAGATTTTAACGCTTTTCCCCAGTGTTTTAAAAGTCCAGTGTTAGCAGAGCCCTGCTCCTAAGCAAAATGTACCCAGTGTGGGGTCAACTTATATTGGCCTTGAAATCTACAGACAGACATAAAATTTTAAGATTTTGAGACTTATCCGAGTGGTTTTGCTATAAGAGCTACCTTCATACCAAATTTCAAGTTTCTAGGACCCTTTAGGTTTCTTAAAATCGGCAATTTGTATGGAAATGGTTTTTTTAATGACTGTATCTTTTGATTGCGTTGACTTAGAAGGTTGATTTTTTGACGGCTTTAAGGGACCGCAGGCTTGAGTGTTTGATATTAATTTCGGCATGCTACCTCCACGCGTTCCAGAGAAAAAGGGTCTTGACTTTACAATTGTCAGAGTTTTCAAAGACAATTCACTGTCAATTGCTGGCTTGAAGAACTTTTCTTTAGCGCGCTTCATATTGGCAAAGAAATGTACTTCGATTTGTATCTGTAGTAGCAGGCGCCGCTTAGAACCTGGTTTTACGTAAAAGTGTGGCCGGCAGCGCCCGGAGGCGTCTGCAGTTTGTCATCCAGCCTCCAATATTGTCCAGTGGAACAGGAGCTGAAGTGGAAATTGACACTACCATTTTTGAGTTAATTTTTTTCGAGGGGTGCCTCTAAGTAGTATATTATTGGGCATTCTGGACCACCATTCATTCGATCGGGCGAAAAATTTCGCCCTCACTCATTCGTGGTGATCCAGAAGCCCAATAATACAATGAATTGCACACAACCTACAATCAACCCAAACCCAACGGAACCCAACCTAACAGAATTTGCTCACACTCGAGGTTTAACGTTAACCATCTGCTCTTCTGCTCATTTTGAATAAGCATTCCATGCTTGCAACACGCGCGCATTGGTTGAATTGATCTTGAACAGATATGAAGTTTGTAAAACAAGCTCAGAGTTTGCAGTTGGAGGTTGTTTGTTCAGATCGCAACAATCGTAGTTTTCGTCACGGTGAACTTTTACCCGACACAATTCGCTGTATAATTTGCGGTCCTTCTAATTGCGGTAAAACTAATTTAATTGTCTCTCTTCTACTACATGAACAAGGACTACGCTTTCAAAATATTTACGTATATTCAAAAACACTTTTCCAACCGATGTACCAGTTTTTAGAAAAAATATTGATGTTGGTTCCATCAGTTAAATTTCAAAAATATCGCGAAAATGATGAAATACTAAGCCCGCATGAAGCTGAGAACAATTCAATTATCATATTTGATGATGTTGCATGCGAAAATCAAAATAATATAAGGGATTACTTTGCAATGGGAAGGCATAAAAATATTGACAGCTTCTACTTAAATCAAACTTACAGTAAAATACCTAAACAATTAATAAGGGACAATGCTAACTTAATCATCCTTTTTAAACAAGATGAAGTTAATTTACGTCATGTTTATGACGAGCACGTTGGAACTGATATGTCTTGGTCACAGTTTCGGGAAATGTGTGCAAAAATATGGAGCGTACCTTTTAGCTACTTGGTTGTAAACAAGGATTGTGCTAGAAATTCAGGATGTTATAGAATGGGATTTGATACATTTATCGTTTTGGATTAACCGTGTTACTTAACCAGTTTCATTTTCAAGAAACTTTTATTGCATCATGGGAATCCATCGAGATCAGACATGAATCATAAAATAAACACAGAGAAAACTTTAAAAGAAAAAGTACTTCAGTCTGCCGATGCTGTCAAAAAGAAGGTTAAACTACTTCGTGATATGAAAAATAACAACAATATGATTTTGGAATCAGTCTTTAAACCAATAACAGACCCGCTTAATGAAATGGTTAAAAGTAACGACAATAAATACTATAACACTAATGAAACCGATTTTGATGAAGACATATTTAAGTGGCAAAAGGCGCCAAAAACATTAAAATTTAGTCCTAATGAAGGGAAGAGAAGTAGTATTAATAATCAAACAATCGTACGAAATTTTTCCGAAACGACTTCAAATAATGATGATGAGGTATCAAATAGAGACGAAAACAGACAAGATGGTGATGATGACATGTTATGTGAAAGTGACAACAATGATGTCTTGGAATCAACAAATGATACTTCATTTAAGACTACCGGTTCATATGCATCTCCTCGCGAAGACCCTGCATGGCAAAAACAATACAACACCGACTTGGACATTCCCTTTGGCATACGAACAGAACGCGATAAGCTTATGTTAGGATCTTGTTTAGTTTCCGTTAGTGGCGAAAAACTCAAAGTAAATGGACGTACTTACAATTTAACACCAGGTTTATATGATTTGTTATTTAAGAAGTTGCCTGATTTAGGTATCATAACTGAAGACGACAAACGTTATTATAAAATGTTGCTACTAGAAACGAATGTCCATAGACGAGATTTTGATCCCAATAAACCAATAAAAAGTAACAAAGGTCAGAAATATTTATACATTATAAAACCGCTTTTCAAATTATCGAAACAACGTTCAATAAGCGAAGATTTATGTACTTACGGCAAAGGACTACCAACAATGAAAAAAGTTAAAAGAGATGTTTCATATGTCTATTGGGATAATCCAAACGAATTAGTTGAAAGATTGAAATTACTCATTGCTTCCCGTGATGCCGGTAACACAGGATTAGACAATGAAATAATATCAATTGTAGAAGAACTTCGTGAAGCGGGCTTGGTTAATCAATGATATATAAAACTGGTATTTTACTTTTACCATCAGTCGAAGCCGGAAATTTGATGATACATAAGTGCATAAAAATAAGAAGTAAAAATGAACATAGACAAATTAGGTCATCATGTTCATAAACGTTTGCGTGTATGTGAAGTTTTTGAACTTAACAATACAACTTTGCTGCGTTCTGATGATGGCGATTTCGATCTACAATCATCGCGATTAAAGGGGGTAGCGGATCCTTTGACACCCAATGATGCAGCTAATAAGCAATATGTCGATCAGCTCGTCCAGGATACTTACGAGAAGAAGCATCTAGATTCTTTATTTAAAACTATAAATTCTCAAATTCATCAGCTTGCAAATCAGTTGAAAATAAACTTTTATACAAAAAGGGACACAGACAATATTTTAAGTAATTTCAAAGATGACAAAAGAACAAGTCGTGAATGAAATCCATAGATCGGCCCGAAAAAATTTCAAGCGTCGCGCAGTTATATTAAAAGGAATTGATGATTTGTGGCAAGCAGATTTAATTGACTTACAGAATTTACATACTGTAAATAAGGGATATAAATACATTTTAGTTGTTATTGATACATTTTCAAAGTACACGTGGTGTATTCCTACGAAATCTAAAACTAAAACAGAAGTAAAAAATGCATTTGAACTAATTATCAAGTCGACCAAACGAATACCTAGAAACTTACAGACAGACTTTGGAAAAGAATTTTACAATGATCAATTCGATTGTTATGTGAAATCCTTAAAAATAAATCATTATTCCACGTATTCAGTTAAAAAGGCGTCTATTGTTGAAAGGGTAATAAAAACGCTCAAGAACAAACTTTACAAATATTTCAGTTTCATCGGGAACTACAAATGGCTTGGAAAACCTTTAGATGAGATAGTTCAATCTTATAATCAAACTGTGCATAGCACAACAAAATTTAGCCCAAATGAGGTGAATTTTAATAATGAAGCCGAAGTAAAGAAAAACATTGATAAATCACAATCCAATCGGCGTTTTAAATTAAATATTTTTAATGTAGGAGATCATGTGCGTATAAGCAAGTACAAAAGCGTCTTTCATAAAGGTTATACGCCTAATTGGTCAACTGAGCTATTTACTATTAAAAAGGTGAATCACACTCGTCCTGTTACTTACCATATTGAAGACCAACGAAAAAACTCAATACTCGGTACATTTTATGAACAAGAACTGCAAAAAACTAAGTATCCAGACGTTTACCTCATCGAAAAGGTAATCAAAAAAAGAGGGAAAAAATTGTATGTTAAGTGGTTAGGACTTAACGATAGCGAAAACAGCTGGATCGACAGAAATGCCATTGTATAAATATATTTAAAAACTTTCTCGCGCTAAGTCATTAACTTTTGGGATATGAAAGGAAGAGGACTTCTAAACAGTATTATTAATCACTTACCGTTTGAACTGCACTTACCTGGCTACAATTATTGCGGACCAGGCACAAAATTGCATAAGCGATTGCAAAGAGGTGATAAAGGAGTTAATGAATTGGACAACGCGTGTATGCAACACGATATAGCATACGATAAATATTCTGACCTAACAGACCGATATCGTGCAGATTTTGAACTCTATAAAATGGCTAAACAAAGATTGAAGTCAAAAGGTGTTGGAAAAGGAGAAAAACTTGCGTCTTGGATAGTTAGCAAAGTGATGAAATCTAAAATGAAAGCTGGTGCAGGGATAAAATCATTTAAGCATTTTGTTTCTAAGATACGTACCGAATTGAAAAAAAACAAATCTAAAAAAGAAGGCACTGCAGTCAGTCGAGCTTTTGCTGCAGCGAGTAAAGTATTTCTTAATAACAATACGAGTAAAATGAGAGTTCCTCGATTAATACCGATTCCTAAAACTGGAGGTATATTGCCACTAATACCTATTTTCGCGGGACTTTCTGCGTTAGGGTCATTGGCAGGAGGAGCTGCTGGGATCGCTAAAGCTGTTGGTGACTACAAAGCTGCAAAAAAGAGCTTATCCGAATCAGAACGTCATAATAAAATGATGGAATCTATTGCATTAGGTAAAGGGTTGTACATTAAACAGTATAGAAATGGAAAGGGTTTGTGTTTAAAACGATTAAAAAACTAAATAAAAGGCTACCCAGACGTGCTCTTACAAATGTTGATATTTTAAAACATTCAACAGATATTCCTTATTTTCGTGGTGTTTACATGAGAGACAAATTGCCAAACCGTCCAAAAAGAGTAGAATGTGCAATCGTAAATTTAGATAGTTCTAAAAACCAAGGGACTCACTGGGTAGCCTATGTCAAAGATAATAATCATTGTGAATATTTTAATAGTTATGGTGATCTTCAACCGCCGCTAGAATTAATAAAATATTTGAAAAATTATAATATTTCATACAATTATAATATTAATCAAAAATTCGATACTGTTAATTGCGGACATTTATGTTTAAAATATTTAAAAAAATATTGGAATAACCGTTTAAATATCTCTGAAAAATAAATAGCTTCTCATTCTCACGATGTCTTTCACTTTGTCCATAACGGGATCCTCCTCTACCCTGATTACGAATCACTCGCCAGCTCTTCAACTAGATGGTGAATATGAATGCGGGTTGCTATACTTGTCGACATTTAACTCGATACCTAATATTGACACCCGAAATAATAAGTTTTATTATGGTGATAACGAAGTAGTAGAAATTCCTGAAGGGTCATATGAACTTCAAGATCTTGATGATTATCTTAAAAGACATCTCCAAGGTTGCACCTTTACACTGACATGCAATAATAATACGCTAAAAACATCTATATTGCGTTCCAAAAACGTCTATTTTAAAAAACCAAATTCGATTGGTAAGTTACTTGGTTTTGGAGAAGAAACAGTTCAGGCGAATATATTAACTGAGTCCCCTTTTCCCGTGTCCATTCTGTCTACAACTATAGTACGAGTTGAATGTGACATCGTGAGCGGGTCATTTATAAACGGAAAACCTAGTCATATAATTCATGAATTTGTGCCAAATGTACCGCCTGGTTACCGGATTATAGAAACACCTAAAAATGTTATATATTTTCCTGTTACTCAAAACAGCTTAAACGCTCTTATAATAAGAATACTGGATATAAACGATAATTTAGTGAATTTACGTGGCGAAGAGATTCAGATATATTTACATCTCAGAAAAAAATGATAGACTTTAATAAATGTACGGTCTCAAACAGCAAAGCCGTTAGTGCTCATTGTGCTATCAAGAAAAGAAGACCTAAAGGACAACTAACGAAGGAAAACAAACAGTTTTTAAAAAACATAGGATTATTAAAATGAGTATACTAAACTTATCAGACTCCTTTAGCTTTGATAGCACGATTGAAAGTTTCGAATATCATTCGTATAAACCGTACGTAACAAGTTTCAATTTAAATGATGAAATCCGTATACCTATCAACCAGCAAGATCTATACGTATTACCATCAGCGAGTACTTTATACATAGAGGGTACTATAGAAGTATTCAACAGAGAAACAAAAGCGAAGGTGTCCAGTGTTCATTTTACAAATAACCCTATACTTCATTTATTTCAAGATATTCGATATGAGCTGAATGGGATTGAAATAGATAAAATTAAAAACGCTGGGGTCACAACAACAATAAAATCTCTTGTGTCGATGAATGAACTTGAATCATCGATGTCAAAGTTATGGGGCTGGGATGTTGATGGCACAAAAATTACGCATGGATCATTTTCTGTGTCAATTCCTTTAAATAAGATTCTTGGCTTCGCAGAGGATTATAACAAAATTATTATTAACTGTAAGCATGAACTTATTCTTTTACGATCCAATACTAATTTAAATAGCGTAAAACTGAACACAAATGAGTATATAGGTAACATAACTATATCTAAAATAGTATGGCGCATGCCGCACATTAAGGTTTCTGATCGTGAAAGATTAAGTTTGCTTAAATATTTGGAAAGAGATCGAGCTATTCAGGTAGCATTTAGGAACTGGGATCTGTACGAATACCCGCTTTTACCTAAAACATCAAAACATTCTTGGGCCGTCAAAACTTCGTCTCAAGTTGAAAAACCTCGATATGTTATAATTGGATTAAAAACAAACAGGAAAAATGTTGCCGATAAAGATATATCGCGTTTTGATCATTGTAATTTGCGTGACGTTAAAGTTTTTTTAAATTCAAATTATTTTCCTTATGAAAACTTGAATGTCAGTTTCTCGGCTCAAAAATTTGCTATATTATATGAACAGTACGCTAAATTCCAACAGTCTTATTATAACCGCAGCCAAGCACCGTTGTTGAATCCACAAGACTTTATAAATAAAGCACCTCTGTTTGTTATCGACTGTTCTCGTCAAAATGAAACCTTAAAAACGGGTTCAGTCGATGTGCGGATTGAATTAGAGTGTGACACAGATATCCCTGACAATACCGCGGCTTATTGTCTTGTTTTGAATGATAGTATTATAGAATATAAGCCGTTGACCAATATAACAAAGAAGATATCATGAAACTAGACCATCTATTCGTAGATGTTCAGGGGTTTAAATCATCTAAAAATGAATTTATTATTAAAGAATTTGCATACAGTACCTATGAACACACGCAGGCGTATTTAATAAAACCTCCATATTCATTTTCTACGTTATCAGAAAACGAAAAAAGGCATGTGAAATGGATAGAGAGAAACCTTGGCATTATGTGGCGTGAGGGGTATATCGACCACAGAGAATTTAAGAGAATGATTCATAATTTCTTGGAAGGCAAAAAAATATATGTAAAAGGTTTTGAAAAAATTAAGTGGATTAATGATTTATGTGCTGATTGTACTGTAATAGACTTGGGAGAGAAAGGTTGTTCTAATTTTCAATTAATGTATAAAAAGTATTGTATCGACAACAGCTCTTATAATTGTCTACATCATAAAAAAGCTTGTGCCTTAAAAAACGTTATATGTCTTAAAAAATATTATTTCGATATTATGCATATTTAACATTGTAATAAATTATACCTAATTTTCAAAAATAAATATTTACGTTTAATCATTTTTTTATTTTTTAACCCAGTCAAAATTAGTTATCATTTATTTTGAACGAAGACTTTTTATATTAACCCATTTTTAAATAATTGAATTTGTTTGTTTAAAAATATGAAATAAATGATAACGATTCATACCTGTGGCTAATAATAGTGTTAATCTATTTAAGCGATATTTACTGAAAAGATTTTTCTTGTGCATTTAATCATGATAATTTTATCTTCGTTTGAATTATTGCTTTATTGACATACTTACAAAAAAATCTTTCCTGTTGACGTATCGCTTAATCAAAGGAATAAAACAAGAAAATTGTTGACCATATTTATTTTCAAAATTATATACAAAAACAGTAAAAACATTAATAACTAACACTATATCCGCACAACTTCTTGGATATCTTATTTATTACACTTTCTGTACTGTCTATTATCTCATCGTATCCGTCACTTGCCACATACTGCGCACTGAGCATAACGTTTTCACCGGTTTCGTCGTTTTGATCCGGCGCGGAGTCACTTATGTTAATTATTTGGATTTTGACAAGTCTGTTCCCCTTAGTTGCTTCATTGTTTATAACGAACGACGGCGGGTGACCTCGTACACTTCTCTTTACCACTTTGTTTAGCCTTAGTTTTGGTTTACTAGACTTGGTTTTCGTTTTGGCACTTGCAATTTTTTTTACAAATTCACTGACTTCTTCTTCTTCATCATCTTCTCGGAATCCTAATGGACCCTGTGCATATTGCGAAAACATGATTTGAGTGTCTTGCGTTCCTTCCATATTCTGAAACAAAAGAAATCAAATAAATAAACGCATCTGGCAACACATATGAGCATTTTCATACGCTTACAAAACAATAATAGCAACAAAATAATACGAATAAATATTAAATAATGCCAATTTTACTTACCGAATCGGGAACGGATCAGCTCGTCTTAATTTTCAAAACTTTGGAACGACTTTACTCAGTTATGAATGTAGAGTGCAGAATGATAACTTACTATAACAGCCGCTATTTATAATTACAGTAATTTCATGCGTCAGCAAATTAAATTAACACGCGCTTCGGAGCATGCGGTGCATACCGCCGCGCTGCTTAATGCCGATCAAATTACAACGACACGTAAGGACTTGTTATAATTGGTACCAAATGCAATAAATGTGAATAGGTATATTTCACGTGTCAGCAAATTACTTTAGCACGGGCTGCATGCCGCCGCGCTGCTTAAGACACGTAAGGACATGTTTTAATTGATACCCAATGCAATAAACGAGGATAGGTATTATTTGCCTGTTCAATAGAACATGATTTTACTTACCATTATCAAAATATTACATTTAAAATTAACCCTGAGCTTTTTGATGACGGAAAACATCGTCAGGAAACCTCCGAAGCGAGAAAACTCAATTTCAACTCAAGTAAAATGTGTTTTCAGTCGGTATCCTCGCAGTCTATATATACTTAGGTGGGTGAAAGAAAAAAAGAAAACAAATGTTAATAACACTTCATATTTATTTATTAAAAAAAAGAACAAACCATACAATTTACAAATCAATGTGTAATTATAAAAAATAAAGTACTTAATGATAATCTACTTATTTGGTACAGTCAGCGTCAAAAGTCGCTCATCTGGTCGTAGAGCGAAAAGGTACAAAAGTGATGAGCGGCTTTTGACGCTGACCCTACAACATACATAATTATAATTTTACAATAACGTAAGTACTCAACGTATTTTATTTTATTAAACACATTCTAATTTTTTATGACCCATTGGGTGCCTACGAAATAAAATTACAGCTCGAGGAAAGGTCGCTTAGATAACTACTGTACTAGAAAATAGACTCATGTCCCCAAGATTTGGTTGAAATTTTGTCTGATAATATATGTCGTTTATCGTCTTTGTTAGATAAAGCAACTTTATTGACAGATTGAGTGAAGATCTCGTGCCTAATCGATTTAAATAATATGTGTTTTTTCCGTACTATTTTATCATTGAATAACACATCCCGATAATCATTTAATGTTAACTCTTGAACTGCTGGTTTTTTTATTCCTTTAGCCTTTTTGATAAGAGATTTATCACTTTTGATACAGTATAGTTTAGAACGTAACCCTATAAACTCGGTAATAAGTTCTCCTCCTAACTCATCTTTGAATAACCCAGGAATCTTCTTGTTACGTAAAGGTATTTGCAAATCATTTACAGGGTTATAATTGCTTGTGTCAAAAAAGTTTAAAAAAATATTTTTTAAATCACTGTAAAAGTCTGCAGTTTCGATTTTGTAAATAAAACTGTCGGTATCAGTGTAGCACAGAGTAACTTGATCTTGGTAGTGTTTTTTTATTACCGTGTAGTGAAATTGGTACATATGACTTTTAGAAAGTTCTAATACAGAGAATCCTACGTAGATTGGTTTATCTAAAATTACTTTTTCAGGCTTCATTTGTACGACAACCAAATTTTCAGACAACACTGTTGCACTATGGAAATTCGGTTTGGCAATTAATTTGTTAGCACAAGTAAACTTTTTTGTTTTGTTTTGACGGTCGTGCCACTTATTTACTAATTTGACGTCAACTCGCCGCTCACTGTCTTCAAGAGTTTTCCCAAAAACTGAGTTATTCATTAATTTAAAAAGGTCTTGTTGGAAAGGAGTAGTAGCTTTTTTTCTCAATTCTGTATTTAAATGAATATACTGTTTTAAGAATGGACTTTGACGAAACCTTATAACGCGATGGATTTTATCAAGAGTTAAGCCGTTGCGTAAACATGTTTTCAGATGGACGTAATGAATGACGTATTCGTATTTGTTATATAAATTTGGGATCAATTTGGTCGTTTTTCCTCCTGGAGGAATAAATTTTTGTGCGCAAAATGGATAGTCGTTATGGTTATGGTGTAAATTTTCCGGATATAGCAAGTCAACTTCCAGAATAAATCCAAATGGAGCATCATCTTCGACAGACAAAATATCTAGTTGGGCAATTTCATGATGATCTAGAAAACTAAAATTAGACATGGGCAACGATTGACACATACTGTAACCATATAAGTTATTGCAATCGATATATACTAAAAACGAGTCTGGTTTATTCGTGTCATAAGTTTCCATGTACTTATTATTAGCCTGAGCATATCTGGTCGAACACATGCAAATACCACCTCTTATTCCTTTTTGTATGAGTCGAATTATTTCTAATTCGGATATCAATTCAAGCTTAACTCCGGTTTTTAATAACATAGCATCAAACGATAAGCTTGGAGCAGTTAAATAGAATGCCGGATCTAAATGATAATTTAACTTGCAAATGAACCGAAAGTTCTCAAAAATATCTGATAAAAGCAACACATCAGTTTTTAGGTAAAGATCAGCATATTCTCCCATATCTTTGATTTTAAATTCGGACCATACAGATTGCGCATGTGCGTAATCTGAATCGCTTATTTGTTCGTTGGAAAGAGAATTAAAAAACAAGTTCTGTGATGGAAGCTCGGTCTCTGTAAACTTATCCCAGCTCGACATATAATCGTAAGGATAAATACCTTTGCGAGTTAATAATTTATTTTTTTTAGTTTCAGGACAAAACTTGTTCAAGTGAATAAAATCATCTTTATGTAAACCATTCGCTAATTTTTCCAAGCTTGTTCCTAAAAATTTAAAAGAGTCTACAAATCGAATTTGTGCATACTTTTGATCTGAAATCCACAAAAACTTAGTGAACGAAATATAATTTTCTTTATTTTTTGGGATTACTTTCACAGGCCCTGAACATTTACTAAGTTCCTGTATAAACAAATGACAATCGTAACCTGCTAAGTTATGAAAGAAAACAGGGACCAATTTAGGAACGCGAAAGCGCAGATTGCAGTACTGGTGCGCGGCACCGCGATAACGGCCCGTTAGATGACAGTGATCTCTTACTTTGTCTGCAAACAATAAACCTTTACACATATGACAATTTTTGGCACGTTCATGAACTAAAGAATCTTCTACAGTAAATATCATGGGAATTTCTTTTTCTAAAACGTTATGGATGTCTTTAATATGTCTATATAAATAATCTACGAATTTCTGAGCACAATCTGGCCCTCGGTATTGAACAAAACGATTAAGTTGCTCATCATAAGAGCAAATTATATGGTACGCGAAAGCGGCTGGTAAATGTATTTGTTTATTTGTAGTAAAACTACTGTCAGTGTTAGGTTCACAGTTCTGATAGGGTTTAAGGATTGTCTCAAAGTCAGCATACACGACAAATGGAACGTCTTGTTTTCGTTCAAAATGCTTAAATTCGAGATAGGTGCCTTTCTCCGGAAGTACCGTAGCAACCCCACTACAAACGTGACTATTGAAACCGTGTTCAGTTTGAAAAAATATCAGACAGTCTTCGCAGAAATAAAGCTTAGCATGATGTTTGGTAATCTGACCGCGAGCAAGACGCGGTAAATTAGTAATCAAAACATAATGCGACTTATTACCGCGTTCGATTAAAAGTAAATTGATTCGATGTTTCCTTTTATATTGCTATCTGTATAGAGGTCCTACAAGAGTTCGGTTGTTTTTTAAAGAATATACGTTAATACTGATATCAATATTGTGATGCTCAAACGTAATGATATCGGCTAAAGTGACAGGGAAACACATATTATCAAGTTTTAATACGTCTTTAAAATGAGGATAAGATGATAGACGCTCGCGATGGTTTTGACATGGGTAAAGAGCAGCAACAACACACCAGAGAAAACAATAATTATCATGATTTTGAATATTAATGCAAGCTTTTTTATTTTTTATTATCTTAGGTAAGTCTATGTAAGATGACGCTTTTAATGGTTCATACTTATTTATGTTAACTTCTAAATACAAATTAGATAAGAAAGTCCAACCAGAATCGCGCTCCTGAAATTCTTCGATTTTTTTCTGTATACTAATAATTATTGTGTTTAAAAGCTCTTCGAATTGATAATTTTGATGTATAGGAAAATTTTTCGTTGCAAAAGATTTCATTTCCTGCTTGTCATCTTTAAACAAAAGAAAATCGCCAAAATATTCGAAATTTACTTTGAGGGACACATGTTTTTTAAGCGAATTTTCCAAAATTTTTTGCATTTTAGGTTTTACTGTAATCAAAAATGATTCAGGTAAACAAGACTTCAGCTCATCAGTTGCCATTATTCTATAAGATGCTATGCGACCTTTAAAAGCAGACGAAATTTCAACAACCTCATCGTTTAAATTTACACCCGAATTTTTTCTATGCTTATTACTTCTAAGGTGCCCTACCCACTTCCTGCTTTCTACTGTAATTGAACACTGAGTGCAAAAGGGCATGTTTTATGTAGCGACTTTGCTTAAGCTGTAATCCTGGTTTTATATGTTAAATACACAATTTGATAGTTTCAATTTTAATCAAATAATAAAAAGAGACAACCTGCAGTATCCGTTAAAAGCAAAAATAAAAAGTACTAAATTAGTACTTACTTAGTATCGTTACAATAAATTTGACGTTAGCGTCCTTGAAAAGTACATTTATCTTTTTAACAAATTTTTGCTATGCCCTCCATTCAACAGTTTTATCATCGATTTGCGCCCTTAAAGTAATATCGTTAAAAGCGTTTAAATTATGGTTTCATAATAAATAGTTAAGTTTAACACATTTATTAAAAATTACTTGATACACAATTTGATGCAGTTTAAATTTTATTCAAATAAGTAATAAAAAGAGACAACCTGCAGTATCTGTTAAAATCAAAAAAGTACCTACTAAATTAGTACTTAGTATCGTTAGAATAAAATTTGACGTTAGCGTCCTTGAAAAGTACATTTATCTTTTTAATAAATTTTTGCAATGCCTCCCATTCAACAGTTTCATCATCGATTTGCGCCTTTAGAGTAACGAGAGCCTTTTTCCAACGCTCCTGACGTAACTCACCGCGAATATCAGCAGTGTTGTACACCCGCAGCTCCAAGAAAAAGTCTCCGTTGAGGGTGCAAGCTCGTTTTGTTGACCCGTTCGGTACCCGGTTTATAATGGATGAATCAAGCGGATCAGTCTCAGCAGGCTTATGGTTAACAGCAACGTCTTCAGGAAATATTCCGAACACGTCAAACGGGTTTTTAGTTTCTTTTTTCTTGGGTGCAGCAGATCTGAAACATAACAGACATTAAACAATGAATAAGACAGTTGTACTTAGTTCGTTGAAATTCATTAAACAAATTACAAGAAAAATACCTTGGGGTTGACGGCTTTCTTTTTTGAGCAGGTTTTTTTATTTTTGGGATACTGACATCTGCAGCGGCAACGCTCTCCTCTGAATCAGATCTGAAATAAAAAATATGTTTTTATTACTCGACATTTAAAATAACCATATACATCGATAGAAAAAGAAAAAAAAATACCTTTTTTAAATGAAAAAAGTAGACAAACAATATTTAAGTAAATATGTACCCAGCTGACAAAATAAAAAACATGAAATATGAAAATAAATATAAAATGGCTACCTGTTTGGAGCTGAAGCTTTTCGTTTTTCAGCTGACCTTCCCACTTTTGACCGAACGGTTCCGCTGTTTGCAACACTGATGGGTTCAAACTCTGAATCAAACCTGAAAGGAAATTAAAAATATTAATGCCTGTTGGAACCCTACAAACAATATGAACCAAATGTTTCAATTTCGTTAGGAAAGTAAAGCGTTAGGTACGTTGAAATACATACTTACATTTTAATCGATGTATAAAGCAAATAAACTTTACTAACGTAGAAACTCTGCACAGCTTAACCTCTGAGCTGAAGATGTAGAAGACTTGATGCACTGTGCACGTCACGTTCGAAATTGGAAAGGAACAAATTAGCCCCGCGCAAAAGTTTTAAACGAAATTATTTGCTGATTTTACTAAATGAACTAGGGCTGTCGCATTCCAAATCACAATTGTGTATTATGCTTATGTGCACATAACAGTTCTTTATTTTACATTATTTAATTCTCGACGCGATGGAAAGAGGAACGTTATGAATTTGTCTATCTGTCTGTTGGTAAATCTGCCTACTTCGTATTCCACATATGCATGTATTCATGATACCAAAAAACTAATCGAGAGTGAGTTGTAAGCTTTTTTTAATTTACTTTTTTAATTTTTTATTTACTTATTTATTTTTTATTTATTTATTTCTCACCAGCTAAATTAAGGAATTACCTAAATATTAGTATTTCAGTAATTGTAGTAATCATTATTTCTTTTAAGAACATTTATATTCGCATTTAATAAAGGTACCCATTAATTGTAAATTTATCCATTGATCATTGTCAACCCTACACCTTTATAATATGAATATTATTTCGCAACCACGCTTCATACATGCACCGCATTTGTATGTCAGCAAAAAGACGCCGATCGCACTGTGTGTCACATTACAACTTGATAACGTTGCGCAATAAAATTGGCTAATACCTAATTGGTAACATTTTCATGCTCAGTTCTGTACGTTAAAATTATAACGGAAACTGGAAAAAAACCTCCTCAGATCGTTCAAATAGCCTCAGTATTAACCGACTTAATTACTAAGTTAATGGGTAAGGTTAGTAATTGGCTAGCTCACACAACCAAATATCATCTTACCTCACCTACTAAGACGAAGATTTAAACTTAGGTAAAAACGTGTTCTAACTGTAATGTTTGCTACTTTACATCGTAATTATAAATACACATACAATTGTTATTTCCTAATACGAAAACAAACATTGTCTTGTTACAGGTACAAACAGGTATAAACCTTTTTCAATTTGAACACAAAAATAAACAATTCCTATATTATTAACATTTATGATAAGATAACCTAACCAACTTAGAAAAGTCGAAAAACAATAGACATTTTCGCTTCAAAGGTCAATATCTTAGAAACGGTTGAACCGATTTTGATAAAACAAGTCTAAGAACCATTGTTAGAAAACCTGTTAAATGAAAAACCGCATTTAAATCGGCTCATTCATTTAGGAGCTATGGTACCACAGACAGACACACAAAAATCTAGGTACAAATTCTAGCGCACGATGTCAAAGTTTAACATAAGCGCTGTCTGTGGGTTAAGCACTGAACTAAGTAGGTGTAAGTAATGATTTAAGTAAGTACCTTTGATGTACTGGTTTCGTATAGAATACAAATGGTTTCGAATAATTTCGATAGATGTCATCACCGCCTACTCGTATGTCCATTTGCATGTTAAGAACAATAAACCTTAGCGAGCGCGCTCGCTACGTAATTTGATCGAGTACCTAACTTACACTACAATGTCTTCGAGTTGAAATGAAATGACATAATCATGTATATCACTTTACAACTCGTTTCTGATCAAACTTTATATTCTAGTCAGCAAGACAATTTTTACGTCAACATGATAAAGTGATATAAGTTATTTAGAAAGTGTGATAAAGTATCGCGGTCTCACAGATGGAGTTGTTCTACATTAACATCAATTAAATCACACTATTTGACTTAGTTTTAGCGATACCAATTTAAAATCATATTTTGGTTTTCACTAGTGTAGTGAGTTACACATTTTTATGTTTTCGTAATTTAAATAATGTTTACTTAGTGCTTTATTCCAGCGTAAATTAGTTTAAACCTAACTCGCGCTAACGATGGTTTTGAGATTCGTTGATATAAATAAATCCGACATACAATTTGCCGTGTACATAAAACGCGGTCATAGCGATACATCCGAAAACGGATGCCGGGAACTAACGCGTCCTGGGTGACCCGACCTTGTCTGTGGAGTCTGATCAGCTTTGCGGATGAGTTGTATACAAGCCTCGGTGGGAGGCATCCAAAACCACCACGCACACAAAAAGCGGTCATAGCGATACATCCGTAGGTGGATGCCGGGAACTAGACGCGTCCTGGGTGACCCGATCTTGTCTGTGGAGTCTGATCAGCTTCGCAGACAAGTTGTGCAAACACCTGAGTTAACCTGAGTCAAAGGCTGCGGCTTGAGACCGAGGAGCGCTCAGTGGCTTCGGCCTCGTGCATATCGGACTTGATCAACCCGGTGTGCATGGGTGTACTTTTGCTTTTACTTTATCTAGCTCAAACATTATTAAACATATCTATGTTAGGTTGTCAATTAGTTGAGACTTGAGTTGGACTGAAATTTAAATACATTGAATAAATTCCCGTCGGGTTGGCTTGTCGTTGAACCTCGAGTCAAAACTTCGCTCATTCGAACGA
Organism: Clepsis dumicolana; assembly: GCA_963691665.1. Taxonomy (NCBI): domain Eukaryota; kingdom Metazoa; phylum Arthropoda; class Insecta; order Lepidoptera; family Tortricidae; genus Clepsis; species Clepsis dumicolana. The sequence goes on along the minus strand of OY829520.1, from coordinate 14,283,629 downwards.
GAGGTGGATGCCCAATGCGATTTCAGGTGTAGGTTGAGCGTTATGATGAACGTGAATTCTGATAGGTTACTGTTAGGTTGGGTTCCGTTAGGTTTGAGTTGCTGTTGGGCTGATGTATTCGTTGCGTTGAACGAGAGGTGAAACAGAATGCCCAATGCGATTTCAGGTGTAGGTTGAGCGTTACGTTGAACGTAAATGCTGATAGGTCACTGTTAGGTTGGGTTCCGTTGGGTTTGAGTTGCTGTTGCGTTGAACGCGAGGTGAAACAGAATGCCCAATGCGATTTCAGGTGTAGGTTGAGCGTTATGTTGAACGCAAATGCTGATAGGTTACTGTTAGGTTGGTTACCGTTGGGTTTGGGTTGATTGTAGGTTGTGTGCAATTCATTGTATTATTGGGCTTCTGGATCACCACGAATGAGTGAGGGCGAAATTTTTCGCCCGATCGAATGAATGGTGGTCCAGAATGCCCAATAATATACTACTCCTCTAGCTATCGCGTTGGGTAGTGGGGCGCTCGGAAACTTTATTCATTTATTCGATGCAATTCACATGTCAAGGTACAACACAAACATATAGAAACTCGGAAGGGCGCAGCATTTTAGAGAAAGCGTGATAGATAGACCGAAGTTACAATCAGGACTGTAGACTAGGGACTAGGAATTAAAGCACAATAGAAAGGGAATTAAAATTAATTCAAAATGTGTTATTACAATGTCATAGTCCTAGCCTAAAAATAGTCAATCAAATTAAAATAACGAATCATGTCAGAATATAAGCCAAAATAAATGTCATTAACTTCTCACATTACTAACTGCCTGATAACACAATACTGCAGGCTGATGATTTGTGACCTTATTATCTAACACGCTCAGCTTCACTTTTGTATTCGCCATCTTTTTCCAACAAACGGTACCAGATCGTACGAGACAGAGATGGCGAATGCCAAAGCAAACCAAAGCAAACCAAAGCAAAGTCGGCATAGAAGCTTATGAGTACTAATGTTTTTTTTTTTATCATAATAGTCGGTAGATCAAAACGATCGGAACGACTGTGATTCATTAACTGAGCGTGAAACTGATAACTCAGCCTCAAGCTAACATACATTTGAATTTGAATTTGAACAAGAAAGCCGACCCCAAAAAATTCAAAGCTCAATTTTACCACATTCACGCAGACCCACTGTCACGAGCAGGGGAATTCCTCGCATAATCCGCGTCGGCTCCCGGCCCACGGTGGACATTCCAATATGCCGCACGCCATAATGCCGACACGCCCGCGTGTTTGGACAGCGGCCCGACCACGACCTTGTGTGTCACGCGGCGCTGAGCGATTTTAATGAAACTTAAAAGAACCATCTCGATTAAACTAGCTTTCGAGTATAAACCGCATCGAAATTGGACCATCCGATTGGGAGCTGTCATGCCACAGACATCGCACTGATACACAGCACCGGATCACCACGTTTGCCAGTATTTCATTTGCCATAACCGTATCATATGCCATAATATTAATTTGCCCGAAAGCCATTTTTCTTGAAACCGTAAACCTTCCAAGTAATTTGCTAGTAGTATATAAAAATTACTTGGAAGGTTGGCAACAGCCCGCGAATTCGTCCGCGTAGATTTCGGTTATCGCTATCCCGCGGGAACTATACAATTTTCCCGAATAAAAAGTAGCCTATGTTATTCCTCAATGTTCAAACTATCTTCTTACCAAATTTCATTTAGATTTGTGCAGCGGTTTTCCCGTGAAGAGGTAACAAACAGACAGACAGAGAGACAGAGTTACTTTCGCATTTATAATATTAGTTAGGATTAGGATTAGGAAGTTAGGATTAGGATCTTATAGAGCCCAACAGGTTAGGTTAGGTTTGTTTTATAACACTTCTGATCAGTAAAGTTCATGGTTTCATAAAGAACGCCTTTCTGGCAAATGAACATTATGGCAAGTGATATGGTTATGGCAAATGAAATTCGAGCAAATGAGGGAGAACCCACCCAGTACTTACAACACCCGTCTTTTTGGGTCGGGGATTTAAAATTGAACTAGAGGGTCAGAGAAATCGCTCCCCGCGCCGCGTGACGCTTATGGTCGTGGCCGGGCCCATAGGCTGTCAGGCAGGACAGAGGTCTCTGAATTTAGTAGTTCAGTAAGAGTGGACTTTATTTTCTTATTCATTTATACCTTGTAATTGCTTTGCTTTATTGAGCTATTTGGCTCGTGACCGACCGAGAATGTTGTCTGATAGTCCTCAAGAGGCTACAGATCAAACCACTAGTCTAGGCTATCACGGCTTTTTTTTAACCCCCAACGCAAAAAGGGGGTTTTATCATTTTGACCGCTATGTGTGTCAGTGTGTTTGTCTGTGGCACCGTAGCTCTCAAATGGTGGAACCGATTTGAATGCGGTTTTTTTGTTTGAAAGCAGGTTTTTAGGCGGATATTTGCGAATAATTCGTTCCTTTGGGAGTGCATGACTCGACGGCAGCGAAACGCACACTGCACGCCAAGCCTCTGCTCACACGACTAGTGTGCAGCTATTAATTAGTCCGAAACATCTTCGTGACTATAGTCGTATACATAGGACTTAAACCGCAATTTATTTGTAACTCAATGTTTCATTTTTTTCCACAGAATCACAATGCAATTTATTCATAATACAATTCCAGTTTTAAATTTTGTATTTATGTTCTATTTGACAGAGTTCAATTTTAAACTGACAAGAATGCCAGTTAAGTAGGTATAGTAGGAATACGTCAAAATTAGAATTACTCTTCTATGTCGGTCGGGCTTAACAATAAAATGAAAACCGACGAGTGAAACGGTCCACCCTTAAATTCATCATCATCATCAGCAGCCTTTTTTACAACCCACTTTTGGGCACAGGCCTCCTCTCAGAATAAGAGGGCTTGGGCTATAATGCCCACGCGGGATCAGTGCGGATTGGGAACTTCACACACATCATTGAATTGCTTCGCAGGTGTGTGCAGGTTTCATCACGATGTTTTCCTTCACCCAAAAGCTCGTGATAAATTACAAATGTAATTCCGCACATAAATTCCGAAAAACTCAGAGGTGCGAGCCGGGGTTTGAACCCACGACACTCTGCTTCAGAGGCCATAGGTCAAACCACTAGGCTATCACGGCTACCCGTAAATCCACCAGGCCCCTATTTCTCCATCTTTACAATTGTCAGTTTTCAATGACAATTCGGCGTCAATTGCTGACATGAAGAGCGTTTGTTTTAGTGCGCTTCATTTTAGCAAAGAAACGTAGTTCGAATTGTCAATGTAAGCTGACAATTGTCAAGTTAGAGAAATAGGGGCCAGAGGGTCGAGCACGACTTTGCGAATGCTGCGTAACATTACGGTTATCGTATCGAGATCGAGAAACCTCATACTAAATTTTAGTTCCAAATACGCTCACGGGCGGGCGCTGTTCCAAACGTCATACAAACTCGACAACGTTTACTATTCGATTTTACGTTACGCAGCTTTCGTAAAGTCATGCTCGACCCTCAGTTTTAACACTTTTGCAAGTACTTACACCGATCACGGGAAGAAGTCGTAAACCATTCGCGACATTTTTTATCCGGGTACTTAAAGTACTTAACACTAATTACGTTTGACAAAGCCTATTTAATATTACGCGGAAGCAACCGTGAACCAAAGTCATTCTTGTACTGTAGGGGGCGAGGACGATAAACTCGAGAGGACTGCCAATGTTCCTTTGAAACATACTTTCTTAAGTCACTTTTTGTGGTTGGGTGATAGAGATCCCTTAAAGGGATAAGCCCGTTGTACTCGAATTTGATTTTTTGTAATTTGTGTTTTAACCCCCGGCGAAAAAGAGGGTTAACTTGGTGAAAGGAACTCGGCATTGTATAACCATTGGCAGTCCTCTTGGTTGCATCGTCCTTGGGAGGTTGGGAGGGGGGGGGGGGGGTACGGGGTTGAAAAGGGTTGATATAGTGCTTCATTTGCCGGTAACTTAATAAGACAGGGATCGGGTTTACGGTACGTTAAGGGTGATTTAGTTCGCTTAAGATGTATTTGAAGAAACATGGGTGTCGAAGCATGACGTTGGGTTGCAACTATGGTTCACCCTTTAAGTGTTTCTTGTTGCCAAGGCGACGTCTCCTCGGTACTCATTAAAAGCATGGTTTTCTAGGGTGCAAATCCACTAAAAGTTAGGAGTTGTAACAGTTGTAAGCCTATTTCTTCATGCCTTATTTTGTAAGCATGCTAGTACCTAATAGCAGCCATTTTTCCAAGCAACTGTATCATAGTTGTCTGCTGAGCGACGGGACAGAATAACAACACTAATAACCAACTTAGAAAAGTTGAAAAACCTCCGACATTGTCATTTCAAAGTTCAATATTTCAAAAACGGGTGAACCGATTTTAATGAAACTTAGCTAAGAACCATCTCGATTAAAATAGCTTTCGACTGAAGAAGAAACCGCATCGAAATCGGTCCACCCGTTTGACATAGACATAACTTTATTCGACATCAAAAAATACACTGACTCTTAAACCAATGCAAAAAGTTACTAAAATTATACTTAAATGATGATGTCGAAAAGGAATTTGACTCAGCATTATGCTGCAGTAGGAGCCTGGTACAGCGCTGGTCTTCAGGCAAACCCTTCATATCTTTGCATCAAACGCGTTGGACCGGAATCAGAACAAATAAGTTTGAGTAGGAAAAGTGTGTGTTAAATAAATAAAATTAAATAATGAAATAAAATAAAATAGCTAAATAAATATAATAAAATAAAATAAATAATAAATTTATTGGTTTACCAAAAAACAGCAACATCTTATATTACATACAGCCTTTTTTTTTTTTTGGGAGCTATGATGCCACAGACAGATACACAGATACACATGTCAAACTTATAACACCCCTCTTTTTTGTCGGGGGTTAAAAAGTTGATTGACCCATAGTTGCTTAGAAAAATGGTGGTCATTGTATACTACTAGCATGCTTACGAGGTAAGGTATGAAGGAGTAATAGGCTTACAACAGTTACAACTCCTAACTTTTGGTACATTTTTAACATGAAACTACCGTGAGACTCAATCATAGTGAAATAAAAACGGATCACTCACGTATATAACTCGAGTTTAGCCCGACATGTTTCGGACTAATTCGTAGTCCGTCCTCTGGGAGCGCATGACCCAGCGGCGGCTGCTCGCGCGACTACTAGACGCAGCTGACAACGGCACACAACTACCCTCGTTTTCATCGTCATTTTTATTATTGTCAAATGCAGAGTAGCACACTCTGTAAAGGCTCGTTCACATTCACCGTTGATGCAGTATTTATTTTTGGTACATTTGTAAACTAGGAAATCGTTCTTCTAATGAGTGACCGAGGAGACGTCGCCATAGCAACGAGCAAAACTTAAAAGTTGATTGACCCCTGTGTGTAATAATAAATTGTTTATTTCAGGTAATCACCCATACAAATTAATTAATTACAATTTATAAGATACAAAAAAAAATAACAAATTTCAATTAAATTAAATTAAACAACTGAGATTACGTTTCACATTTCATACAATGCAGGCCTACTAAGGACTACTCATTACCAGTTTGCATGCGTCACATATAGCTCTCAGTATGCTATTATCATTATTTAGAGGTAGGTAGGTAGCTCATCAATGTGTTGCTATACTTATAGCGAATGAAGGAAGCGTTTTAGCTTGGACAAAAATGCTTAAGGCCGTTAAAATCTTGTGTAATTATTATAGAGTTTTTTTTACCGATTCGTCTTTAGAATTCTAGTTTTTATTACTAGTTAGAATTTAGTTGAAAAATGAGCTGATTTTCGTAATTTGTATAGAATTTAATTACTTGCCAATAACTGTTCAAAAATGAGACCGCGATGTCCAGAGCTCACAGAGCCACTAAACTTGTTCGTGCAATTTGATTCACAACCTAGTCAGTTTTTTTTATATTTTTTTATGGTCTGGACTAGCATCCAAGTCCCACCTAAGTAGTTACTGGAGATGGTGGATGTAATAATGATAAATAAATAAAATAAAATAAAATGCGTTTATTTCGGACAATAGAAACTAAAACCTAAAGTTTTATGGCCTAGCACGAAGCAGCAGAAATATGAAGTCGGTGCGGTGCGAGCGGAATATTCTTTGAATGAAGCACCGACTTCATATTTCTGCTGCTTAGTGCTAGGCCATAAAACTGTAGGCTTTAGTTTCTGTTGTCTGGCATAAACGCATTTTATTTAATTTTATTTATTTATCATTATTTTAGAGAATTATTTTAGGTTTTTTTTCTAAGGTTTTTTTTTGAAGGCGGTTTTACTTTTTTGTTATAAGATTTTTATTTCACAATTTTACGTTGATTTAACATTTTCAGAATTATCCTCCAACTCCTAACCGTTAAGGAGTTGTACCTTCCATCATCAGCTCATCAACATAAGATGATGACTACCGGACGCAAATACTTGAATAACCTTAGAAAATATATGAAACACATAGTACGTGCCTGTAAAATTTGAGGGTTGCCCTCGATTTCCCTGGGATCCCATCATCAGATCATGACTTGGTGACAATGGGAGCACCTCAGGAGTATACCCATTCAAATAAAAAAAAAATGTAAAATCGGTCTACAAATGACGGAGTAATCGATGTACATACATAAAAAAAAAACATACAGTGGAACGTAGAACCTCCTCCTTTTTTGAAGTCGGTTAAAAACTAAATGTTTTACAATTATATTATAAGTACGTCATTTGCTCACAAGACAAATGAAAAACATGTTCCGAAAATTTGCGCGCAAGTTTGAACTTCATTTGTGAGAGATTGTGGCAAAGAAGCTACACTTTGTAGCCATTTCTGCGCTTCATTTTCGGCGTGCTGGTGACATAGTTCACAAGCGTTTCTTTGTAGCTTAAACAGTTCGAATCAGGTACGCGGGGAGCACGTCAGACCCCCCCCCCCTTTCACCCCCCCCCCCCCCCCCTTCAACCCTGATACAAAACGAACACGAAACTTCTTAAATGTTCATCTTCAAAGCGTCGAAAGAATGAGAGATCAAAGATATTCGCACCCTTCGTGAAGTTCAGATATTATTTTACCCGTGTAAATGTTTCGTAGACAGGTAAGTAAAAATTAATTTTGAAAGTACATAAGTTCAAAGGTTAATTTCGTAACTTGATCACAGCTTTTAACTTTGGGAGGGGTTTTTGGTATTTCTGTGAATACTTTTATTTTCACTCGGTTATTTTTAACAGAGATTACAGTTGGATAAAATAATGAGACCTTTATTTTTAAGCCCCGACGCAAAAAGAGGTGTTATAAGTTTGACCACTATGTGTGGCTGTGTGTCTGTGTGACTGTCTGTAACACCGTAGCTCTTAAACAGTTGAACCGATTTGAATGCGGTTTTTTTATTTGAAAGCGGGTTTTCTATTAATGGTTCTTAGACAGTTTTATCAAAAACCGGTTCAGCCGTTTTTCAGCCGGGTCGTCGGGGGGTTTTGTTAAGTTCAAATCAAAAACGTGAGAGCCCGTTGATGTCTTCAGTATATGTTTGGGAACCAGACTGTTGATATCATTACAAACCTATCTCTTTCTGATTGAAATCTTTTTCTTGCGAATTGAATGAGTTCTTTCTGTCAATTTCTACCAATCATAGACCAGTAGCTTGTTATTAAACATCCAAGACCCGAGAACAGACATTCCCATTTATCATACTAATATCTACCCCGACCGAGAATTGAATCCGGGACCTCAAGCTTCATAATTAAGTTGTGACGTAGCGGCGCCGGCCGCGTGACGTCACCAAGCCCACCGCCGCACGCCGCAGGCGCGCGCCGGCCGCGCGCCCCACCACCGGCTAAGACTATATAAGCAGCCGCGCGACGCGACAGAGTCAGCCAGCAACCTCCCCGTGCGCACCAAGCTGGGGATCTACAAGACGTACGTGCGGTCCCGGCTCACATACGCGGCACTAGCCTGGTACGCGTTAGTGGCCGAGTCCAACCGTAGACGTCTTCGTGTGCAGGAGTCCCAGTCCCTGCGCACCATCGTCGCCGCTCCCCGCTTCGTGCGCAACGAGGACATCCGTCGCAGCCTCCGCTGGCAGAGTCTGGACGAGTTCATCGGCCACCTCGCGCGCGTCATGTTCGACCGCGCCGACAACTCCAGCTTCCCGTCGCTTCAGGGGATCGCGCCGCTCCACGCGCGCCCCCCGGATCGCCGCGCACTGGCTCAGCCCAGAGAGCTGGTGCCCCGCGACGAGTCTCCTGTTCGTGGTGACGACAGGCAACCTCAAAGCCGCTGAAAGGCCAACGATCCCGTCACGCCGCAGATAGGCAAAACGGGATAAAAGCCGCAGATAGGCATCCCAACCGAAACGCCAAAGATAGGCTAATCGGGTAAAAGCCGCAGAGAGGCCAAGCCACAAGATGGCACAAAGAGACCGTCCCATTGTTATGGGACGCGCCTGAAGCCGACTTAAAGGGCATGGAGCCCTGAAAAGTCCCCCCCACACCCCCCCGCGCTTCGCGCGGGGAGGCGTGTGAGAAGACTCGAGATTCGACAGAGTCATTCACTCGAGCGCGCTGCACGGACGCGGGTCTAAGGAACTGGCCCAAGCCGCACAGAGCTAACTCCAAGTGGATCATCCTTCTCCTTCCCACTCATCTCGAGCGTGCGAGGCGGACCCCACCTGCGCACCTAACTAACTCTCTCTCTCTCTCCCACTCATTCCGAGCGTGCGAGGCGGACCCCACCTGCGCACCTAACTAACTCTCTCTCTCTCTCTCCCACTCATCCCGAGTGTGCGAGGCGGACCCCACCTGCGCACCTAACTAACTCTCTCTCTCTCTCTCTCCCACTCATCCCGAGCGTGCGAGGCGGACCCCACCTGCGCACCTAACTAACTCTCTCTCTCTCTCTCTCTCCCACTCATCCCGAGCGTGCGAGGCGGACCCCATCTGCGCACCTAACTAACTCTCTCTCTCTCTCCCGAGCGTGCGAGGCGGACCTCACCTGCGCACCTAACTAACTCTCTCTCTCTCTCTCTCTCCCGAGCGTACGAGGCGGACCCCACCTGTGCACCTAACTAATTCTCCACTCTCTATCCCGAGATTCCCGTAGCGTAGTCTGACCTCCACCCAGGTCCCGTAGGAATCACACCCTCCCAGCTCGTTTCTGAGCCCCGAGGCTCCCGTAGTATATAGTACGCCCTAGATCGTAGATCCGCGTAACCCGTAGTTATTAAGGAACCCTAGCTGTAAGACCTGTTTCTGTTAAACTATCATTAAAGGCCTATCAAGCCCATCTCCTGGTTTTCTTTAATCAACCCCGTAGGCTTACCCTGGCCGTTTGTGGTCACAATCACGAGTAAGAAACCCTCACAGCGTTCCGCGCCGAGAGATTTGTAACCTGCAGCCCTCCAGCTCTAGCCGGGCCCAGGGCAGCTCAGTTACAAAGTTATCTATAACCACTTAGATTCTCTGGTTCTCGATGTTTTTTATTATAAAATTAAAAAAAAAAACGAAGAACTTCACAGTAGTGTTCACCTAGAGTCTAGGTATAAGGGTTTCATATAGGTAAGTCTAGGACCTAGACCACGGACCAGCCACCCTCTGGACACCGCATCTTCTATAATTTATTGGAAAGTCAATACGAAAATAACCGCGGCGAGCGGGCCGGGGAAATGCGTCGTGATTGGTGGCTAATAAGATTTATAGGTGCAAACGAGCATATGCGGTTCGGAAACGTTCGCCCTGACACTTGGTGTCCAGAGGGTGGTTGGTCCGTCACCTGTCTTATCTAAAACCTATAAAGTGCGTGTCACATTTTGTAATGTTCTGGATCATCTGGTCCCAACGGAAGACCAGCGCTGGCTGCAAGGCCAGCATCATGCTGGTTCCGGACCAATTCGTGACAATATCCTGTGCCTTTTCTCCTCGTGTTACAATGTATTAAATTAATGTCACTAATAAAATGTTTTCTTTCTTTCATTCTAACGGTAAGATAGATAGTCTGGATCAGATTATTCTGATAATCATAAATGAACGGCAGGTACACAAAAAGAACATGCCTAGTCACTTTTTTTATAAAAGTAGATTATAATCTCAAAATGTAGAGCACTCATATCAATCCTAACCAATGTTATAAATGCGAAAATAACTCTGTCTCTCTGTCTCTGTTTGTTACCTCTTCACGGGAAAACCGCTGCACCAATGTAGATGAAATTTGGTAAGAAGATAATCATGTTATCATGTCATGTAATCATGTTCATTACATTATATAGTGTTAGATCAACAGGCGGTAGGTACATGACCTCTATTACCAACCCACCACCCAGACATCAGGTGTTACTTTGCGGAGGTCCATATTTTAGAATCAAAAACAATTATTTTGCACACCCGCGACCACACGTGACAAATAGTTATGCCTGTGCGGCTATTCAATGTTTCCACGCAACACAGCCGCCTCATGCCCCACAGACCCAACTGTCACCACCACTACACTAAACGCTGACGCGTTTTGGCACTCTCTACACTAGTAACTGACGACCGGATGGCCTGGTGGTTAGAGAACCTGACTACGAAGCTTGAGGTTCCGGGTTCGATCCCCGGTCGGGGCAGATGTCTGTATGATGAATACGAATGTTTATTCTCGAGTCTTGGATGTTTAATATGTATTTATGTATGTATTTATCTATGTTTATCCGTTGTCTAACACCCATAACACAAGCTCTGCTTAAATTGGGACTAGGTCAATTGGTGTCAATTGTCCCACGATATTTATTTATTTATTTATTAAAAAAAAAACTATTGTTTATTAACAAGTTATCTTCGATTTTTGATGTTTCAACACTATTTGTTTTGTTTATTTCAAAGCTCATAGTAAACTTAAAAAAATACCTACTTCCTTGATCGTGATAATGCAATAGTGCAGCATCTCACTGCCGCCGAACAGGAAACTGCAATTCCATACGCCGCTCTTTGGATTTTTAAGTTGGAACAAGAAATCCTGAAATAAAAAGTTAATAATAACCAACTTAGAAAAGTTGAAAAACCCCCGACATTTTCATTTCAAAGTTCAATATTTCAAAAACACGTGAATCGGTTTTAATAAAACTTAGCTAAGAATCATCACAATTAGACTAGCTTTCGATTTAAAAAAACCGCATCAAAGTCGGTCCATCCGTTTGAGCTATGATGCCACAGACAGATAGATATACAGATACACAGATCAAACTTATAACACACCCCTCTTTTCCGTCGGGGGTTAAAATAGACTAGGTAGTGGCTCTGTGGGCTGTAAGCCTCGCGACCTCATTTTTGAAGTTTTTCCTTTTTTTGTGAAAAAAAAAATCGTCAAAAAAACCTTTATTTATAATGTCGAACACACGTAAATCAGGTAATTTTTGAACATTCGCTTTTTTAACCGACTTCAAAAAAAGGAGGAGGTTCTCAATTCGTAGTTGGTCCCATGTCACCAAGTTAGGATCTGATGATGGGATCCCAGGGAAATCGAGGGCAACCCTCAAATTTAATAGGCACGTATCATGTGTTTCATATATTTTCGAAAGCTATTCATGTATTTGCGTCTGGTAGTCATCATTTCGTGTTGATGAGGTGATGATGGAAGGTACAACTCCTTAACGGTTAGGAGTTGGAGGATAGTTCTTTAAATATTAACGTAACTCAAAATTGTGAAATAAAAAATCTTTTAACAAAAAGTAAAACCGTCTTCAAAAAAAACCTTAGAAAAAAACCATAAAATAATCCTCTAAAGCTATGAGTTTTAGGGCCTAGCAGAAATATGAAGTCGGTGCGGCGCGAGCGGAATATTGTCTGAATGAAAACTCATGGCTTTATCTATAATAAAAATTCTAAAAGACACAAGACTTTGGGAAGAATTTTTGTCCAAACTGAAACTGAGAGGCTTCGCTCACTTCGTGCGCTCAGTCAATTACTGGTAAAGTGACACTACCATGGTGCCATATTTTTGGTTCGCTTTTGTTCGTATCTAAGTAAAAATACTGATTGAAGATTTAATTCCAAACTCGTGTTCCAAATATTTTTTTGTTAAAATTACCGTATATCTATAAGATGCAATAAGCATATCTAAATTTGGAGTGAAGGTTTTGGTTCCGCTTTCACACCTGCAAAGTAAATAAAAAATTAAACGGATACTAGAAAAACTACAACAAAAAGTAAACTAGGTTTCTTATTATTACCCTACCTCGCTTTGATAAATCTACTTTGCGTCCTTATGCTTAATCTAAGTTCCTCAGTCCTTATCAATGTTAAATCTTTATGACACGGTGATTCTGGCGACAGTTTTTTAATCATTATTTTGATGTGTTCTCCTTGTACTGAAAATAATAATGATATTTAAAAAATATGACATGGCTAACAATAGTTTCTTCTTCTTCTAGTGCCCTCTCCTATCGGAGGTCGGCTATTATTAGGGCTATCTTTATTTTAGAGACTGCCGCCCGAAAGAGGGATCTGGTACTCATCCCGAACCAGTCCCGAACAATAGTTTAATAAATCAAAATATACTGGTGGCTCTCAGAGCTAAAGACCTCGCGAGCTCATGTTTGAACATGCTTTCATAAAAAAAAAAAGAAATGTTTTTACTATAGTCGTCCCACGATAACTCTGCAACGAACTGACAACCGTAGAAATCTAAAGTTTGTTCATGGCAACACTGATTTATAGTCAAACAACAAGTTATGAACTTTTGATTAGGTTAAACTTTAGACAGGTTTTTTTTTACTATAAACTGACCAGTGCAGTGATTGACCCCTATCTCACTTGATGGAAGGTGCAGATGAGGCCTAAGGTGTAAATCACTGGATCAGTAACAGCCATGGTCATCGTTCATCCACCACTATTAAAATACCTCTCTTATTTCGTTTTCTAATTTTTTTTTACCTTATAACGGCAAAACCTACTAAACTACACACTGGCAAAATTGTCCTCCAATGGACAGAGCCATATTAAAAAAAATATTATATTTAATTAAAGAAATGTCTGGTTGACATGAAAAAAAGTATTATCACAGCGTGATTTTTCTGGGTTGCCAATTAATATCTTATGCAGAGTTATCGTGGGACGATTATATCACTAAATTTCACGAAGATCGAGTAATTTTTTTCCTTGTCCGGAATCTTACCATTTATTTAAAAGAAACAGGTAAAAGAAGAAAATGACAAAATTAAAGCTATGATTAAATTTTTAAGAAAAAATAACTAATAACAGTACCTAATAACTAATAACCCTGTGGTGGAGTTGAGGCGTGACCTAGTGCGTCCGACTCCGCAGTAAGGCGCCCTCAACCCCGCGTTGAGATCACGCGCTAACGCTTTAATGTTGTTGTTTCACCTGAGTGAGACAGGGCGCTAGAAAGAAAGCAAAGAGCGCGCGCTAGCGAGAGGCGTACAGGCGGAGCTAGAGACATGTCACAGTAAAAATGTTGCCGTAAAATATCATCATACAACGGCGAAATTATAACAGTAAACTGTAAGTAAAATATAGCAGTAGATCATCTCCATACCAAGAATATACATAACAATACGGCGCGTAAGTGCGGCTACCGGTCAAAAAAATACAAACTGATTATTTGGCATTCCAAAAACGTAAGTCTAATAGTAAATTACTTAACGAGGGCTATAAAACTTTATTACTGCCCGTGGTGAGTACACAATTTTACGTCTTCACCTTGCTAGAAAGTGGGGTTTACCGTACGCGTAGAGGAGGTAAAAATCGCATTATTGCCAGGTGTGGCGTAAAGTATAATTATGTAGCTATTTAAAAAAGTGTCAAGTCTCGCTATGCAATCTTTCCGATCTTTCTTTTTCGTAAAAAAAAGTTGTGTTATCTCATGTACAGCCAAGTCAGTTCTTTCAGTAAGTACCTATTAACAAGTTCGTCATAAATTGCTTTCTTATTCGTTTTAAGTAGCTTACCAACATGTAGTGTGATTTTATCGATAATAGACGTCTTTATTTTTAAAATAAATATAGTGATTAATTACATGAAATCGACACCTATATCTTTTTTCTGTCAAAAAGTGTCAAAATCTCACCCGCCATCTTGGATTCCAAAAAATACTGTCAAATTCGAGCCCACTTCGGCGAAATTACATGAAGTCGACACCCATGTCTTTTTATTTCTATCAAAAAGTGTGTGTCTATGGGCAGTGGTGACCACTTACTATCAGGTGACCCACTTGCTCGCTTGCCTTCCTCGTTGTATAAAAAAAAAGCTAAATCAAATAATAAATACTTAATTAAAAGCCATATTTGATTTAGATCTCTCCCCTTCGCACGCATTCTCTCTCTCTCTTTCTCTCTCTGAGAAAAACTACGAGTACAAGCTTTTTTTCCGAGTGTAACTTTTATAAGGAAATTAACGGATCACTCACGTATGCCAGTTGAATATTATAGCCCAACGTACGTGAGTGATCCGTTTATTTCGGTAATTCAAAAACCGGGCAAGAACGTGCCGGACACGACCAGGACAGAGTTCCCCAGCCATTACGAAAAAGCCCTGGCATATATACCTAATTTAAAGGTATTTTCATCACACTTATTCGGAGCCCTACTCCTAAGCAAACTGTAAGCAGTGTGGGGGTCAATTCATATCGTTTACCGACACAGACAAACGAAATAAGGTAATCAACTATTACTCCCAAATCTGTAAAGCCTACTTATCTCTGATAGTTTTCCTTTTAATACACTACTGCTCTGATTTTTTTTCACATTTCCAAATATAACAGTTTCTCTGTTAGAGGGGGGGGGGGGGGGGGGGACACTTGACTCCAAAAAAAAAAGCACTTCAAAGTTAAATATTTCGCACACGAATAACTCTATCGAAAAATGATCTTCGAGCGCCCCCAGTACTTTTGAAAGACCTATCCATCGATACTCCACACTATGGGGTGGGCGAGAAATAAAACATCATCCCCACTTTACGTGTAGGGGAGGTACCCCAAAAAAAATTTTTTTTCAAGATTTTATCCCAGCACCTTTTCGGCCTAATTAATATGTAAGTCTATGCAAAATTACAGCTTTCTAGTACCAATAAATAGTCTTTGAGCTATGCCGCGGACAGACAGACAGACAGACAGACAGACAGACGGACGGGTGGGCGGGCGTTTACGGACATAACGAAACTATAACTAAAAAAAAACTAAGTTTTCAGTACAAACGGTTGAGAAATGCGATCTGTAGAGGAGAATAGCCGGACGGATGCCGGACAGACAGACATAAGAAACAATTTTAATCCAAGCTGAAACTAAGACGCTTCGCTTACTTCGTTCGATCGGTCAATAAAATAGCTATCATCATCATCAGCCTATTTACGTCCCACTGCTGGGCATAGGCCTCCTCTCAGAATGAGAGGGCTTGGGCTATAGTTAAAATTCCCACGCAAGCCCAGTGCGGATTGGGAACTTCACACACATCATTGAATTGCTTCGCAGGAGTGTGCAGGTTTCCTCGCGATGTTTTCCTTCACCGAAATGCTCATGATAAATTACAAATGTAATTTCGCAGATAAATTCCGAAATACTCAGAGGTCATAGATTGAGAGGCCATAGGTCAAACCACTAGGCTATCACGGCTTCAGCTAGCAAGCAGCAAAATAGCTATACCTATTTAAAACTTACCCATCGCTATAAAAGTAGCAAAAAGAAACAATAAACTCCCTAATTTTGACATAATTACACACTTACACACACGACTTATCACTTGCGATATGAATACACAAGTAATATCACGAACTGAGTGCATGGGGATAGTTTCTAAATTAATTGTGATTATAATTATTATGATTCGTGAATCATAATGTACCTACCTACATGCTATACAGGATGCTATATTTTACCAATAATAATTATATTTTATGGTATCTAGGTAATTACAAAGGAGTTTCCTTCTTGGTAATTTTGCAAACAGCATCCTTGGGCATTCGGGTAATAATAACTAAAAAGAGAAAAACTAGCTTATTATAAGTACTTTGTAGACAGGTAATTTGTGTATTATTAGGAGTGCAGGCGGGGGCAACCCAATGTGCAAGGCATGTTACAGCTGTTTTGTCATTTTTGTTTGCACCCGCCTGCACACCTTATAGTATTCAAGTTACCTGTCCATAACGTACTTATGATCCCCCACAAAGGAACAAACCTACATGGATTATATCACCACTGGACACGAAATGTCAGGGCGACCGTTTCCGAAACGCATATGCTCATTTGCACCTATAAATCTCTCTTAGCCACCAATCGCGGCTCACTTTCGACCAGATGACAAGCGAGATGACAAGCTATGAACTAATCACGACGCATTTCCCTGCCCCGCTCACCGCGGCTTTTTTCGTAATGACTTTCCAAGTAAATTATAGAAGATGCGGTGTCCAGAGGGTGGTTAGTCCGTGGATTACATTAACTGATAAACATAATTACCCTTCGTTTCGCAGTCGGGTAATGAAATGAAAGCACCTATTCATTTTATCCACACACATAATCGCATGCTTAGTAATAAACCGGCCTAACTCAAAATTCATGAAAATGTAGATTATGTAAAATAAATGAAAATAATCGATTTTTATTGATTATTTTTGTTTTTATTTTTATGAAACATTCATAGTATGAAATTCAACATACAATGGCAATGCGATGAGGAGAGATCTTCCAAATAAAAATATGACACAAGGCATTGAAAAATTCGTTAGGTACACCAACGTTAAGTATGGCTTAATTGGTGGAGCGTGGTACGGATTACCGAGGTTGCTGGTTCAAGTCCAGCTGCTTAACGGATTTTTCTTTGCATTGTCATTGTATGTTGTAGATTATGTATTAAAACGGCTTATTTCTGGTAGCTTTGGTGTATTTCTAGGTGAACTTTGTGACTGTTTGTTGCCTAAATAAAAAAAATATAAAAGTTTCTTTTTTTATGTACTGATTTAAACTTACTTTTTTTTTAAAGTTACTAGCTATTTAAATACATTTTGAATACCTAACGTATTCTAGGTGTCTAGTTGATAAAAGTTTTAGTCTATGCAACCAGAAAATTAAAGGACACGCGACCCTGTGAATTTAGTCCTATGGCCCGAACCCGCCGCGTACTTGTAAAATCTCATCTAAACGTGGAGTAGGTAGTTGGCCCGTCCCTCTAACTGGAAATTGTAATGTCAAAAATGCTCGTGCTCAAAGAGCTAATTTAGCGGTCGCCTGCATTCCCTATTATTTATTACGTCCGCTATTGCACCTCAGGGCGTGGTACAATTTAGTAGCGGAAGCGAGAACATTATTGTAGGTATAGTCAACGAAAGAAATGCTTTACCAGTAGGCCGAGCACGAGTTTTCAAATCCTGCGTAACGTTACGTTATTGTATCGAAATCGAGAAACCTTATACTAAATTTTAGTTCCATTATGCAAATAAAGATTTCTGATTCTGATTCTGATTCCAAATATGCTAACGGACGGGCGCTGTTCCAAACGTCATACGAATTTCTCGATAACGTTACTACTCGATTACATTACGCAGGATTCAAAATCTCGTGCTAGACCCTCAGTTTTGGTGACAGTTAATTTACATAATAACATAGTAGGTAAACAGGCAGTAGATATGTTACTACTGCGCCCGAGTTGAAAATTCATAATCGTAAAAGACCCAATAATGATCAGGACGTAAATTACTGAGTATGCAACACGATTTTCAAACGCAATTTACTGTGAACGTAGCATAATAACATCTTAACTAACTTAAATTCACTGAAGTTTAAACCTACACGACTCTATGACTTTCAAAATTTGGTCATACCAAAAATATGAATGAGACAGGGGGCGGAATTCATACAAAAGTTAATTTGGTTTCTTCGCCTTTGTTACGACTTGGTTCTAATTTTAATAATGTGTCATAGTAATAATGAGAACATGACTTCTCTTTTTACCGTACTCGGTTAAAAATAACGGGGTACCTGGCGTAAATTAAAAATAAAGATAAAAGGGTAGTTTGGAATTCATTTCTTAAAAAAGGGTAGTTTAGGACTTACATAAAAGGGTAGTTTGGAATTTATAAAATATTAGTGGGTACGTTGGTTTTGTCATTAACTAAGTTGAGTACATGGTTTACATATGTCAGTAGTGGAAGTGGTGGCATGTTGAGCGGTTGTTGTTGTGCTTCGTAAATGGCCTCGTGGAGAGTGCCGAAACGCGTCAGCGTTTAGTATAGTGGTGGTGGTGATAGTTGGGTCTGTGTGGCATGTGTTGATTCGTGTAGCAGTGGAGGCGGAGGTGTTGCATGGAAACATACATTTGCCGCACAGATATAACTATTTGTCATTAGTGGTCGCGGGTGAGCAAAGTAATTGTTTTTTAGTTCATAAATATGGACCTCCGCAAAGTAATGCCCGATTCAATAAATTATTCGGAATTCATACTCCCATCATCTATATTTTAACCCCCGACAAAAAAGAAGGGTGTTATAAGTTTTAAGTTTGACATGTGTATGTGTATTTCGATGCGGTTTTCTTCAATCGAAAGCTAGTTTAATCGAGATGGTTCTTAGCTAAGTTTCATTAAAATCGGTTCACCCGTTTATGAAATATTGAACTTTGAAATTACAATGTCGGGGGTTTTTCAACTTAGTTGGTTAGGTTATTGCACAGATGCAATCTATATCTCAAGGTAGAGTCAATAGGCTGTTACTAAACCAGTAAGTGACACCTTTGTGGAGGTCAATCGGTGGTAATTATCATCACCACCATAATTATCATCGAAAGCTAGTTTAATCGAGATGGTTCTTAGCTAAGTTTCATTAAAATCGGTTAACCCGTTTCTGAAATATTGAACTTTGAAATTACAATGTCGGGGGTTTTTCAACTTAGTTGGTTAGGTTATTGCACAGATGCAATCTGTATCTGAAGGTAGAGTCAATAGGCTGTTACTAAACCAGTAAGTGACACCTTTGTGGAGGTCAATCGGTGGTAATTATCATCACCACCATAATTATCATCGAAAGCTAGTTTAATCGAGATGGTTCTTAGCTAAGTTTCATTAAAATCGGTTAACCCGTTTCTGAAATATTGACCTTTGAAATTACAATGTAGGGGGTTTTTCAACTTAGTTGGTTAGGTTATTGCACAGATGCAATCTGTATCTGAAGGTAGAGTCAATAGGCTGTTACTAAACCAGTAAGTGACACCTTTGTGGAGGTCAATCGGTGGTAATTATCATCACCACCAGCCTTTTTTACGCCCCACTGCCAGCACAGGCCAACTCTCAGAATGAGAGGACTTGGGCTATAGTTCCCACGCGAGCCCATTGTGGATTGGGATAACAGAAAGTTATCCCAAGGAAAGCGCTCGAGGTCTTTCGACACCCGTCGGTGAACACATTCGTTAGTTCAGTTTTCTGTTATGGCCGCTGTGACAACCAACCCGGTCTCCCTTAAATTATTAATCGCTGGTCAGTTTTTGGTGAAAAAACCGGCCAAGTGCGAGTCGGACTCGCGCACGAGGGTTCCGTAGAAAGATTTTAACGCTTTTCCCCAGTGTTTTAAGTGGTCCAGTGCAAGCAGAGCCCTGCTCCTAAGCAAAATGTACGCAGTGTGGTGTCAACTTATATTGGTCTGTGAAATCTACAGACAGAAATAAAAACTTTACATTTTGAGACTTTTTGGGGTGGTTATACTATAAGAGCTACCTTCATACCAAATTTCAAGTTTCTAGGACAACTGGAAGTACCCTTTAGGTTTTCTGAGTACGGCGATTTGTATGGAAACCACCTTTTTAATGACTGTATCTTTTGATTGCGTTGACTTAGATGCTTGATTTTTTCGCAGCTTCAAGGGATCACGGGTTTGATTATTTGATATTAATTTCAGCCTGCTACCTAAACGCGTTCCAGAGAAAAAGTGTCTTGACAGACAGACAGACGGACAACAAAGTGATCCTATAAGGGTTCCGTTTTTTCCTTTTGAGGTACGGTACCCTAAAAAGTTTGTTTTAATGTGTTAACTTGGACCACACAAAAGCACTAATCACAGCAGCGCTACTTGACCCCAATCACAGCAATATACGTCTTCTCCCTCCCGATTAAGCTCCATATTTCGGCGAAGCGGAATTTTCATTAAAATTGAAGAAGATCGCATAAATCTTGTATTGAGAAGGTTTCTGTGTTTACCTTTCAATACAGTACAGGGACGGCACGTGGTGTGTCCGGGGTGGCACGGGACAAAATAATTCGGGCATGCCAATAAAATGTTAGAGCCTAAAGAGATGTGTAAGGATCGTAGCATAGCAAGTGGCAAGCTATAGTTTCTTCCTACCCCCGTGGGAATGAGGCGCGATTATGTGTACATAAATAAATGTATAAATTATGTATAAATTTTAATACTTGCTTGTACCTACTAACCACAGATTAACATTACGGAAACCTAGTGTAAGTTACATACATTGCGGTTCTCAATCGACTAAATCTAACTAGTTCGCTTGGCAGCCCCGCAATATACTGCGACATACACAAATTATTTTTCTCGTGTAACGGGATGCAGATACCGGAAACGGTTTTTCCCTTGCTCATCTACTTAATATTTGTATTCTTTCCGGGTGCTACGGGGATAAATAATAACCTGCCTCCATCTCCACTTATCAAGGTGACGTCACTCGCAATTTTCATCGAAATTGCTTCTAAGAAAGTGACATGGCGTGTTTATTACGGAAACAAGTGTTACATAACAATGGAGAGGAGTCTTGCAATAAGCAACATCAATTTGAGTTAGTAACCCCCGACATTGTCATTTCAAAGCTCAATATTTCAAAAGTGGATGAACCGATTTTAATAAAACTAGCCAAGAACCATCTCGATTAAACTAGCTTTCGATTAAAGAAAACCGCATCGAAATCGGTCCCTCCGTTTGGGAGCTATGATGCCACAGACAGATACACAGATCAAACTTATAACACCCGTCGTTTTCGTCGAGGGTTAAAAACAATTGTGAATTTTACATTAGTACCAATGACTTACCAACACGGGTACGGGTACGGGTACGGGTACGGGTACGGGACTACGGGTTAGCGCTTGAAAACGTCCGAACCAAAAGACTAAGTACTAATTTGCCAAAAATACCACTAAGCGTCAGTCAGTCTTAGTTTGGACGAACGACAGCGCTATGGCGTGTGGCTGTCATCAATGTTAGAAAAGTTGAAAAACCCCTGACATTGTCACTTCAAAGTTCAATATTTGAAAAACGGGGAACCGATTTTAATAAAACTTAGCCAAGAACCATCTCGATTAAACTAGCTTTCGATTAAAGACAACCGCATCGAAATCGGTTCATCCATTTGGAAGTTATGACGCCACAGACGGATACGCAGACACACAGATACACAGACACACATATACACAGGTCAAACTAATAACACCCCTCTTTTTCGTGGAGGGTTAAAAACTGCCGTGTTGTACTGGGGCACTGGGACACATTTTTCGTGATTTTTGTACTATATAGATCCAGTTCATGGCGTTAGTAGTCAATTTGTACCTCCAAGGTGCCCACGACTCGATGTCTTTTCTCGCGCGAGTCATGCTACCGGTTTGCGACAAAGCTCTATGTAGCGCCTGTTTGTCTTTTCTCGCGCGAGTCATGCTACCGGTTTGCGACAAAGCTCTATGTAGCGCCTGTTTGTCTTTTCTCGCGCGAGTCATGCTACCGGTTTGCGACAAAGCTCTATGTAGCGCCTGTTTGTCTTTTCTCGCGCGAGTCATGCTACCGGTTTGCGACAAAGCTCTATGTAGCGCCTGTTTGTCTTTTCTCGCGCGAGTCATGCTACCGGTTTGCGACAAAGCTCTATGTAGCGCCTGTTTGTCTTTTCTCGCGCGAGTCATGCTACCGGTTTGCGACAAAGCTCTATGTAGCGCCTGTTTGTCTTTTCTCGCGCGAGTCATGCTACCGGTTTGCGACAAAGCTCTATGTAGCGCCTGTTTGTCTTTTCTCGCGCAAGTCGCGCCAAGATGTGCTAGCCCCGCTGTATCAATATCAATCCATATAGTAGGTATTACCATAAACGGGGCCCCAGTAGATCATACTTTGACCTTCCACACCAGTATGCATACATTCTGTCCCGGTTGTTACTCACAGCCACAGCCCCCTGTAATGAGATTCCACCTTTGTTTACTCTCATCGTGGCACCTGTGGGTCGAGCACGACTTTTCGAATCTGCGTCACGTAAAGTCGAATAGTAAACGTTGTCGAGTTTATATGACGTTTGGAACAGCGCTTGCCCGTGAGCGTATTTGGAACTAAAATTTAGTACGAGATTCCTCGATCTCGATACGATAATCGTAACGTTTCGTAAAGTCGTGCTCGACCCTTTGCATTTCGAAGAAAAACACGAGCGCAGGCTCATATGTGTTTGCGTATTATTTCAGGAAAATTTCTCCGCGGAATTATTTAGCAGACTTCAAAAGGGGTTTCAGTGTTTTTCCGACATTATAAAGGTGTATCGTAACGGGCTTATTTCCCGGGGTTTTGGGGGATTAGGTACTTATTTGCTACAAGATTGAGCCTGAATCCAAAGATGATGATACGCCAATGCGGTGAGTATGTTTTATTTCATAATAACTATTTTGTTACATAAAACCAAATTAAATCTAAATAAGGCCCTTGTGGTATGGTGCTCAAAAGGCTTTCAGCGTTGCTTCGCTGAATAGCGATGCTGATTCATTAAGAGAGAAATCTGCCAGCTCTTTGGTCACAAGTTGCATCGACTAAGCGCTTTTTCAACTCTGAAATAAGCTTGTAAGCGCCGGGACCCCATGGACCCAAGGTTTCAAACCCGACAGCAACAAAATTAGAGTTCGGACCGAGAACCGATTATTAGATTTAATGTCACTGTAAATTGCTTTTTGTTATATAAATATTTTCAATAAAAACTGAAAACAAAAACATATCCCGAAGAATTGCGAAACTAAGTGGCAGTGGGCGGAGCACGTTGCTCGCAGGACTGATGGCCGTTGGGTCAGAAGGTTCTCGAATGGCGTCCAAGGATCGGGAGACGAGCTGTTGGTAGGCCTCCAACAAGATGGAGCAGCGTCCTGGTGAGGATCGCGGGATCTGACAAGTCTGATTGTGAGCGGAGAGCCTGGGGGGTGCCCTGTGATGATGATGATGATGATGATGATGTTGAGGAATAAGCAGGTAAGAAACCTCATACCTTAACTTTTGTTAATGTGTTATGGTTTCAATAGTTTTCAAGTCTGTTGCGTCGTTAGATTCATTGGATTAGAGTCATGCGTTGGACACAGTTTCGGACTGTCATTAATTTTTTAATTTTTAACCGACTTCAAAAAAAGGAGGAGGTTCTCAATTCGTCGGAATTTCTTTTTTATGTATGTACCCCGATTACGCGAAGACGGCTTTACCGATTTCCTCTTTTTGTTTTAAAGAGTATACTATCTAGTTGGTCCCATTGTCACTAAGTCATGATCGGATGATGGAAAGAGTATACTATCTAGTTGGTCCCATTGTCACTAAGTCATGATCGGATGATGGAAAGAGTATACTATCTAGTTGGTCCCATTGTCACTAAGTCATGATCGGATGATGGAAAGAGTATACTATCTAGTTGGTCCCATTGTCACTAAGTCATGATCTGATGATGGGATCCTGGAAAAATCGAGGGCAACCCTCAAATTTTGTAGGCACGTATCACGTGTTTCATATATTTTTGAAAGCTATTCAAGTACTTGCGTCTGGTAATCACCATCTCGTGTTGATGAGGTGATGATGGAAGGTACAACTCTTTAACGGTAACAACTAGTTTTAGTTCAGGCTACTACTAGTTTTAGGCGGTTTTACTTTTTACTTTAATAATAGGGGAACAAACATAAAAAAAAAGATTTTTTTTGAAGTCGGTTAAAAATTAATAATGACTGACAAGAAACGTCACGGGAAGCTTTTTTTTATTTTGTGAAAAAAAAAAACAGTTTCGTTTCAAAAAATAGCTATCCCCTATAAAGAGACAATTTAAAATATTCCGACGAATTGAGAACCTCCTCCTTTTTCTGAAGTCGGTTAAAAAAGAATCATTGTGTATGTTTCTCGGGTTATAATTTAATTTAATACAATGGGTATCCAGTAACTACCTTACCTAACTAAATACCTTAACTAACTGATTAAATTACCATTTTCCAAAGTTCACTGACCGTAAGTTAGTTTAGGTCTCAATGAAGATCTACTAGTGATATTTCCCGATCACATATGGTTTCGCTATTTTGAGCTCTATTTCTATACGAGACTGGGTTTAAACTAGTATTGCAGGTACTACGTTTGTGCTGAGATAACTAGCACAGGTGTGCCTCGCGGAAGTGTTCGCGATATGGGACACCCTGTGTGTGATGTAAATAATAATGTAGTATGATAGTATAAGAAGTCAGTTACTAATGGTCTTTAACTTATTTAACACACTTACCAATGTACTGTTATACTTTAAAAACTCACTGAAACGAGATAACACAAAAAAGTAGAAAAATATTAATAACTCCGGGAATCGAACCCGGATCTTTGACCATACACCAAAGTTTGTTCTAACTTTGGTGTAACTGTATGTCAAGTGACAAGGGATGTCAAGGATTTGTAATTTTCAGATTTTCTATGTATTCTTGTTTAAGTGTGTATTTAACCTCTCTTCTGTACCGTCCTCCACCATGAAGAAATATAATACTGTTATTTATTTCATTGACTATCGTATATATTTGGAGAATAAATACAAAAAAACCGGCCAAGTGCGAGTCGGACTCACGCACGAGGGTTCCGTAGAAAGATTTTAACGCTTTTCCCCAGCGTTTTAAGAAGTCCAGTGTTAGCAAAGCCCTGCTCTTCAGCAAAATGTACGCAGTGTGGGGTCAACTTATATTGGCCTGCGAAATCTACAGACAGACATAAAAATTTAAGATTTTGAGACTTTTCTGAGTGGTTGTGCTATAAGAGCTACCTTCATACCAAATTTCAAGTTTCTAGGACAACTGAAAGTACCCTTTAGGTTTTGGATTTCGGCAACTTGTATGGAAATGGCCTTTTTAATGACTGTATCTTTTGATTGCGTTGACTTAGAAGGTTGGTTTTTTCACAACTTCAAGGGACCGTAGGCTTGAGTATTTGATATTTTAGCATGCTACCTCCACCCGTTCCAGAGAAAAAGGGTCTTGACAGACAAACAAACAGACAGACAGACGGCCAAAAAAATGATCCTATAAGGGTTCCGTTTTTTCCTTTTGAGGTACGGAACCCTAAAAAGAACACAAACACACAATGATTGATTGAATCAGGAATAACTTGGGGAGGTCCATAATAACTAGATAAATAATCTATGAACTAAAACTATTAATTCCGAAACGCGTTGGCAAAATAATATAGTGTAGTAGTGGTGGTGGCAATAGTTGAGTCTGTGTGGTGTGTTGATTCGTGTGGCAGTAGAGGGAGTATTGTTGCGTGTAACATATCGAAGAAAAACTCTGGGTGCGTAAGACCGAGTCGCACTTGACGGGTTTTGTCGTACAATGAAATAAAGTGTCTTACATAACATACATACTGATGTCAAAAATTGTTACGTTCGCAAACTTATTCAAAAGCGAGCTGAAAAATCGCTTTCAATTTATGACACCCCTTCATGTTTTCCTCGTTTTCTTCCAAAGCCAACTCCATCTCGCTGTCAGTGTCGCATTACACGCTATTTACGTCGATTTGCGAGGAATAGGGAATTAAATTTGATCGTCTGTCTTCGCGAAGTTGAAGCACTTAAATTGAATGGAATAGGAGCTGTAAAAATTTATTTGTTACGTATGAGGCGATTAAAATGAGACACGTGGAGGCGTAACAAAAGATGTGTCTTGGCACATTCTTGGGACTTTTATAGCTTAATAAGATTAGATTAGATTCATTTATAGATCATAAAATAGCCGTGATAGGGTTTGACCTATGGTCTCTCAAGCAGAGTGTCGTGGGTTTAAATCCCGGCTCGCACTTCTGAGTTTTTCGGAATTTATGTGCGGAATTATATTTGTAATTTATCGTGGTCTTTTCGGTGAAGGAAAACATCGCGAGGAAACCTGCACACACCTGCGAAGCAATTCAATGATGTGTGTGAAGTTCCCAATCAGCACTGGGCCCGCGTGGGAACTATAGCCTAAGCATAGCAAGCTATAGCATTCTGAGAGGAGGCCTGTGCCCAACAGTGGGACGTAAAAAAGGCTAGTGATGTGATGTGAGATTCATTTATTTTATTTCTCACTGAAAATTATATTAGGCACGTTTTAAGTGTCAATAACATAACCGATTTAGAATAGCTGGAAAACCCCTGACATTTCCATTTCAAAGTTCGGTATCTCAAAAGCGGTTGAATCAATATTTATGCAACTTAGCTAAGAACCATCTCGATAAACTAGCTAACGATTAAAAATGCTGCGTTTAAATCTGTTCTGATATTTAGGAGCTATATTGCCGCAGACAGATACACAGATACACCCGTAAACAGGTCAAACTTAGAACACTCCTGTTTTTAAGTCTCTTTTTAAGGATTTCCTTAGCTATTCAGCGGGGAAACGTGGCCAGCGTTATGGGAACCTTTGCACCGGATACGATTCATAGCATAAAAAAAAAACATTCGGTGTTGTTTGTATAAATATTAACATTGTTTTGATGAAGCCTGTGGCGGATGACTTTTTTGTTTTAGATTTAGTTTTAAGTTTTAGTTTAATTAGTTTTAGCTTCGATTTTATGTTAGAAGCAATTACTTAAAATAAAACAAATAAAATACATGAAGTACCTATTTAAAATAATATACTTAAATAATAAAGTTTGTGGCTCAAATGAAAACGCCTTAACATATTCCTAAACGAAATAAGTCTTGGGTTTCCGAACGGAATTTTCACTTTGACAGTTCTAACGGGGTTTTGTATCTACTGGTTTAGAGTGAGGTTTTTCTCGGAAGCTGAAGTAAAGCTTTTATTTATGACATGCAATTGTATCATGAATAAAGAATTATAGTGAAAAAAAAACGGATCACTCACGTATAACGTAGTAGTCGCGCGAGCAGAGCCGCGGCGCGCAGTGTGCGTCTCGCCGCCGCTGGGTCGTGCGCTCCCAGAGGAAGGACTATGAATTAGTCCGAAACATGTCGGGCTAAACTCGACTTATATACGTGAGTGATCCGATTGTATTTCACTATGATTGAGTCTCACGGTAGTTTCATGTTAAAAGTGAATACAGAATTATCGAAAAACTTTTTAAGTCGGGGTTTAAAAGCATTACAAGTTACAGTCAAAGCATAATGACATGCAAAACAGTGTCCGAATCCATAACCCTTTGTTTGAGATGCCGTAGGTCAACCCATTAGGCTGCTAAGCTATTAATTCCCTACTAACCACGTATTAGTAATGTACCACGTTACATGTTTGTTGCGATATATCGCTCATGTGTGACCAAGTTCCGCCATAAACCGGGCTTGTGCCAATTAATACATATGATCTCGCATAGATAATAAGGGTACAAGATATACAGTATGTTTAATGGTTTGCAACTGAATTTCCTACAACATATGCAAGTAAATATTAATATTATTTTAGCCGACTCAGCGAACTTCGTACCGCCATAGGCCATTCCATGGAATATGTATGAGAATAGTGGTTTGTCCTAAAAACATGACTGTGTTTTTCACGCGGGTGTTTTAAGGCCTAATTATGTAGAGTTGCATACATTACTTTATCTTCACATATTATAAGTGGGTGCTCTAAGATGGGTTCAGAAGCGGAAAGCGTAACAAAGTTGTCACGAATCGGTTTTTTTTTATCATAGACCGAGCTGACGTTTCGTATCGTAGGCCCATTTAAATTGTAATGGTTTTTGCAGGTGTTCCAAAAACTCAACGATATCGAAACGATGTCGTAATGACATCACCTTACTAAGATTTTTACAGTAAAACCGATTGTTATTACTTACTGCTGGACAATACTGTCGGTTTCTGAAGGCATTGTAGATAAAAATAAAAAGTCTTCAAATAGGAAAGTTTTTCAGGAATCATCAAAAATAACATTTAGTTCCATTATTGGACAATAGATGGCGCTATTCGCTTATCTGGACTATGCTACTTTTAGCACAAATATTGTTAGACTATAGCTCGGAAACCTCGGTTCAACTCGCACTTGATTTTAAGTGGCTGAAACTTTAAGAATGTCATAAATCATTTAGAGTTACGCCCTTCTTCTACGTATAAAAGCTACACTTTAGATAAGCAAGCTTTTGCAATGTCGTTTGCGATTTAATGGCCGCCTAAACCTATCGGTTGAATAGTTTTAGAGCAATAACTCAACAATAGGCCGCAGTACATTATCTTAACTGACGTGCGCCTGATAACAGAGTAGTTACGGTGTATTCAAAAGCTACGGTTAGTGTGACGAAGGTGACGAATTAAACTACAAAGATCGATAGGTTGGTACTCTGAACTCTGAAAAAACCAGAAGTCGCGTTCAATCATAACCGCAGGCCGCGCACTGTGTCATTTATAGATTGCTATTCATTCATTTCATTTTATTTATTTCATAAACAACACAATTATTGTGTTTAAAATTACAATAAAATTAATAATAAACAGAACAATTAATAATACAATTATACTACACATAGCTTAATTCATAATGTCAGAGAAAGAAGATATTAATAATAAAAAGTGGTCATTAAATTTTGTAAAATAAGTCAGAAACTCAGCAGTTAAAAAAAATCAATTACAATATTGTAAAAATTGTAATGTACGAAACATTAAAGTTTGCTTGCATAAATAAAAAAAATGTTATTACTATCATTAGATTGAAGCACTGTTGTTGAGTTACCTACGGTTGAGCGCAGCATGCGTGTACGCACGTGGTCCGACGGTGCGCGCGCGCCGGCTTCAGCGTTAAGGAGGCTTTGCTGGTTAGATAGTTGTGTGTGTGTATGAATGCAACAGACGACTAATTAATTAGGCTAATTATAAGTAAAATCACTCAACGAATCTGTCGTACTGCCATGTGCCATGAAGACAATACAACACAATACAATTATTTTTATTGAAAACCACAAAACAGTACAAGGAGATAACAGAAAACAGGTATGGTAGACTATTGTGGGTCTTATCGCTTAAAAGCCAAGACATGTGAATTAGAAATTAATGCTGTATAGAATTATTATACAATCATTAAACTTAAAAATCTAATGAAGAACAACCTTACCTTCGGCTGGGCTCTACCGGGATCTCTCTCAACAGGATAATAAGTAAAATATTAAATATTTCTGATCGAAGGTTTTGTTTACATTCATGTTGTCATTTTTTTGGTACTTATGACATAGCTAGCTCTTGCCCGCGACTTCATCCGCGTAGATTTCGGTTATCGCTATCCCGCAGGAACTACATAATTTTCCCGAATAAAAAGTAGCCTATGTCATTACTCAATATTTAAACTATTTTCATACCAAATTTCATCTTGATTGGTGCAGCAGTTTTCCCGTGAAGAGGTAACAAACAGACAGACAGAAAGACAGAAAGACAGAGAGAGAGTTACTTTCGCATTTATAATATCAGTAAGGATTATAGTCTTAAGTATGCTTAAAATATTACACCTTTATTTCTATTTAAATCAAACATGGATACCCCAGGTAGTGCTTTAAAAATAAAAACCCAAATTAATAGGCACATTTCATCTTAAGCCCACTTAACGTGGCTTTCACAACGCAACGATAAGTGAGAATAGTGAGATTAAAGATAACGATGATAAGACTTTGATCCGACCTTTTGAATGCACAGACAGACAGACGAAGTAAAATGCTACGCATATTGAATTAAGCAAAAGTAAAATGATTGCTTAGCGGCTTGTAACTTTTTTGTAGGGCTTATGTGTGATTGCGGCAACCTTGTTCATAAAATTGTATTGTTATTATTAGGTATTATTTTTTATTGAAAGAGGGAGGAAAACGAGCAAGCGGGTCATCTGATGGTAAGCGATCATCGCCACCCATGAGAACCAGCAACCCCAAGGGAGTCACTAGTCCGTTGCGGCCTTTAAGGAGGAGAAGGATAGAGGAAAGGGCTGGAGGGGGATCTGACCGAACGAAACGCAACATAGGTGCAGTGCCCTAAGCACGACTTGTCGACTCCTGCGTCACGTAAAATCGAATAGTAAACTATAACGAGTTTGTATGACGTTTGGAACAGCGCCCGCCCGCGAGCGTATTTGGAACTAAAATTTAGTATGAGATTTCTCGATCTCGATACGATAACCGTAACGTAACGCAGGATTCGACAAGTCATGCTTAGGGCACTGTTGCTTCACCGATTTTCTGCGAGAAATATAATTCGAATGATAAAGTGTTTTTTTATATTAGGTACGTTAAGGAAGGTAAACGAGCAAGAGGGTCACTTCATTGTAAAGCGATCACCTCTACTCATAGAACCCGTAACCCCTGAGGTATAGTTGTTACCTGTTAGCAGACTGATGCGTTGCCGACCTAGATAAAAAACGTTTTCTGCTCGTGATTTCCTCAGCTGTCTTACTCTCCGCACAGGAACACAAAAGTGCAAGCACTGCTGATTAGCGGCAGGATTAGATAGTAAGATGGTGGTAGCGATCCGGGCGAACCTCGCACAAAGATCACCCGCAATGTTTGTGAAGGTTAAACTCTTTAGTGAAATAAACAGATCACTCACGTATATCAGTCCAGTTTAGCCCGATATGTTGCGGATTCATTTGTAGTCCTTCCTCTGGGAGCGCATGACCCAGCGACAGCGACAAATGTTTAGGTATTTTAAGTTTGATAAGAAAATAAAAATTTATCACGATTGATTATTGCATTAGACATAATTGTATTCACTTATACTAAGAAAGATTTCGTCAGATAACATTTTAAAATGTCATTCAATTACTATGGAATAATAGAGAAAAAAAATGCGACGTTGTCAGCTCAATTGGAACGAACCCTCTTAGCATTAACTTACTGACACCATGGACTTTCGGTTTAGTGCAAAATTCAAGAAAAGTGTGTCCCAGTACATCACGGCATTTTTCGATGACAGCCATACGTCATAGCGCTGTCGTTCGACCAAACTAAGACTGACTGACGCTCGATTAGTGGTGTTTTGGTTCGGACGTTTTCAAGCGCTAACCTGAAGTCCATGGTGTTGGTAAGTTGGTGATTTAAGAGCTCCTTTTGCATTTACCGGGGTCACCGTACTGTCTAAAAAAATAGCGGTCGCCATCCACAAAAGTGAGACCCAAAACCTTTACGTATCCACAATAAATAAGTACCTATTTTCCTTTTTGAGACAAACTAAAGCGGGTTGGTTTGAAAATGTATGAAACAACAACGAAAACTACTTCCTTTCCCAAAACATTTTCTCGGTAAACAAAATTAGTATAAACAAACAAACATGGCGGTCGCAGGGCTAGCAGGGGTCGTAAACAATTCATCCAAGTGGTTTCGTTAACCGCGGACGCAAAAAAAGGGACGTTATGAGTTTGATCTGTGGATATAAGTATTGTATTTAATTGTATCTCTGGGTCAGTTTTTTAAAAAGCACATTAAAAATAAGTTTTCAAGGGGCATAATCTAAACTTCATTTTGAGATTTGAGTTAAAGGTCCAACTATCGCACACGATTTTCGACAGTTCGTAGACACGGAAAAAATACATGTATATTTAATATATTTACTATACAATACAAGAATTATTTATTGAACACCACAGTAACAAACAAAATAGAAAAAGGTTCACAGAAAATACAAGGTAGCAATGGGCAGCCTTATCGCTACAAAGCGATCTCTATCAGGCAACCACTGAATAAAGAGTAAGAACAACTACATTATCCATTCCAAATTTCAAGTTGATGCCATTAACCGTTGAAGAGTCCTCTCCTGTGCAGACGATCCTGGCCGCACCACCAGAATTTTACTACCTACTAGCTAGACTATTGCATTGTCACCGAATTTACATATGTTTGCAAAATTTGAAGTGGGTCAGATGTAACTTGCAAGATTTGACCCAAACATGCATACAGATCGACATACATACATACAAAAACATGGAAAGCGAATTAAAACCTTGTAAAATGGACATTACAAGCTTATTTCAGAGTTGCAAAAGCGCTTGCTCGATGCAACTTGTGACCAAAGCGCTGGCCGCTTTCTCTCTCAAAGAATCAGCATCGCTATTCAGCGAGGAAACGCTGCCAGCCATTTGGGCACCATGCCACGGGGGCCTTATTTAGACTTCATTTAGTTTTAAGTTTTAGTTTAATTCGTTATAGCTTGGATTTAATGTCATTGTAAATTGCTTTTATTATGTAAACTCGAAGAGGCGACCCGGCGGACCTAGACGGCTATGGCGGGATGAACTGGACTCCTTCTTGAAGGACTAGCCGCTAATAAGGACCGGAAGCAGTGGAAGCATTGGGGGAAGACCTTTGCTCAGCAGTGGGACAGATCTGGCTAATAATAATAATTTTCCTCCCCCATAGTCCATTACACTTTAGGTGCCATCGATTGGCAATAGTCCTTACACTTGGCGGGCGCTGTCTCTGAGTGTGTCCCTATGGCGCGGTCAGGGACAGCGTCCGTTCGATGTATCCTCACTCTTCATTAAATTGTCATAAGGGCCTGTTGAGGCGTCAATCTCGATGCAAGGGTGCGTGTGTTACCGGAGATGATTATAAGCAGAATGGGCGCTCGGCGCCTTTCGTGTCTCCGAGCGCTCTTCGGGTCTATTCGGGCGGCGTCAACATGCTCCCCCCTTGGGAACGTCAGGTTCCAAAATTGGCAGTGGGCAGAGTCGATTGAACGCTCTTCGTAGAGTCCCGGAGGCGGTGAACACGTCGGCGACGCGGGGGACGCCATCGGAGCCGGGGTGCAGACCGGTGACGCGGCCGAGCAGCCAGCGGTTGGGGGGTAGGCGGTCGTCCTTCACAACCACCATCTCGCCAAGCTGAAGGCGCCTGCCATTCTTGTGCCATTTTTGTCTCTTCTGGAGTTCTGAAATGTACTCTTTATAGTATCTACTCCAGAAATGAGTCTTTAGTAGTTGCGTTCTCATGTATCGTGAGACAGAGACCTTCATGTCGTTGACCTGAGGGGATGGCAACATCATTAGAGTTCGTCCGATCAAAAAATGAGCTGGAGTGAGGGGAACTAAATCTCTAGGGTCTGATGATAGAGGCGTCAGAGGCCGGGAATTCAGAATTGCCTCGATTTGCACGAGTACCGTATTCATTTCTTCATAAGTTAAATTTGCAAGAGCCAGCACTCGTTTTAAATGGTGCTTAATTGATTTGACGCAACTTTCAGCTAAGCCATTAAAGTGCGGGCTATATGCTGGTGAAAACTTGAAATTTATAGAATTTTCCGAAGCATATTTACTTATCTCTTGCGACGTTGATTTTAATAACCGGGCGAGCTCGTTATAAGTACCTACAAAGTTGGTAGCATTGTCCGAGAAGATGTTGGCAGGTTTGCCCCTGCGGGCAATGAACCTGTTTAAGGCAGCAATGAAAGCTTGCGAACTTAACTCGGTGACAAGCTCGATATGGACTGCCTTTACAGCCAAGCATACAAAAACGCATATATATGCTTTGATCAATTGGCACCCTCTTCCTTTTCTGTTCGCGATCAAGATTGGTCCGGCATAATCTACGGCTGTATTATTAAAGGGATAGTCAGTATGAACCCGTTGTTGAGGGAGGTTGCCCATAATAGGCTGAACAGTTTTACCTGCGAATCGACAACAAGTGATACAAGTATGAACGGTTTTTCGAGCAAGATTGCGACCACCAATAGGCCAATATTTATGTCGTATTGTGGCAAGTAGCAGCTGCGGTCCAGCGTGAAGTAGTACTTTGTGGTAATGCTCGAATAACAGTTTTGTTACATGATGCGATGCGTGAAGAATGATTGGGTGTTTTGTATCATAATCATAGTTAGAATTGGATAATCTACCGCCAACTCTGATTAATTTGTCTGCGTGTAAAAACTGATTCATATTAATTAATTTATTTTTTAACGGTAGCTGTTTGTTGTGTGTTAATGTATCATATTCCGCTTTAAACACATCCCTTTGAACGATTGAACATAATGAATTAATTGATGAATTCAACTCTGATAGTTTTAAGAAACCCTCAACTTTGTTGTTAGGGTGGCGACAGTTATAGATAAATCTGTGCACGTAAGCTAATACCCGCTGCAGTTTGCTGAAGTTTGAATATTTGCTCACAAACTCCATACCTTCCAACTGATCTTGATCGTTCAATGAGACATGGCATACATTTTTAGTTTCTGGTAAATTATCAATTTTATGCGTTGGTTTTTTAGGCCAATGCTCTTCGTTTTGCAGCAAATAAGGGGGCCCAAACCACCAGATATGTAATTGTTGCAACTGTGATGGGTTGAGCCCTCTGGACCCGATGTCGGCGGGGTTTAGTGCAGTTGGCACATATTGCCATGAGCTAGGGTCTGTACCTTCTGTAATTTCATTAATGCGGTTCAACACAAATGGCTTCAAAGTTGATTTCGGTGAATTAATCCAACCAAGCACTATGGTGGAATCGCACCAATAATAACAGCTGTCAACGTGTAAACGTAAAGCTGCTTGTTAGCTAGGCGAGCCGATAACAGGGCTCCACAATCGTGGAATTGTTGTTGGCTTTGGTGGGGCCACTTTGCTTTTTGCCATTATTAAATTTACGTGAACCTTATTATTGTGAGAAATTGAGCGAATATAGATACATGCGGAGTAGGCCTGAATAGATGCATCGCTAAAGGCGTGGATTTCTATTGTCATGGGAAATTGGCATAGAGCGTGACGTGGAATTATTATATTATTCAATTCGTGCAAATGTTTTACGAAATTGGTCCACTCTAACTGAAGTTCAGACGACAGAGGTTCATCCCATGATACCTTTGTTGCCCACAATCTCTGTAAAATGATTTTAGCTTGCAAAATAATAGGGTTTATCAACCCTAGTGGATCAAAAATCTGTGCTATTGTAGACAAGATATTGCGTTTGCTGATTGGGTTAGGAAACGTATTAACGTCGACTGAAAATGTCAAATTGTCCTCTATACTGGACCAAAGCAAACCTAGTGTTTTAGAGTATTCATTTTTATTAATTTTAAGTAATTCGTCACTAGAATTTTCTCCGTTAATTTGGTTTAGTATGCAAGAATTATTTGAACGCCATTTACGTAAATGAAACTGGCCCTTGTGAAGTTAATTTATAATATCGTTACATATTTGAATGAGTTTCTCTTCAGAATCATGACCTGAAATCAGATCGTCTATGTAAAAGTCATGTAAAATAGCACTGGCTACTTCGGTGTCAGCGCATTCTTTGCCCAACTGTACAAGACACCTGGTCGCGAGATAAGGCGCGGAAGCGGTCCCGTAGGTAACCGTATTTAATTCATACACCTTTAACTCATCTGTTGGATTATAGCGCCACAATATTTGTTGCAGATTGCGCTGTGAGTCATGAATTAAACATTGCCGATAGAATTTGTCAATATCTGCACTGACCACGTATCGGTGTTGTCGAAAACGGATTAAAATATTAATAAGGTCGTCTTGAACGGTTGGACCCACTCGCTGAATATTGTTTAATGACAAACCAGAAGTCGTCACAGCTGATCCGTCAAACACAACACGGAGCTTAGTTGTTAGACTTGATTCTCGCACTACTCCGTGATGACATAAAATAAATGCGATATTCTCACGAGTAAAATTGTGATTTAGGATCATGTGACCTAGTTCAATGTACTCCGAAATAAAGTCACAGTATTTCCTTTTGAAGTTTGGGTCACGTTTGAACCTACGCTCTAAGCTTAAGAATCTACTTAAAGCTTGTTCATAAGAGTCACCCAACACTTCTGGAGATTCTTTCAGCGGCATTTTAACTATAAATCGCCCGTCTGTCTGACGAGTTGTATTAAGTGTAAAATGTTGTTCGCATGCATTGTCGTCTTTTGATAAAACGCTATGCTCTGGTGCTCGAACTGTTTCCAGCTCAAAGAATTTATTTAACTGATTTTGAAGTTCGTTATCAACAGTATTTTGTAAAAAATTGCAATGGACTGTATTATTATTATTTTTGGGAAATTTAAATGTCTTAACCGCACCAGACACTAAATAACCAAATTTGCTTCTGTTTAGTATTGGTTTGTTTTTACCCAATGAAATCTGATGTGTTCCTAAAACACTCCAGAATATTTCTGCACCTAATAATATATCGATTTCTGAAGGCTTATAGAAGGTAGGGTCAGCCAATGAAAGATTAGGTGGAATATTTAATGATGTACAATCAACCCTTCGAACTGGTAAAAGTTGTGTAATCTGGGGTACAATAAAACAATTGATGTCAACTATATATTCGTCATGACGGAAAGATATAGTGACGTCGCACCGCTTTGTAATACGTGACGACTGAGAGTTTAATCCGTCAACAGAAGTTGAAGTGGGATAGGTAGGTAAATTAAGCTTCGTATGTAAACTCTCAGTCATCAAGCAACAAGTACTACCATTGTCCAACAATGTACGTGCTGTGATTGTATTACCATCGCGATCTGTAACGTCGATGAGTGCCGTGGACAACAGCACGCTGGTGTGATAAGAATTAGTAGACGAAAGAGCTATATTGCCGATTGATTGCTCTTCATCAGTGTGCTCGCCTTGCTCGGCGGCGGGCAGCTCGGTGCTAGTGCCTGGAGTGCTGCAGCAGTTAGTGCTGGCATGTGACGACTCGTCGTCTTTATGTAATAATGAATTGTGCCACTTTGAGCACCGAATGCACGGACCTAGCCGACATTTTTTGTCTGGATGCCTAGGCCGTAAACAATTAAGACATAAGTTTAAATTGTTTGCCTTTTGAAGACGTGTTTCTACGGTTAATGATTTAAATATTGGACACTGATAAACTGCATGTTTATTTTTGCACATAGCGCATGAAAATGAAACCGAAGGCGGGGATAATTGATTCGCGACAAAGGTTTTGGGTCGAACATGTGTATTATCGCTATGACGACGCCTTTGCTGCGCCTGCGACTCTGCCATGGTTTCCAATAAGTCCGCACGATTTTTTAAGAACCCCTGAAAGTCGATTAGGGTAGGAATGTCTTTAATAGTGTTACGGTGTTCCTCCCATTCGCGTCTAGTTAACGGATCCAACTTATTGGAAATCATGTAGATTACAAGCACGTCCCAATGGTCGGTAGGTAATTTAAGCGTAGCGAGAGCTCTGAGGTTTTTATTGACAGTGTCTATGATGTTTCTGAGAGCTCGCGCAGATTCTTTAATCACGGGTTCAATGTTGAAAATAGCTTGGATGTGATTATTTATCAATAATTTACTATTATTATAACGGTCACATAATAGCGACCATGCAACCTCATAGTTCTCCGCTGAGAAGTCTAAGGAGCGTATAATTAATGCAGCACTATCGGTTAAGGCTGCGCGCAAATAATGAAACTTATGAATCTTTGGTATTGAAGTGTTAGAATGAATTAACGATGCAAAGGTATCATGAAACTCCAGCCAATCTTGATAGCGACTAGAAAAACTTGGTAGTTGAATCGTAGGTAATTTTAAGCTTGGCCCACCTGTAAGGACAGCCCTCGAACCTGACTCCGCAGAATGGAGGCTGCTGCTGCTGCCCGCAGGGGCACTGTTCCTATCCAACACCTCTCGCGCGCTGGCGACGGCTGCGTAGTACTGGTCTTCGAAATCCTGACGTTCCTTAAATTGGTCGTCTGGAATTTCAGATATACGTTCTATGTCAGATTGCGTGTTATCGAAATATGCATAAAGTTCTTCGAATTTAGACAACCGAATATTAATTTCCTTGATTTGAAGGTTACTAAGTGATTCACAACTTAGAACGACATCTAAGTATGATTTAAATTGCGTAAGCTTGGATTTATACGAAGCTCGCGTTTTAATAAGGCCTTTGAGATCCATTATAGTGCCAGGAAAGAAAATGCAAGTGATAGTTTGATAATAGATGTGCAATTGAAGCGATACTTAAATTGTTTATGCAGAAGAAATATGGAAACATGCGCCGGATCGCCCTTTTGTTCGCAAGGCGAAGGAATGCGCGTTGGTCGCAGCGCGCTGCAGCGCACGCGCAGACACCGTGCACGAATTCAAGGCGCGCTCGATAAGCCAAGCAAGCGAAAGCACCGTAAATCGTATTTAAGCACACAAATTAAGTTAAATTAAATATTTTTGGCAACTTGCAAATTAAACCTGTGCATGAACTAAAATGGAAAATTGCAAAGAAGGAAACAGTTACTGTACTGATTAAATTGCTAGGTAGGTACTTGAAATTACGTTTTGGTAATTATGGTTGACGAAATAAATCGAATTATGATGAATGATTTAAATGATTAGGTATGGACGTAGTTAAATGGCAATCGAAACCATAACAATAATTTAAATTGTACCTAATTGATTGAAGTTAGAACATAGGGAAATTATTTTACCTATGTAGGTAGGTAGAAAGGTACTTGTACTTAAGTACGTACAAATGATTTTACTAGAAGGAATATAATGATTTTAACGTTGAGTGCAACTGGGAATTGAAGCAAATTAAAGATTGGAACGAACTCACAATGAATTATGCCTTCCTCGGTGCTCACGTTAGTTAAATGATCACAGACGACGACTGCTTGATGATTCGACGAATATTCCTTGTTTCGGGTTTCTTCACAAAGTGATTAACTGTGGTTTGTTTCCGTGGATGGGCCCTCTGGGGTAATGAACTCCTGCAAAAAGCCGCTTGCTGGCCACGAATCACCCTTCGTTGCCAAGCTTGCAAATCAGCCACGTTTCGCCTGCGCAGATTCTATGTTCTCGGTGTTCGCACACTGCTTGACCGCTAATTGACTTCCTCCTCGATGTAGTCGCTGGTAATTAATTCGGTTCGTAAGGCCAAATGTTGAGGCGTCAATCTCGATGCAAGGGTGCGTGTGTTACCGGAGATGATTATAAGCAGAATGGGCGCTCGGCGCCTTTCGTGTCTCCGAGCGCTCTTCGGGTCTATTCGGGCGGCGTCAACAGGCCTCTATGCGTTAGTTTCGGCTCCGCGCACGCCTCCCAAAGGTCCGGGACACTGTTGTCCCGTGAATGGGTGCGACATTACAATAATAATATGAAAACAAATTTATTTCAGTTCAAAATGGACATTAGTGGCGTGCTAACCCTTCGTGTAGTATTGTTTTCGACAAAATCAGACGCGACAGTCCTAAATAAATACGGCCAGAATAAGGCGCGACCTCGGTTTTGAACCTCTTCGTGTTCAGAGATCAATGACGGCATTTAGATATTTTTGTACACTAAATAAATGTTGCGCTTTGGCGTTGTGCGATACGTCTGGGACTCACGTACGATGTAAATATTTGTGACCTAAGAACAATTGCTTTGCTCACCCGCGACCACACGTGAAAAATTTGTTTCCACCAGTGGTGGTGGTGATAGTTGAGTCTGTATGGCATGTGTTGATTCGAGTAGCAGGGGAGGCGGAGGTGTTGCGTGGAAGCATACCTTTGTCGTGAGGAAACCTGCACACACCTGCGAAGCAATTCAATGATGTCTGTGAAGTTCCCAATCCGCACTGGGCCCGCTTGGGAACTATAGCCCAAGCCCTCTCATTCTGAGAGGAGGCCTGTGCCCAGCAGTGGGACGTAAAAAAAAAAGGCCGGTGATGTGATGTGATGTGATACATTTGTCGCACAGACGTAACTATTTTCACGTGTGGTCGTTGGTGACCAAAGTAATTGCTTTTAGTTCATAAATATATGGACCTCCACAAAGAAACGCCTGATTCAATATAAATTATGTAAATATTTGTCATTATTTAATAAGCATCCGTCAACCACGTAAGTGATACGGATTACGGAACACTCGGTGCGCGAGTCCACCGGTTTCACCGGATAGATTTGGTTTGACTTCTTTTATTCATAAATCTATTTACCTATGTCTGAAGTACATGTAGAGTTCAGTCATAAACTCTGCCTGTAGCGCCATTACAAATTAATAAGCTCAAAATTACCTACAGGTGATCAAAGGACTGGCGCGTTCCTCGGTCAATTGCTATACAAAGAGGCAACGCCGCCAGCCTTTTGGGCACCTTGCCCCGAGGTAGCGGCCTCGGGGACGTTATCCATTTTAGGTTCTAGTTTTAATCACGATTATTATTTATTTTGTTTTCGTTCCTTTTGTTACAGTAAATTAATTCTATAAGCTATTATGAAGATCCCGCCTTCTAAACCGGTTTAATTTTATTTAGCTGCTTCAAATTACAATTGAGTTACTTTAAGTCGCAATTAAATTAAGATTTATAAACCCGCGTACCTTTAATTTCATAATTCACATTTTAATCTTGGCAGTTAGTTGCCGGTGGCACTGGTACGTAAACAAAAGACATTCACGCGCTCTATCAAGATGGCGTTAATTATAATTACTGAACAGGCAATTAATATAGGCTATCTGATTAAAGTGACAACCTTGTATGGTCAGGACACTGGTGGCATACTGAGAGCTATAATTAACACGTTCGCCGGCGATAAGCGGCTATAGCCGTTATAGCAATGGAAATTTTATTGTGTGTGATTTACCGCCGACGAAAGCATTAAATAGCAAATAAAGGATCTTTCATTAGTTGTTTTAGGTATAGGAAGTATAAGGCACTTTATCAAAATACAAGAAACATGCAAGAGATGTTTTTGCTTGAAACGAATATGAAAAGATGGTTCGTTTATGGCTTTTTGGAGTAATTTTGTGGAGTAACTCGTAATAAAATGACATAACTCAACTTCATCCACTGGTTCGCGTCAACGTATCAAGTACATTACTATGAGAAAAGTAGGTACGTTGCTAATACGCGCCGCTAGAAGCGCTGCCGATTTTCAGAAACGAGATCGAGACGTGTTCTCGTGTCAAAAATTTGTGACTCTGCAGGCCGGCTGTCGCTACATAACATACTTCTTTAACATACAAAAATAACTGTAAAATGACTGTAACCTGACTGCAGACTAGAGTGAGGTATCAGATCCCGCTGCGTATCTAAATTACCTTTGAGATACGCAGCGGAGGACCGAGTACGAATATTCGAAATCTGCGTAACGTAATCGAGTCGTAAACGTTATCGAGAAATTAGTACGACGTTTGGAACAGCGCCCGCCCGTGAGCGTATTTGGAACTAAAATTTAGTATGAGTTTCTCGATATTATAACGTAACGTTACGCAGGATTCGACTTCGTGCTCGGCCTACTGCTGCGTATCTCAAAGCTAGTTTTATGCTAGTATCGCTTCACCTAGTGTAGAGCCCTATTACATAACAAGTTAACTATTGTTTTGCGGTTTGACGGATGGATCAGATTTTCGGATATTCGTAATGTTAAATTAGCCATACATTTACTGACACCTGGTTTTGTGAATGACACTAACCAATACCTGGGTTTGCACGGCTACTTTGTAGACGTATAGGTTTCGGATTCTGGTAGAGACAGAAAATTGTATGTGAATGCGAATGTTTTGAGCCAAGGCCGTTAAAGTTTGTTCTGTCCGAATCATTTCCTATTATTTAAGTCATCGTAGGGCTATTTTTATGACCACCTGATTTTTTAATAATACAGTTGAAGCCAATGGTCCTGACTCACTAATAAACGTCATAACTGACATCGCATAGCTTGACAATGGGGACGATTACTATATATGAAAACGTTCTACGGTTGGTCAGAACATAAGTCGTCGATTGTACCTACCTACACTACATAACTTTGCCTCGCTCGTTCAAATAATACCTGTATTTGTTATCTTCTATTAACCATTGTTTACTTTCAAACTAGGACGATTGGGTGGCAATTTGTCCCCAAAGTAATAATCCATTTCTTTGTTTCAATGCTCAATGGAAATCTCCAGTCACGGTTAGGTAATAGAACCCACATCCCAAGTTGCGAGTACGCAGTCATTTGAGTCATCCACGAACCGGATCGCAGTTGATGTCTATGGCGGCTCAATCTATTATACTCAGATCACAGAACAAGCCAGAACCCGCGAGAGCTTCTAAAACTACAGCCACTAAAACTACTCTAAAATATAGTAGTGGGAGAGCCATACTGTAGGTAGTTGTAGTAGTACG
Organism: Clepsis dumicolana; assembly: GCA_963691665.1. Taxonomy (NCBI): domain Eukaryota; kingdom Metazoa; phylum Arthropoda; class Insecta; order Lepidoptera; family Tortricidae; genus Clepsis; species Clepsis dumicolana. The sequence continues at coordinate 14,241,422 of OY829520.1, read as the reverse complement.
AATAGGCCAGCTCGTCGAGGGGGGGGGGGCACCATCACGCAGAACCCTCCCCCCCTTTTCCTCTATCCGTTTTCCTCCTTAGAGGTCGGCAACGGACTAGTGACTCTCTTGGGGTTGCTAGTTCTCATGGGGGCGGTGATCGCTTACCAACAGGTGACCCGCTTGCTCCTTTGCCTCCCTCTTTTAATAAAAATAAAATAAATAAAGAGTACCTACCTAAGCAGTCCCGCATAGTCATCTCCGTGCACGTAGCGTATCGTGAAAATTAATCAATTCCCTTTTTTCTTCTTTCTTACATGTATGTATTGTTTTGACATGTTATTTGATTGTATCTTACATTGATTTTAATTTTATTTTTATTTTCTCGACGATCTTTTTGTGAATTCCTTGTATTTATTGACATATAAAAATGTGATGTGATTTTCATTAAGTAATAAATTAATCTAATATACATGCAGAAAAGTGCCGTTTGGATTAAAAAAACGGAATAGGACTATTTTTAAGTGACAAGTAAAAAAATACATAATTTGCGGCGAGCGGTTATACGATTGAACGTGGCTTCTGGTTTGTTCTGTTTTCTAAGTCAATACATATACAGCATAAAAAGTAAGTCCTGGGCCCTGTTTCTCGAAACTTATTGGTCTAATAATATTAGTACATGAACTAATATTTTTTACAAGTTTACTAGCATACGTTTCTCGAAGCTACAGCAATAAAATATTAGTTATTAGTTACCAACTAATAAATATTAGCTAATATTATTACACTCAATTGGGTTTTTGTTTCACGAATAAAAAGGAAAAAAATCACATTAGTAAAATGCACTAATAAAGCTATTGGTCTCGGAAGGCTTGTAATAAATATTAGTCGAATTGTCTTGTTTAAGTTGAGATCCATTTTAAAACAATAATATTATCAAAATTAAAGCAACAATTCGCTTAACGTCAATGTGCAAACATCATCATCTCATAAGGAAGCTCAAAGTCACTCAGAGGGAGATGGAGAGGGCTATGCTCGGGGTTTCTCTGCGGGACAGAATCAGAAATGATGATATCCGCAGTAGAACTAAGGTTACCGGCATAGCCCGAAGAATTGCGAAACTTAAGTGGCAGTGGGCGGGGCAAAATCTCAAAATCTTATTTATTTATGTCTGGCTGTATAATTATGTCACAGACCAATATAAGATGACCCCATACTGCGTACATTTTGCTTAAGAACAGGGCTCTACTAACACTGGACAACTTAAAACACTGGGGAAAAGCGGGAAAAACTTTGTACAGAACCCTCGGTGCGTGAGTCCGACTCGCACTTGGCCGGTTTTTTAATAGGTTACAAATCATGGGTTGTAGGTGCATTCAGCCAAGCCAGACTAATGTTTTTTATTAGTCTACCAGTATTAGTTACCAGTCTCATCATAATTTTTGAGAAACATAAAATATTAGAACTCGTAAATTTTTCACTAATAGCTAATAACTAATATACTAGTAAACTAATAGTTTCGAGAAATAGGGCCCAGCTCAAACCATAAGAGCTAGGAAGCTAAAATTTTGCATAGAGTTAGAGATTCCCTTTATGACTAAGATAAGAGATAAGGAGGTACTACGAGACAGAAGCCGCGCGCGAAAACTAGTAACATATTTTATTAAGTGCAGGGGCGTTCACCTTAAAACAGGTTCTAACTATAACATATGAGTTTGGCATATAATAGTATAGTGAAAGTTGATCTTATTTTGGCAAGTTCGCACTAGTTTATTTGTAATGTTTTAGAGCATATAAATTATGCAACGGTATGTGGTTGGTATGATCTCATCACTGGATGTAGGTCGTCGACTGTTTTGTGCAGCAGAAAAGTATAGTATTGCATTTCGCTCGCTTAGAATTAAAGTGACTCAATTCTTAATTGACATGTTGCAAAATTGAATTTAAAATCTAAACTAATCTATTATATATTGAAGGAATAAATAATCTAATCTAATCTAAACCTACAAAGTTCATTTAAGATTTATCATGTATTTAGAATTGAGTCACTTTAATTCTAAGCGTGCGATTTGTACGTCTATCTATGTTAGAATTATAACGCTCAGAGACTATATAATCGTAATTATCGACATTTCTTATTTCTATGACTATAATTTTGTTAATTAGTTGCCAGTTTTTTTGTGCTATTACAGCAAATAATTTATTGAATCAGGCGTTATTTTGCGGAGGTCTATATTTATGAACTAAAAACAATTACTTTGCTGACCCGCGACCACAAGTGAACTTACTAAAGTAAGTTTAGAATTTTCACTAGGATTCGTAGTTTATTAATTTGTATCAACTTGCTCCAAAAGGGCGTAACTTCGGTTATGTTAAAGGATAAATCCATAGCCTTGGTATTGTATCTATAAATCCATTGCCTTGGTATTGTATCTATAAATCCATTGCCTTGGTATTGTATCTATAAATCCATTGCCTTGGTATTGTATCTATAAATCCATTGCCTTGGTATTGTATCTATAAATCCATTGCCTTGGTATTGTATCTATAAATCCATTGCCTTGGTATTGTATCTATAAATCCATTGCCTTGGTATTGTATCTATAAATCCATTGCCTTGGTATTGTATCTATAAATCCATTGCCTTGGTATTGTATCTATAAATCCATTGCCTTGGTATTGTATCTATAAATCCATTGCCTTGGTATTGTATCTATAAATCCATTGCCTTGGTATTGTATCTATAAATCCATTGCCTTGGTATTGTATCTATAAATCCATTGCCTTGGTATTGTATCTATAAATCCATTGCCTTGGTATTGTATCTATAAATCCATTGCCTTGGTATTGTATCTATAAATCCATTGCCTTGGTATTGTATCTATAAATCCATTGCCTTGGTATTGTATCTATAAATCCATTGCCTTGGTATTGTATCTATAAATCCATTGCCTTGGTATTGTATCTATAAATCCATAGCCTTGGTATTGTATCTATAAATCCATTGCCTTGGTATTGTATCTATAAATCCATTGCCTTGGTACTGTATCTATAAATCCATTGCCTTGGTATTGTATCTATAAATCCATTGCCTTGGTATTGTATCTATAAATCCATTGCCTTGGTATTGTATCTATAAATCCATTGCCTTGGTATTGTATCTATAAATCCATTGCCTTGGTATTGTATCTATAAAACCAGAGTAAAGACGTATATGACCATAACCATTTACAATTAAACTTAAATGTTGTCCATTTTACTTGCATTAAGATTTAAATCAATTACGGTTTTGTTCATAAAAGAAGGAAGTTTATTGGAAACATGCTCGAGCACATCTTTAGATATGGGTTGAATAAAATATCCCTCCTTTTTAGCTGTTTCGCAATAGGGTGAAACAAATCCGTAAGTACTTTTAAGTACATAACTACAATAGGTAGGTTCCTATAAGAATTATCATTATCATAAGCGCGGCCGGTAACATACGAACATACGAACGAAAAAATGTTATGATAATGTAATATCACCAGACGCGTTTGTCATAAAAAAGCATTTCATAATTCTTTCCAAAGCTATAGGAAACAATGCGAGAATTAATAAAATAACTTTATGGAAAGTTAAACGATTATATTTAGTGTAATAACTAATTAACAATGTTTTTTGCTGCCAGCGTATAGGAAGGCGCAGACAGAAGAACAGACAGAGAGAGCATAGATAAGACAACAGTATTTTTCTTACAAGTTGGAGTGTTGCCAGTCTGTGTTTAGTCTATGTTTATATGTTTTTACTACGTTTCAATGCTATCTAATGAAATGTATTCTATTTATTGCTTTACAGATATTATTTGATAAATTGAAATATTATTTTATGTTCATATACTGAACAAAAGCCATATTTAAAGAAGCATCGTAAAACACGTCAAAGTATTGCGTGTCGTAAAAAAGACTGCACAAGAAGTTAAAAGAAAAGTGTATCGTGGGAAAAGTAATTCTACCTTATAGGTTACCCGTCTCGATTTATTGCTTATGAAGTAACTTGTTGGCTGTTTCCTATGCGATATGAACGGTTCTGATTACCATCGATATATTTTATGACAACTTATCAATATATATTTCATCATTTTAAGCGTATAGCCCAGTCTAATTCTACATTAAAACCGGCCAAGTGCGAGTCGGACTCGCGCACGAGGGTTCCGTACAAACATTTCCCTGCTTTTCCCCAAAGGGTCGAGCACGACTTTACGAATACTGCGAAACGTTACGGCTATCGTATCGAGATCGAGAAACCTCATACTAAATTTGAATTCCAAATACGCTCACGGGCGGGCGCTGTTTCAAACGTCATACAAACTCGACAACGTTTACTATTCGATTTTACGTTACGCAGCATTCGTAAAGTCGTGCTCGACCCTCAGTGTTTTAAGTTGTCCGGTATCATCAAAGCCCCGTTCCTATATTTTGCTTAGGATTTTACTGCCATCTAGAGGCGAGTAGACGAACAAGCGACATCAGCGAGAGGTCAATGATCTCGAGCCCGCGCTGCATCCACAAAGTTCTCTTATTTGACGCTAGATCAGCTAGATGTCGTTAGCAGTGGATTTTGATACTTTTGCGAGTGGTTGTGCTATAAGAGCTACCTTCATACCAAATTTCAGGTTTCTAGGACAACCGGAAGTACCTACCCTTTAGGTTTTCGGATTTCGGCAATTTGTATTATGGTAATAGCCTTTTTAATGGCTGTATCTTTTAATTGCGTTGACTTAGAATTTTAAGTTTTTCACAGCTTCAAGGGACCGTAGGTTTGAGTATTTGATATTAATTTCAGCATGCTACCTGCACGCGTTCCGGAGAAAAAGGGTCTTGACGGATAGACAGACAGACAGACGGACAACAAAGTGATCCTATAAGGGTTCCGTTTTTTCCTTTTGAGGTACGGAACCCTAAAAACCTGTAATACTTATTTTGTTACTTATGCCATCCATACACAAGTGCCTAGTGAACATAATTGAATTACGTAAAACAATTCACTTTTGGTTTTTGTCTATTTTATTAATGTCATAACCGCATTAGTAGATATTGCTCTCAATTAGTTGAAAGCTTCCTCTGTGCAAATAATCGTAACAAAGACGTAAACAGACTGTGTCTGTGTATTTGTTCAACAATCTCTGGAACTACTGAACTGATTCTAAAAATTCACTTCACTAATGCTGAATCATGTAAGACCCGTATTGCAACTAATAAATTATGAATTATGATTGAATGATGATGATGAAGTTACTAACATTTAAACTACTTTTTATGCCTTGAAAGTTCAAAGTTTGCTCGTGACGTGAGGCAGACATAGTAGCGGGAAATTGCTACTAAATAATGTACATTTGTAAACCTTGTAAGTATGTATATACTTACAAGGTTTACAAAAGACACTGCTCAGTATATCCAACACTGCACTCCAGAGGGTTGAGCACGACTTTACGAATGCTGCCTAACGTTACGGTTATCGTAACGAGATCGAGAAATCTCATACTAAATTTTAGTTCCAAACTCGACAACGTTTACTATTCGACTTTACGTTACGCAGCATTCGTTAAGTCGTGCCCGACCCTCTGAGCACCTCCGAGTACGGGAAAACTACAATAATTTAGCAAGAAATTTTCTAAGTGCAACCAAGTGCAACATATAGTGTATCTTTGTGTATCATAAAATCTACTTAGGTGGATGTAAACTAAAACAACATAGTGTTACGTCTTTGGCCAGGAGCACGGAAACTTCACGCGCTGGCCAAGTTCTGGCATAAAAATAAATAAGGAACTGCACCGAGCACTGAAATAATGCGCCAAGTTTTGAAACTTTGTTCCGTTTGTGTAAAGCCAAATTTCTTTAGGGGTTGTAAAACTAACTTTATAAAGATAAAGAGGAGTAGTTTCTCAGGGTTTTAAAATACTGCGAGTGTGTTTTAAAAAGCGATTTAACTTCGTTTTGTTTGCATTTATTGTTTAACTACTTTGGCGTTTACTTTTTACCAGCGTTCGCTCTAAGACTGACTAATAATTACATCTAAGACTGACTAATAATTACATCTAAGACTGACTAATAATTACATCTAAGACTGACTAATAATTACATCTAAGACTGACTAATAATTACATCTCGATGACAGGTCATAGCGTCGAATACGACACGGCAAATGGGGATTGGGTGTGCTACTATATGCCTTGTTAATACAAGTAAACGTACCCTTAATGCATAACGCTGTTTGTGACAAGTCCGTCTGTCAGTCGGTCCAGCCTTGTTTGTTTTCGGCCTACATTCAAAATTACATGCTTGCCTTATGTACAATTTAAAAATTTTAATATTCCTTTTCTCTTTCGCTTCAGCTTTTTTTTTGTTTTCAAATAACTGATGCCAGTGGGACTTGGCCCATGCTTCTACATCTATAGTGGAACAATTTGAGTCGTGACCCATTTGCGGAACCTTTTCATATTAAATGTAATAATGACACGCCAATGCCCGCTAACGAAGTCGTTATTACAGTTTATTGCAAAAAGTCACGTTTGAAACGGTTAAATTTAACAGCTCAGATCTGGCTGACCATAATGTAATGTAATGTAAACATCCTTTTTTTCTTTAGACTACATAAATGTGTACAAGGATGCTTAAAAAAGCCGTGGTAGCCTAGCGGTTCGACCTATGACCTCTCAATAAGAAAAAAAGGTCGTGAGTTCTAGCCCTGGGTCACACCTCTTAGTTTTCGGAATTAATGTAAAACTTCAGCTTTCTGGTAAAGGGAAACATTGTGAGGAAACTTGCACACTACTGTGAATAAGCTATTCAATAGCATATGGAAACTGTAGCCCAAGCCCTCTTACAGATGATTATGATGCTTCGCTTTGTTGTGAGTGACAGACAGACAAACACACGGACGACAAAGTAATCCTAGGTCAGTTTATCTTTTATGAGGTGCGGAACCCTGAAAAGCTGTCAAATTCTGGACAGGTATGAGTATGATATGCCTTCGGCTTCTGAACCCATCGTAGAGTATACTTATAATATGTGTGTAGATAAAATAATTTATGCAACTCTACATAATTAGGTCTTAAAACATCGTGATCTTATTATACCTAAAACCACACTCGTGTTTTAAGGACTCTCATTATGTAACAGTTGCATAAACTACTAGTCTATTACCTACGTTAAGCGCTTAGCGAACGCGGCACACACGTGGCCGGCCCAGCTGTGAGCTATTTAGATAGCCTGCGCTTGGGCAAGAGGCATTCTTTGTGGAACAGTAATTTCCTGACGGCGGAAAATTAACACGTCACTCAGAATGTGACATACGAGTGCCGGAGTTATTTAGGGTGGTGCAATGATATTATAAGTAAAGATACGTCATATGCTCACAAGACAATCAAAAAACATGTTCCGCACATTTTGACATTTGCGCGTAAGTTTGGACCTTATTTGAGAGAGATTGTGGGCAAAGAGGCTACAATTTGTAGCATTTTTGTTCTTCATTTTCGGCGTGCTGATGACATATCTACCTCTTTTACTTATGTAATATCATTGGGGTGGTGAGGTAGTACAATGTGACAGGGATAATATATTATTATTTTAAAGGAACGTCACATTGTATTTACACTAGGCGGGGACCCCTATTTCATAGAGTTGTGCCTGCTCGGTCTTTAAAGGTAGCGAGCGCTCCGATCTCGTTCAATCGGTGAAAGGAACTAGTTCGATCTTTTAGTTTCTTTAGTTCAGTAGTTCAGTGAACGAGTTAGAACTGTTTTGATCTGTGAAGAACACGGAACGGAACGATAGTTGTTCTTCTCACTCCCACTTGCTCTAGAGACACTTTGAACGAGCGCTATTTATCTCGCTCCTCGGTCTCGGTCACTCTCACTCGCTCCGTTCCGCTCAAGCGATTCATCCACTCCACTATTTTACCTACTGAACTAAAGGAGCGAAGACCGATTCAAATCGTGCGAAAGGATTTAGTTCCTTTCGGTCGGCGACGGGAATTCATTCCTAACAACTTTACAAGTGTCAGTTTTCAACGACAATTCCGTGTCAACTGCTGGCTTGAAGAGCTTTTGTTTTAGCGCGCTCCATATTGTTAAAGAAATGTAGTTCGAATTGTCATATAAAACTGACAATTGTAAAGATGGCGAAATAGGGGCCTGTTGGATTTCTTCGTAGAACTATAGAGTCTGTAACATTTGGCGTACGTATTTTGACGTTGAGCGTAATTTAGTGAGGGAGCACCTCGATTTACAAGCACGATTTTACGAATGCTGCGTAACGTTACGGTTATCGTATCGAGATCGAGAAACCTCATACTAAATTTTAGTTCCAAACACGCTCACGGGCGGGCGCTGTTCCTAACGTCATACAAACTCGACAACGTTTACTATTCGATTTTACGTGACGTAACGTTCGTAAAGTCGTGCTCGACCCTCAGCTCCAACTTTTGCGGTGGTGTTTGAACAGTTAATTGTTGAACAAGAAGGTAGGTATTTATGTTTTTAGGGTTCCGTACTTCAAAAGGAAAAAACGGAACCCTTATAGGATCACTTTGCTGTCCGTCCGTCTGTCTGTCTGTCTGTCTGTCTGTCTGTCTGTCTGTCTGTCTGTCTGTCTGTCAAGACCCTTTTTCTCTGGAACGCCTGGAGGTAGAATGCTGAAATTAATATCAAATACTCAAACCTGGGTTCCTTGAAGCTGTGAAAAAATCAAGCATCTAAGTCAACGCAATCAAAAGATACAGTCTTTAAAAAAGTAGTTTCCATACAAATTGCCATTTTTTGAAAACCTAAAGGGTACTTCCAGTTGTCCTAGAAACTTGAAATTTGGTATGAAGGTAGCTCTTATAGTACAACCACTCAGAAAAGTCTCAAAATCTTAAATTCTTATGTCTGTCTCTAGATTTCGAAGACCAATATAAGTTGACCCCACACTGCGTACATTTTGCTTAGGAGCAAGGCTCTGCTTACACTGGACTTCTTAAAACACTGGGGAAAAGCGTTAAAATCTTTCTACGGAACCCTCGTGCGCGAGTCCGACTCGCACTTGGCCGGTTTTTTAAAAGATGACTTCGCACGCGGTAAGCGGTCTGGAGCTGGAACCGCATTAAAGGTTTTCAGTCCTCCTTTTCGGTACGTGACTTACATACACTCTATCCTTCTATTCCGATATGGTTCTGTGGATTTTCCTTCCTTGGTGGTCATCTTCATCATGTCAGCCGAAAGACGTCCACTGCTGGACATAAGCCTCACCAAGGCTCTCCACTCAGACCGGTCTTGTGCTTTCCGCATCCAACGCGATCCCGCGATCCTCATCAAATCGTCGCTCCATCTTGTTGGAGGCGACAGCTCGCCATTCGAGAACCTTCTGGCCCCATCGGCCCACTGCCACTGTTTGGTATTTGGTGGTACTAAAAGAATTCAAATCTAACTACGTGTCAACCCTACCGCTATGATACGAGTATGTATGTTAGTCATTAACATGGAAATTATTTCGCAAGCTAAACGGTCGCATGAAAAATGAAATTATACTGAGCTAAGAGCAAGACCCATACAACCGGTTGGATGGAAGCCTTTTGAAATGGCTTAATGACACCGGAATCTTGCATTAGTTTTAACATTTTATGTGTGAAGTTGCACAAAAATTACACATTTAACTGAACACTAAGATCTGATGTTTGAGTCATAATATTCTTAGAATTTAGTACTTACAAAGTAAATTCGAGAATAGCAATCTAAGTGGGATTTCATAATCTGTTTAAGTTTTATTGCAATTTTAACTGTAATCCTTAATAACGGTGTAAATGTGCAGATCCTGAAACCATAGTGACTATTTTTAAACCCCGACGAAAAAGAGGGATGTTATAAGTTTGACTTGCATGTGTATCTGTGTATCTGTCTGTGGCATCATAGCTTCCAAACAGATGGATCGATTTCGATGCGGTTTTTTTTTTCGAAAGCTGGTATAAACGAGACGGTTCTTAGCTAAGTTTTATTTATTCACTTGTCTATTTCTAATGTTCGTGTACGATCGTATTAACATAATATCAAACTTTTGTTGATAAAATAAATGTTTTAAGCTCCCCACGCAAAAAGAGGGGAGTTATAATAAAATTTACCTTTTGTATCTGTGTGTGGGTGTATCTGTGTATATGTCTGTAGCATCTTAGCTCCTAAACGGAATAACGGATTTGGACGGGGCTTTTTTTAATCGAAAGCTAGTTAAATCGAGATGGTTCTTAGCTAAGTTTAAAAAATTGGTTAAGGTGTTTTTGAGATAACCTTGAATTTTGAAATGACTATTTTGGGGTTTTCTCCTTTTCTAAGTTGGTTAGATTAAAGGTTATTACTTTTTGCAAAAATTGGCCCATGCTCTTCATAATTGTCCATAATCTTAAATATAAAGTCAGCCGAAATATCCGCCATACTCCTATGTTTGCAAAACGTTAATATTCTGTGCTTACGTTATTTAAAAATATTATCTTCGAATTCAGGGCCTCGGATCATTAATCTTAAATGACGTATGAGGAATTTGGTTCAAGTGTACAGTTCAACTATTCAAACTGTATGTATATAACTAAAGCACTCAGAGAGGTACGGAGGGACGGAAGGATTAAAAAGAATGTTGAATAGCAAATGACAGAATTTCATTAAGTCGGAAGGCATGATGTTGTTGTAGTCAAGAGCCTTTCGATGGCCTCTTTTGCCCCCGCATACATTAACATCTACACTGTAGATTCTAGAGTAACAAACAACTGTCAAAGCACTGTCACTTTTGACAGATGCTAGGTGAAGCTTACGCGTTGGGTATAACTTAAGGTAAAAGTTCGTACATACGGCAGACAGACGGGCGACCGGACGTTGTGCAAATATGACTCGCTTGTGACGCCGCTGTGAATTGGCTAATGCTTGTACTCAGATGTGCACCTGCTGGGTCATCCTCATCATCATCATGTCAGCCGATTGACGTCCACTGCTGAACATAGGCCTCCCCCAAGACTCTCCACTCAGACCGGTCTTGTGCTTTCCGCATCCACCGCGGTCCCGCGATCTTTACTAAGTCGTCGCTCCATCTTGTTGGAGGCCTACCGACAGCTCGTCCTCCGGTCCGTGGACGCCATTCGAGAACCTTTTGACACCATCGGCCATCAGTTCTGCGAGCAATGTGCCCCGCCCACTGCCACTTAAGTTTCGCAATTCTTCCGGCTATGTCGGTAACTTTAGTTCTACTGCGGATATCATCATTTGTGATTCTGTCCCGCTGAGAAATCCCGAGCATAGCCCTCTCCATCGCCCTCCTCGACTTTGAGCTTCCTGGCTCATGGAAAGTAAGCAAGAGTCGTTACAGTGGAAATTTAAGGATGAGAAGCCGCCTCGGAAATTCAAGGTCTGTCCATCGGCAGGTAAACTTATGGCTACAATCTTTTGGGACACAGAAGGGATTTTGCTCATAGATTATTTACCGAAGAAAACTACAATTAATGCTGATTATTACTCAAACTTACTATATCAACTAAGAGAGACAATAAAAGAAAAACGGCGAGGTAAACTAAGCAAAGGAATTCTGATTTTGCACGATAACGCACCAGTGCATACCGCCCGCACAACGAAGCTAGCAATTAAAGACCACCCCCCTTATAGTCCAGATTTAGCCCCCTGTGACTATTTTCTGTTTAGACTTCTCAAGAAAGACCTCAGGTGACGAAGGTTTATGACCGATGACGAAATGAAGGCTGCGGTTACTGACTTTTTTGACGACAAACCGAAAGTTTTTTTTTTAATGGTTTAAATTCAATATTTGAAAAATTTTATAAGTGCATTTTACTAGCAGGGGACTATATAGAAAAAAAAAAAAAAAATTGCCACGACAGTCTTTTGTTTCATTGTTAGGTAGATTACTTTTCAGCCGCCCTTCGTACGTACCTAAATACATATTAAACATCCACGACCCGAGAACAAACATTCGTATTCATCATACAAACATCTGCCCCGACCGGGGATCGAGACCGGGACCTCAAGCTTTATAGTTAGGGTTTCTAACCACTAGGCTATCCGGTCGTCGTGTCTGTGTGTATGTATGTGGTGAGATGTGTGACACGGCAGCTCATTATTTGTTTTAAATGTGAAGAGGTGAGAATCTGTTGTAGTTAATTGTTGCATCTGAGTGAGGGAATGAAATCTTTTCAGTTAAGCTCGTTAAGCTTAATGAATAAGAATGAGAGAGCTTATTGGGCTATAGGTTCTAACGCGAGTCCAGTGCGGGTTGGGAACTTCACATACACCAGTGATTTGTTTCGCAGGACTAGGTACGCCAGTTTCCTCCCGATGTTTTCCTTCACCGAAAAGCTCATGATAAACTACTGTCATTAACATTTAGCACATAAATATTATAAACTTGAGCCCACTACCAACTACTTGAGAGGCGGTAGGTCAAACCACTAGGCTTACTAAAGTATGTTTTAAACAACCCTGACTACCACACATTTTGCCAAAATGTGGTCAGTCTGTGCCCTAAGCACGACTTGTCAAATCCTGCGCCACGTAAAATCGAATAGTAAACTATAACGAGTTTGTATGACGTTTGGAACAGCGCCCGCCCGTGAGCGTATTTGGAACTAAAATTTAGTATGAGATTTCTCGATCACGATACGATAACCATAACGTAACGCAGGATTCGACAAGTCGTGCTTAGGGCACTGGTAGGTACGTGTTGAAGCTAGAGGTTTTTAATTTTAGATCAACCGACCAAGAGCGGGTCGGAGCGAGGGTTCCGTGTCATCGTATAATATTATTTTTGTGCTAGCACGGCTTTTTATAATTATTACGCTACTAAGATTGTAAGTTCTGAAAAACCGGCCAAGTGCGAGTCGGAGTCGCGCACGAGGGTTCCGTAGAAAGATTTTAACGCTTTTCCGCAAGTCCAGTGTAAGCTGAACCCTGCTCCTAAGCAAAATGTACGCAGTGTGGGGTCAACTTATATTGGTCTACGAAATCTACAGACAGACATAAAAAATTAAGGTTTTAAGACTTTTTGGGGTGGTTGTGCTATAAGAGCTACCTTCATACCAAAATTCAAGTTTCTAGGACAACTGGAAGTACCCTTTAGGTTTTTGGAAATCGTCAATTTGTATGGAAATAGCCTTTTTGATGACCGTATCTTTTGATTGCGTTGACTTAGAAGGTTGATTTTTCACGGCTTCAAGGGACCGCAGGCTTGAGTATTTGATATTAATTTCAGTATGCTACCACCTCCACGCGGTCCAGAGAAAAAGGGTCTTGACAGACAGACAGACAGACGGACAACAAAGTGATCCTATCCTAACAAAGGGTTCCGTTTTTTCCTTTTGAGGTACGGAATCCTAAAAATAAGTTGAGCTTTTTCATTCCAATGACCAATGCGCTCCACCGCACTGCGCGATCTCCTCCCGATCGCCGCTTGCGCATAAAAGCGCGCACGCTGCGCCCGCGCCCACATACGCACCGCGCCGACACGTACAGACGGGCAGAATAATTAGTACTTAATATTAGTGAGTTCAAAATAACCAGTGAACGTGAAGATGAAGTTTATGGTTAGTTGACAGTGATGAGTGTGATAGTTAATGCTTTGTTACTCTTTCGCGCCACTACTTAACGGATTTCGATGAAACTCCGCAGTAATATAGCTTAAATACCTCGGAAAAATACAAGCAATTTTTTAACCCCCGACGAAAAAGAAGGGTGTTATAAGTTTGACCTGTGTGCCTGTGTATCTGTCTCTGGCATCATAGCTCCCAAACGGATTTACCGATTTCGATGCGGGTTTTTTTCGAGATGGTTCTTAGCTACATTTAATTAAAATCGGTTAACCCGTTTTTGGAATATTGAACTTTGAAATGACAATGTCGGGGGTTATTCAACTTTTCTAAGTTGGTTAGGTTATTCGGGACAACACATTTGTGATTCATCATGAGCTTTTCGGCGAAGGCAAACCTGCACATAGTGAGGAAACCTGCACACTCCTACTAAGAAAATCAATGATGTTAGTGAAGTTCCCAATTCGCACTAGGCCCGCGTGGGACCTGTAGCCCAAGCCCTCTCACTCTGAGAGGTCTGTCCCCAGCAGTAAAGGAATACTCGTATTATATTGCATAACACCATCAAACCTTTCCAGCTGATGCTAGTACTGGTAGCAGCGTGCCACGCAGAACTAGAAAGAAGCAAACAGAAAGAAGATAGCAGAGAGCGGAGAGCAGAGAGCGCGGTGGAGAAGAGAGCTCCGGCTGTCCTACCTACCCCGCTACCTTCCACGCCGGGGATAGAGTATGCTGATACTAAGGAGTCGCCTACTGAGAAGACTCCTGCGCAAGTAAGTGTCTTATTAGCCTAGCTTTGGTGAAATGATTTGTGTTGAAGTTAATTCTTTAAGTTAATGTATTAAGAAAAAAAATATCGAAATTACAGGTGACCAAAGGGCTGAGGGTCGAGCACGACTTTACGAATGCTGCGTAACGTAAAATCGAATAGTAAACGTTGTGACGTTGTCGAGCTTGTATGACGTTTTGAACAGCGCCCGCCCGTGAGCGTATTTGGAACTAAAATTTAGTATGAGGTTTCTCGATCTCGATAGGATAACCGTAACGTTACGCAGCATTCGTAAAGTCGTGCTCGACCCTCTGACGCGTTCCTCGGCCAACGTATAGGCATTGCTATATAAAGAGGCAACGCCGCCAGTCTTTTGGGCATCTTGCCCCGAGGTAGCGGACTCGGGGACGTTTTCCATTTACGGTTCTAGATTTTATTATTATTATTATGTATTATTTTTTTTGTTTTTGTTTGTTTTGTTGTAATACATACTAAATACATTTTTTACCTCAACCTAATAAAATAAAAATTAAAGGCCTGTCTAAAGTCTGGTAAGCTCCCAAATTAGAATTTTCAGCCATCTAATTGGCAATTTTGTACTTACCATTGTTTAGCTTTATCGTGACATTAATTAGTTGCGTTTCAAAGGTTTTTGTAGTCTAGTTAATTATAGTAGTTTATGCAACTGCTACATAATGAGTGTTTTAAGGCCTAATTATGTGGAGTTGCATACATTACTTTATCTACACACATATTATAAGTACTCTAAGATGGGTTCAGAAGCCGAAGGCATATATCATACCCATACCTGTCACGAATTTGACTGTTTTTTTTAATCATAGACAAACATACCGAGCTGACGTTTCGTAAACTGTTTTTTTTTTTGTAAAAAAAAAAAACAATATCACATTATTAATTATACATGTCGGACTGAACTCGACTTATATACGTGAGTGTTCCGTTTTATTTCACTATGATTGTAAATTACGTTGGTCGTCAAATTCGAAAAATTGAATTCGATATCGAAAAGTCATTACGACATCGAATTCGATGTCGTAATGACTATTACTTTACTTCAGGACATGCTGTTGGAGGTGGTTGGCGGGGGAGGTGACGATGTACTGAAATGCTTGTCATTTTCTACGGTTTCTGAACTCATTTTAGAGAACTTATGATATGTGTGTAGATAAAATACTTAGGTACACTACGTATTTTTCACAATGCTAGTAAATCACTCTTAAACAACTAGTGCATCTAATTAAAATTACAGTCCTGTCTGTATCGGTCCTTAGAGAACAAGTTCGCAAGAAATTTAATATAAAAGTTACAGGGCGTGGCAATAACTCTCGAGGGTAGGTATTGTGGATTTTTTATCCGCGTTTTTCGCCGAATAGTTTCCAACTTGCTCGGACATGTTGCCTAATGATTTCAGACGAAGGTTTCGCAGAAAAATATTTTTGTATCGAGTTATGATGACGACTTTTAGGTTAAGGAAGGCTATTTTCAGCCGTGTCGTTGTATAGTTAGTTAAGTTGAGTAAGTTGTACATTGGTAGTCAGGGGGCCTGTTTCATGGCGACTTGTAACTTGTAATACACGTGGGAGCCTATTTTCAACTCCTTGGACGTGTTTTATAAAGCTACAAGTTACAATTTACAAGCGGAAGCCTCTTTCTAACAACAGATGATAGAAAGAGACTTCCGCGTGTAAATTGTAAATTGTAGCTTTATAAAACACGGCCGTTGTATTTAGCTCTTGCTATAGATGGAGCTGTCTCTCTTGCTAGAGAGAGTTGACCTCTTGACCCGCTCTTATCACAAGCCACAAGCCGTTATGAAAGAGAAGCCTTATCGTGATATGATGTGTCTATTTTATGTCACCATCGTCATAATCAGCCGGAAGACGTCCGCTGGGCATAGGCCTTCCGATAGGCGTTTCGTGCTACCCACAGCCCATGGCTTCCCGCGATCTTTGCCTAGATCGGCCGTCCATCTTGCGCATTTTTTTACATTTAGAATAGGGTTCGTATTTAAGAATACCTACGAATGTTTGCTCTCGGGTCTTGGTTGTTTAAGCATAAGAATAAATAATAACATAGTAGAACGGAAACTCCCGGTCCGGACGGGCTCAAGGTCACGATATTAGAGTACTCGTTAAACGGGCTACTCAGGCTGTCACGGCCGGCGTCGCCGCACGCGCGTTTGGTTATTTATGGTTTTGCTATAATAGTTTCACGTGAGCATGTACGTATTTTATTTTATATTTGTAGGTAAGTAATGCTTACTTAAATCACCTTAAATGGCTTCATTTGGTATGGCATTTATATTTCTTATTTTGGAGTGTCTATAATATGTAGGTAAGTACGTAATGATTTATGAATTTCATATTTTGTAAAATTAGTATAAAATAATTATTTCAAAGTAAAGAAAAACTTGCATTTTAGCGATTTTATCTTTAGACGTAAGTAATATTTAACAGCAAGCAACGCTAGCAACACACCTGGACGACAGAGGGGTGTAACGACGTGAAGGGGGAACTATGTATAGAAAGCGTTTTGGACCCGGTCAAAAGAGATTCCGTTCTACTCTGTTATTATTTATACTTATCATACAGGCTTTGCCTAGTTTGGACTAGGTCAATTAGTGTAAATTGTCCCATGAAACCTGTAGAATTGGGAATCTGTAGAAATGAGAATCTGTAGAATTGGGAATCTGTAGACATGCGCCTTAAGGTTTTTTTTTCTTAGCCTGATGAAGTGTCCCACTGCAGGGCTTAGGCCTCTCCTCTTGATCTCCACAACTCCCGGTCTGGCGTAACGTCAGACCAGTCCTCAGCATACGCGTCCAAATCTTCCCGCCATCTTCTTGGTCTGCCGTGTTGCTGGCCATTCCCCGGTACCCACCAAGTGGCTGCGTGAGTCCACCTCTGTGGGTACAAGCAGATAATAGATCCCTAGACATTTTTGAGCAGCGTATTCTAATTATAACTATGGAGTACACAAATGAAAGGTAATTTTTCCCAGCTAATAACATAATTCCTTTACGGCGCTAAAACGTTTGTTGCGAAATTAAAATGAATCGCGAAAAACGCGGACAGTCCCGCGGGAATATTAATGGCGCTCGTAATGAGGTAACCTTTTCTTGAGCTTTGTTGGGATTAAGTTCCACCGCTACAAATACTTATGTATACGTACCTATCTAGAGTGTTTTTAACCCCTGGCAAAAAAGAGGGTCTGTGTATCTGTGTATCTGTCTGTAGCATCATAGCTCACAAACGGATTGGCCGAACTTTTTAAGTTACAAACACAAAGTTCCCATGCATAACCAGTTTTTCCACTGCAACTGAATTCTACGTGCTAAAATGCAGAGCCGCTGCATAAAATAATTTAAAATTCTTGTGAACTGGAGCGAACGCATGCCGCAGTCGAGCGAGCGAAGCGGAATTTCTCACAGTTCACATTCGCTCGTTCACTCGTCAAATAATACTTTGAAATTGCGACGTGTATTTGGGGTTCAAATTCTACTATTTTGAAACCCCGACGAAAAAGTGGTATGTTATTAGTTTGACCTGTGTATCTGTGTATCTCTCTGTAAGGAACATGCGAAAACAAACATTCAGACGTCCATTTCCATACGTAACCACACAAATCACAAAAGAAATTGGCCATAATTGTTTACTGCTTATTCTTATTACCAGTTATTTACCCAGGAACGGCGATGCGTATGTGAATTACGTCACGCCCTGATACATTAACGGATACCTGCTCCGCTCGTTAAGTTAAAACTCTCATTAAAGTAATACCACTTTCTTTCACCTCCGGCACAAAGCCATCAGTGACATCAGTGATATCAGCCGCGCATCCACTAGAGCTGCGGAAGGTAGCTACGCCGTGTGCGTGGAAAAACCGCCCGACATTTTGATTTCAAAACGTAATATCTCAAAAACGGCTGAACCGATTTTGATAAAACATATCTTAGAACCATCGTTAGAAAACCTGCTTTCAAACAAAAAAACCGCATTCAAATCGGTTCAACCGTTTAAAAGATACGGTGCCACAGACAGACACACATAGCGGTCAAACTTATAACACCCCTCTTTGCGTCTGGCTTCAAAAAGTCCACCAATAGGCACTAGATGAACCGGCGGCGAGTTAGAGAGACGCGAGTGTTTTTTGGTATTAACATTTAAGAAGAGGGACAGAATTTTCACACCAAAAAACACTCGCTTCTCGCCGGCGGTGGGACTATAGAGCCTAGACCTACCATAGAGAACGGATAATATTCGTTTGTTCTACTAGTGCATGAAACGCGGCATTTCACCCGAATCGTTTACAGCCTCACTCCGTTTTGTTGCCAATTTTTCTTACCTCTATCGAAATGTTCTAAAGGCGTATTCTGATGTTTTATATTAATGCCGATTGGTGAATTTTTCCCTCGCACACCGCTTAGCAACATGCTGGCTTAGCTCTGATGGCTGCGCAGCTTAACGCACGAAACCTTTTCAAAGCAAAAAACAGCCCCGCGAAATCGCAGCAAATTTATTTAAACCCTCATTGAAATGTAACAAAAGCGGTTTAATATCCGCGGACAGCAATAAAAAAGGTTTGTGCTCTCTGGAATAAATGAGCCATTACTGTCCAAATTGGCTATTAGGAGGAAGATGCGTTGAGCGAAGGTAATCTTAAGATATGGAGCGTTAACGAAGGGAGCCCGAGGACACGAGACATCTCGAGAATAGGTTTTGGTTAAGTAACAAAATCCTAATCCTAATCCTAACTTCCTAACTTAATATTATAAATGCGAAAGTAACTCTGTCTCTCTGTCTGTCTGTTTGTTACTTCTTTACGCGAGAACCGCTGCACCAATCTAGATGAAATTTGGTAAGGTGGTAGGTCGAATATTGAGTAATAACATAGGCTACTTTTTATTCGTGAAAATTATTACAGTTCCCGCGGGATAGTGATAACCGAAATCTACGCGAAGTCAACAGCAGGCAATAGCTAGTCTGAAATATGTCTAAAAAGTCCCTTTGGGAGTACTTGTAGTAGTTTAGGGGGCGTCCATTAATAAGATTTTGGCGATTTTTCCTTCACCGAAAAGCTCGTGATAAGCTACAAATGTAATTCCGTACATAAATTCCGAAAAACTCAGAGGTGCGAGCCGGGGTTTGAACCCACGACCCTCTGCTTGAGAGGCCACAGGACAAACCACTAGGCTATCATGGCTTTTTTGGCTAAACAGTTGTTTTTTATTTGCTGTCCGAAGTTCAGAACTCACATGAATTCATACATGCCAAAAAGCCAATTCGAAAATTGGAAGCGAGTCAAATTGAACTTGCGAGATTTGATTAGTTATTACACAGAAACAAATCAATAAACAAACAAACACCAACATAAGGACGGTAGTTTGACTATTTCAATCTCTTTAATAAATTGAAATCATTAATTTTGTTTTCCATCAAACGACGAACAATATCAAATGTCGCGTGGGCGTCTTGCACTGCTTTTATCCTAAATATTAGAGATACCTTCTTATTTTTCCCGGAAAACGCCTTGTAGCAATTTAATAAGGGATCACTTATTTTCATACATTATTAACGATGCCATAAATATGTCCTTATTTCAGGCAAATATGCAAGCCCTCGAAAAGGTCAGATGTGGGTAGTTATTAAGCTTATTAAATGTTGGCCCGTCCCTTATTGTTAAAATAAGGGATAGCAGAAGAAAGAGAAAAGCAATAAGGACCGATGAATATTGTAAACATGTTTTAAGTGTATATAAGATTTTATATTTGAGCCCACAGATTTATTAACGGGATAGAAGGACTGTGCGTCTCGCTTGCCCTAAAAGTAACTGTGCCCTAAGCACGACTCGTAGCTTGAAGAAGATGTGGCTCACCCCTTCTTCTTAAATATTTGGGAGTTCTCCTTTAATGTTGTGCTTGTTATTTATTGTATGTATTATATGTATGTGTATATATATATATATATATATTTATTTATTTATTTATTTATATATTGGTATTGTAATATGGTAGGTTTTTGTATGTGTGTGTGTATTGTATTGTCTCTCGATATTTATAATTATGAACTCACTTTGTCTCGATCCCCAGTGAACTATTCCTCTCCATCACTCAAAGGTTGACTGGCAGAGATCCCTTAAAGGGATAAGTCCGCCTTTGTACTCAAATGTTATTGTTGTAACTTGTGTTTTATCCTATTTTTTGTACAATAAAGTGTTTACTTACTTACTTGTCGAATTCTGCGTTACGTTACGGTTATCGTATCGAAATCGAGAAATCTCATACTAAATTTTAGTTCCAAATACGCTCACGGGCGGGCGCTGTTCCAAACGTCATACAAACTCGTTATAGTTTACTATTCGATTTTACGTGACGCAGGATTCGACAAGTCGTGCTTAGGGCACTGACGTCACTCCAAGCTCATTTCAGTTTGACGCGAACAGTGCTTGCATAACAATTTTGTGTTTTACACAATATGTTAAAATCTTTTCGTTTAAATATTAAAACGATCACCCAAATTCGAGCAATCTGTTTATTTTACTCCCCAAAAGTTTTTTAAGCAAACTCTGTAGACAATCGTAACTTTTTCGTTCTACTTTTTAACCGACTTCAAAAAAAGGAGGAGGTTCTACGTTCCACTGCATGTTTTTTTTTTTTTATTAACTCAACAGACTCAAATTAATTGGCTTATTTTTAAGAGATTTTTTTAGTTATAACAAGATAGAGGTGGCAGGCCTGTGCCCAGCAGTCTGACTAAAAAAAATGCTGGTGATGGTGTGAGAGGTGAATTAGGTACTTAGGTTCCATCGTGAATTTAAAGTCGGACCTATGTGGAACCTTGTCACAGTTAGATAAGAACTTCTGTTGAATATATTTCTTGGGAATGGTAACGTTATCGCATTATTATCATAAATCAGATAGACGGGAGGCGCTTTAGCTTATCTATGCACTTCAATTTTTCTGCCACTTTTTGAGTGGAACGAGGAACACACGTACGGCTGTGTAGTCGAATAAAGCCACAATAAATTTTATTAAACCCCCCACGCAAAATGAGGGGTGTTATAAGTTTGACCGCTATGTGTATCTGTGTTTGTGTGTCTGTGTAGCTCTTATTTAACGGTTGGGGTTGAACCGATTTGAAATGGGTTTTTTTTAATTGAAGGCAAGTTTTCTAGCAATGATTCTTAGACGACATGGGTTATCAAAATCGAGCCGTTTTTGAAATATATTACATTTTGAAATGAAAATGTCCGGGGGGGGGGAGGTTGTCATTTTAGTAATTTCGCGGTTCCATCTCCTGTCGTAAGTACTTTGTTGCCCAAGACAACATGGCGGAGCTTACTTAAATATAAATACATTCCCTAACGCGGGAACTTTTCCCATTTCTAACGGGATTAATAAATGTCGAATGACATTAATAACTTGCAATTTAATCGGAAGGGCGTGTAATTTAGATTGATTAAAATATTAATTGTTGTTCGCGGAAGATGTGTTCCAGCGCATTTCATGGGAAATGTTTCAGCTCGGGAAATCGGAATTCGGGAAATTTGCGATTTACGATTTGGAGTTTCTGAAGATTTCAGGCCATTAATTAAGTATGCGAATGTTGCGAGGAAAGTATTCTAATTTGATGTAGGCTGTATGTTTAGTTATTGCTAAGTTAACTTAGAGAAGTTAAAAACCCCCGACAGTGTCATTTCAAACTTCAATATTTCAAAAACGGGTTATGCGGTTTTAATGAAACTTAGGTAAGAACCATCTCGATTAAACTAGCTTTCGATTAAAAAAAACCGCATTGAAATCGGTAAATCCGGTTGGGAGCTATGACGCCACAGAGTATACACAGATACACATGTCAAACTTACAACACCCCTCTTTTTGGGTCAGGGGTCAAAAACCAGGAGAATTGTCACATGTGTCGTTTATGTGTGGTATTAACGACTGAGGGTCGAGGACGACTTTTCGAAACCTGCGTCACGTAAAATCGAATAGTAAACGTTGTTGAGTTTGTATGACGTTTCGAACAGCGCCCGCCCGTGGGCGTATTTGGAACTGAAATTTAGTATGAGGTTTCTCGATCTCGATACGATAACCGTAACGTTACGCAGCATTCGTAAAGTCGTGCTCGACCCTCTGGCGTCTTGTTTCCGCGACAATAATTGTAAAATCATCAATTTTCTTAATATTTTTATAATTATGTCACGATCATTTATTTCCATGATACATTAGCCGCATTGCGTGCAAATGGAGAACTATAGTTATAGTGCAAAGTTAAGGTGCAAATTATTTTATGCTCTAGTGTCGTAAAGTAATTCGATACTCGACTAAACAAGTTGAGCGAGACACGGCGGCGGCTTGCGAAACACGACTAACATGCTACATACAAGTAATGAATAATTTAAATTCGATAAACTCGTTCGTTTCACTGTGTAATGAAATTCAGTCGTAGGCATGGGCAGAAGCGGAGCGGGTGGTAAGTATGCTTTTTCAGCCCTAAAGTTACAATATGTCTATTGCCTTCTGTAAGTATAACTCTTACAATAGCATTTCTAGATTTGATATTGCTATTAGAACGAGAAGATTTACAAGTATTTCTAGTAGAGATAGGCAGAGCTGCCAAAGTGTGTGTGAGAAAAGTTTTCTTCTGTCAAAATGTTTATGACATTGTCATAAGATTGATTTTTGCCTGGCCCGTGGGAAAGGTTTTTCTACTATGTCTGTACCTATTAAGTTAGAATCTGTCTTTGAATGCTGGAAGATAGTTCTCTACTTATTTGACGACCGGATAGCCTAGTGGTTAGAGACCCTGACTATGAAGCTTGAGGTCCTGGGTTCAATTCCCGGTCGGGGCAGATGTTTGTATGATGAATACGATTGTTTGTTCTCGGGTCTTGGATGTTTAATATGAACATAAGTATGTATTTATCTATATAAGTATGTTTATCCGTTGTCTAGTACCCATAGTACAGACTTTGCCTAGTTTGGGACTAGGTCAATTGGTGTCAAATTGTCCCATGGTATTTATATTATAAAGTGGGTCATACTTATCTCTACGATTCGTCGTATCCGACAGATCAAAATAATGGATCGATAGTGTACATTTCAATACGACGATTGACTAGAACCAGCTGTGGACCGCAAATGCCTCCCCCCAATACTTCCACTGCTTCCGGTCTTTATCGATTTGTGAAGGACACAAGATTTTTTTTTATACCACGAGGAAGGGAAACGAGCAAGTTTATAAACACCCAAAACCCCGAAGGGTTCGCAGATGCGTTGCCAACCTAGAGAGCTAAGATGAAATCACAAGATAATAAAGTTAAAATTAAAAACAGAAAACCCGACTGCAATTGACAACATTTCCTATTTTTCACACCTGTAAATTAATATAGGTATCGAAAGGGCTTTGCCTCCTGAACACACCACTATGTTTGTAAAAAAAATATATTATTTATTTTTTTAAATACAAGAGAATAAAATAAAATTACCAAAACTACGCAAGAATTGGTGTAATACCTTTGCCTTTTTCAAACAAACCACAAGCACAACAATAATTTGACATGACACATATTATGTTTGACACTGTCAGATTTGACATCTTGGGTTTTGTTTTTTTGATCGTGACAAGACAAAGGCAATTGATCCATCCTAGCGTAGTTTCGGAGTTACGTCCTTTTGGAATAAGTACCTTTTAATAAATTAATTACAAATCCTAATGGAAATTTAAAATCGTAGGTTTGCTCCTCTTTCAAAGTAGATTGCAGACAATTAATCAAATTATAGTCTCAAAAACATGAAATGTTGTCAATTCTGGGAAACAATACCCTACGTCACTCCCTCAACTGAGGCGAATCCAATGACACCTCATACGTTGAAATCCGTCAAACGGTTTAGGCTGTAGAGCGTGCCAAAGAGTTAGACATAGATACGCTCGAAAAACATAACACTCCTTGGGCAGTCGGGTAAAAAGGAGGAGGTTCTATGTTCCACTGTATGTGTTTTTAACCCCCGACAAAAAAGAGGGGTGTTATAAGTTTGACCTGTGTATCTGTGTGTCTGTGTATCTGTGTATCTGTCTGTGGCATCATAGCTCCCAAACGGATGGACCGATTTCGATGCGGTTTTTTTCAATCGAAAGCTAGTTTAATCGAGATGGTTCTTAGCTAAGTTTCATTAAAATCGGTTTACCCGTTTTTGAAATACTGACTGGGGTTTTTCAACTTTTCGAAGTTGGTTATTGTGACGCTTTCCGCTACTACCTTGCACCGCCCGCCACACGAGGGCGTGGCGTTACGTATGGGCCGTGTGCCGGTGTCGCAACGGCGAGTCGTCGGCTGTCGTACGACGCGACGACGCGACATTACGGTTGAGCCTGTTCATGACCTGATGCCTGGCGATGACGTCATATTTTGCATTAGGTTGCAGAGCGGTAAATAACAGTTAGATATTACATTTAAAATTTAATAAAAATAGGAATAAAATTGAGGACTTCCTCCTTTTTTGAAGTCGGTTAAAAGCAACTTAAAACTAAAAACGGAAACCCGACTGCGATTCCGGGAAACAATACCCTATGTCACTACCACAACTGAGACGAACCTAATGACACCGCATACGTTAAAATACGTTGAACGGTTTAGGCTGTCGAGCATGCCAAATAATTAGACATACATGCATACGCTCGAAAAACATAACCCTCCTTCGACAGTCGAGTAAATTACTTTTTTGTTAAAAGATTTTTATTTCACAATTTTACGTTGATTTAACATTTTCAGAATTATCCTTCAACTCCTAACCGTTAAGGAGTTGTACCTTCCATCATCAGCTCATCAACATGAGCGTATGATGGTATTTGCGTCCGGTAGCGGACGCAAATACTTGAATAGCCTTAGAAAAAAAATATATGAAACACATTATACGTGCCTGTAAAATTTGAGGGTTGCCCTCGATTTCCCTCGGATCCCATCATCAGATCATGACTTGGTGACAACGGAACCACCTCAGGAGTATACCCTTTTGAATAAAAAAAGAATTTTGAAAATCGGTCTACAATTGACGGAGTAATCGATGAAAAAAATACATGCAGTGGAACGTAGAACCTCCTCCTTTTTTGATGTCGGTTTAAAATAAGATACTCCATTGAGGTCATAACCATTACGTTATTTGCTCAAAATGTCTCCTTTGAAACTAGCTTGCAAGACATGTAACATCTTAGTCAATTCTAGTTCCAAAATGACGTCCCCCTGTATTAATAATAGTAATGTTGTTTACCCAAATTAGCCACAGGGTTGTCACCTGGTGTGCAATAACTGTACGTGTCGTCAGGGCCGCCACTCGCGTTCGAGCGTCGAGCAGCGAACAAATGTCACTCATTTGTTAATCTGTGTAAGCTCACGGATATCGCGAGCAAATTTTTAATCAGGGGATTTATTAATTGGTTTAATTTGTGTTTGATCCCTTGCACTGGCGTTTTGTTAGAGACAAGGTGATGGATTTTGAAGGGCTGAGGCGGTAACCTTATTGTTTGATATTTGAGATCTTTTCATTCCTTTTCTTTTCTAGTTAATTATGCCAATCTCTTACATTTGATTAATAATTGTAAATATATTACAATATTATAAAAAGACTAATAAACTCTAAAAGGTAATTGACCTAAAAGAAAACAATTCATTTACATATTAAAAGCAATTTAGAATGACATTAAATCTAAGGTAAAACTAAATAAATTAAAACTTAATCCTTAATTCCAAATCCTTCTCTGTGCACGCTGCCAGGCTGTGGAACCGGTTACCGACGTCCATCAGGCAATCTTCGTCTGTGTATTCTTTCAGGGAAAGCTTGAAGAAGATGTGGCTCACCCCTTCTTCTTAAATATTTGGGAGTTCTCCTTTAATGTTGTGCTTGTTATTTATTGTATGTATTATATGTATATATATATATATATATTTATTTATTTATATATTGGTATTTACTTCTACTTTGCATTTAGTAGTATATTGTAATATGGTAGGTTTTTGTATGTGTGTGTGTATTGTATTGTCTCTCGATATTTATAATTATGTCACTTTGTCTCGATCCCCAGTGAACTATTCCTCTCCACCACTCAAAGGTTGACTGGCAGAGATCCCTTAAAGGGATAAGTCCGCCTTTGTACTCAAATGTTATTGTTGTAACTTGTGTTTTATCCTATTTTTTGTACAATAAAGTGTTTACTTACTTACTTACTTACTTACTTAAAACAAAATTAAATCTAAATAAGGCCCCCGTGGCATGGTGCCCAAAAGGCTGGCAGCGTTGCCTCGCTGAATAGCGATGCTGATTCTTTGAGAGAGAAAACTGCCAGCCCTTTGGTCACAAGTTGCATCGACTAAGCGCTCTTGCAACTCTGAAATAAGTTTGTAAGCGCCGGGACCCCATGACCTAAATCAAGTTGAATATTATTACAATATCTCCTATCTGAAGTTATTCTTGACAAGTAGGTACATAACATACTGGACTTGAAAATGAAACTCTAACCAAGTATTAAAGTAAAGTAAAAAAATGTTACCTATTCTATTTTAGATAAAACTCATTTATTAATAGCCACAATTAAAAATTATTAATTATTAATCAACGCCGCGTGTTATTTTTCAAGTTAAATATTTGAAGCCTCGTAGCTTAATTCTCATAGTTAATAATGCGAAATACATTATTAACTATGAGATTAAAGCTGCATTATTTGCACGTTAATGAGATTAAATGAGCTTCATCATCGTTGTGTAATACTGTGAAGCGCTTTACAGGAATTTGTTACCTTAAATCAGCATTTTATACCAAATTGACAATGTAAAGTGACAGCTGTAACGGTTGTGAAATAGCCCTGTTTGGCCTTACCTTATAAATATAACATTTCTGTAAGCTTTCTTTTGTTATCACGTCTTGTAAAATGATAGAATAAGAGACGCTCCTAAACATTGACTTACCAACACAAACAAGAAAGTGATCATAAAGATTCCGTTTTTCTTTTGAGGTACAGAACCCTAAGAAAACAACCAATTACAAACAATTTATTTCCTTACTTCTCCTAAAATGGCAACTCGATCCTTATTCAAAGACCGATACACATTTACGACACACGGGCTCTCTAAACAGAAAAACAAAAATAAACATGATACAATTCGTTCACAAAAGCAGCAACTTTGTCAACAGCTTGTTTACCTTAACTGGGAACATCAGAACAATTTCTCAACTCGAAATTTTACCTGTTTCCCACTCTCGTATCAGCACGTCACTGTATTTTAAAGTCAACCTCAAGTCAAACCCCAAAGGATTGAATTTGTAGCTGCTTTGTTCGGGCAGATACGAGGTTGGGGAAGTTAGCGACACCTTGTCTCATTGGCTCGACTTATTCGTCGACCGGTCAGGTGATCAGTCGAGCCACATTTATTATTGCCGCTCGCGTAACCATCAAAACAAGCTTCTTTGGGGTCCAATGTAGAAAAGAGATATACTGTCACTATTGTGTTAATTATTTTGTGTTTGTCCTATTATACCTTTCAGCTAAGCCGTTTTTTACTGGTAGTTAAAAAGCCGAAAGTTATTTTTTTAATCTTTAACTATACTTAATAAGTTACTAGGTTCGTTACCGAGGCTGTGAATGTTGAATGACATGGAAAGAGCCAGGAAATAAAATTGTATTTTCTGCCATGATTAATACGATTAGACTTATTCCTTACTATATCCTACTGTACCATGTCATTGATGTATATTTTTTGATTAATTTATGATCGTCAATGATTTTGGTTATAGTGTTTGAAATTAGGTACAATCATTTCGACATTCTACAAAGATGCCATTAAAATTAAAAACATGCTAGACCATGTTTCATTGAGTGATTCATTTGAAAATTTTAGGACGGTTATTCAAGCAACTTTTCCCGCGGAACCCGCGGAAACATCAAGTCCAGATATCACCCATGTCCGACTAGTTGCCGGATAAATCGCTCGACCCGTCGCCGTAATAAGGCTCATTAAATCGCGCGGATGTGATCCAACCCGACCGGTCTGCAAAGAAAGTGTGGTCTGCATGATTGATGAAGTTGCATGAGTCAGATTAAAAACAGATTATTATTTTTAACTAGGTTAACCATGGGAAGTGTATGAATAAACTAATTGATTAATCTCATTGTAAACTGCAGTAAAGTCAATGATATTTAACGGAGTAGGTATATTTATGCAACTGTTACATAACAAGGCGATGCCGAATTTCATAATAGGATCACACGAGTGTCTTAAGGCCTAGTTATGCAGAGTTGCATACATTACTTTATCTACACACATATTTTAAGTACTCTAGGATGGGTTCAGAAGCCGAAGGCATATTGAACCTGTCACGAATTTAGCTGGTTTTTTTTTTAAATCATAGACAATCATATCGAGCTGATGTTCCGTATCGCTTATTTTTTTTAAATTGAGGCCCATTTTTAAATGGTATTAGTTTTTGAAGACAAAAATTGACCGTCTTAATAATGGTCATTACCTGTCCTACGGTTTCTGAACGCTTAATAGAAAACTTACGATATGTGTGTAGATAAAGTATGTTACGTTTCTAGTAAATTGCGTTTAAGAAACGAACTGGTTGCATAGTTGGTTGTCATGTCACTAAAAATCACAATAAGTTTGTAACAGTGTCCCTCAAACAAAGCTCTACAAGCAGCCAACCCATGGCCTCATTAGGCCAGCATTCAAAATTCAACAGCCGCCTGGTAGTAGAAGGACAATAGTTTCCAAGTATTCTGTTTTAAAACACTATTACACTGCATCTTCTCAAAATATCAGTCGGTGTAGGAATAGAGACCCTGGATCCATGGGGTCCCGATCCACTCTTTATTCAGTGATCTGAAAAAGCCCTGGGCGACGCTACTGACGACCAAAGGGCTGACAGCTATTTCTCCAAGCGAATCAGCTTCCAGATAGCCCTTGGCCACCATGCCACTGAGGCCATATTTGGATTTAGGTTAGTTTTAAGAAATTAAGTAAGTACCTGTTGGTAGTTTTTGGGTTTTTATTTAGCTTAAAATTTTATTTATTGTCACTTTCTTATAATTAGCGAAAACATATTCAAAAGATCCATTATTCGATAAAACGAACCCAGAGATCATAATTGCAGTCTACGTTATATTATTATTATCAGCGTTTGGTGTAGATACATCCATAAATAAAAAGGTGAACTAATTTGCAAGTTCGTAAACTATGTTTAAGCAGTTTTCATTAAATTGCAGACGCTTGTCCGAGATTGCATTCAGGAATATTTTAATATTAGCTCACAGCCTTACCTTTTTTATTACAGGACGCCGTTTAATCTTAATATCTTAGAGGAATTTCGCAATAACTTAACCGGTCAAGTCCCAGTTAAGATTACAATTTCTAAACGCTGGCAGGGTTTAATATTAGATTAGTCGTCAAAGTTTAGTAATATACACGACATGTAGATCGTCAGTCAAGCCACTTAAATCGTGATATTGTAACTATGGAGTTAAATTTTTGACACAAATTAAGTTACAATTATGCCTTAGAAGGCAAAGAAGGTTTGGTCGTTATGATATTTTCACGTGTAAAGGTTAGATAAATTATTTCTTGAATCAGTACCTAAAGTCGAACCCTTTGTCGATTAATTTTTTGGATTAAACCGATCTTCGTGAAATTTTGTAAACTGCTCAAAAATGAGGTCGCAAGGACTACAGCTCACAGAGCACTGGTTTTCAAGCCTCAAGCTCCAGTAGTTTAGCTGCGCTGTCAGTTACGTTACCTTATGGCTTATGGATATAGTTGCCAAATTTTTAATCAGGTAGGAGTAAACAAATATTTTCACATGAGAGTTATAATTTGACTTTAAACGAGTCGTCAAAGTTAAACACAGGGGTCAGTGCCTAAATTATTAACGACGTACGCTCAGATATGCTAAATCTCGGTGTGGGTAACAAAATTGTGGTTTACATTTTTGTATATAGCCCGGAGCATCCTCTTCATGAATTCTTTTGCGAGTTAAATAGTAAGTATAATTTATTCCCTGTGTAACTATGTGCGTCTATATTTTCTCCCATACAGTTGAGAGTCATAATGTAATGCTCGCCATATTGTTTATCTGAAACTTTTAATTGTTCAGGATTATTGTAAAACAGACCTAACCTAACCAGAGTTCCACAGCCGATGACATTTGGGCCTTATTGTGGGCCTACAAGAGTTCTCCGCCTTTATCGGCCCTCGTCATAAATTAATACTTCTGAACAGCCTGGTATTCAATTTTAAGGATTCGGATTTGATTCGGGCGTCATAAAATGTTATTTTATGGGTCTTGAAACGGTCATTCCGGGGACGGGTGTTTGCGTGTCCTGGGATGTTGGGGTCGGGTAGGGGTTTATGTTGCTGACATAGTCAACTAGTTTTTAAACGACTTCAAAAGAGGAGGATCTTCTCAATTCGACTGTACGTTTTCTTCCTTTATTTCTTTGGTTATTAAAAGATAATAACTGTAAAACTATGTGCCTCATCCTGCAGTACCTACCTGATTTTTATTAAAATGGGCACGAAAAATGTGCTCGTCAATTTTTCCTTCCAAAAACTAGTTCCCATGATAAAATACCTGGAATTTAGCTTAAACATCTCCAGTCGCCGCCACTCGTTCCCGATAACAATCAGAAGTCCTCCGTCTAGCGAAGACTTAATTTACTAAGAAATAAGCTCTCAGGTGATTTGCCCAAATTGCTCAAATTATTCACCGAGTTCGAGTTAAAATTTGCAATTTGCGGTTTATGTTCGCGCCTTTTCGGGCGTCAATCATGGCCGCTGCATTACTATACAGTAGTTCACGTTTCGTTACGCGCAATGTGGTTATTGCAGAAATAATGAACGGTAAGTTTGATTCAAAATACAGCGAAACACTCTGATTAATGGAGAAATAAACTGTGTCAAAGTTTTTGTTTGTCAGCCGAAAGACGTCCACTGCTGGACATAGGCCTCCCCCAAGGCTCTCCACTCAGACTGGTCTTCTGCTTTCCGCATCCACGTAAATGGTGAAATTGAAGTGAACAGATATGTATGTAGGTTTTCCGATGTTGTCCTCATGTGGGAAACATTAAAGTTTTCATCTCCTTCAGTTTAATAGTTCCTGAAACTGTTCCGGACATAAACGGCGCATAATACGAGGTCGCTGTCCCCAAAGTTGAGGTCTTTTATAGCTTTTTTTATTGGAATTGTATCCTCGCGCGGATCTAGGATGATAGTTGGGTATGATATTATGATGATATATATGAAGAAAAGAAGACAGACTAAAAGTATTTACGGATCGAATGTGAGGGTGGCGCCGGTAGAGGACGCCCTAGGAGAACTTACGGCGACAATATCGGTGATATTCTTTGTAAAGGTCAGGTGCGTAGTACTCGGAACCGGCGAGCGTGTATGAAGAGATGTATGAATGTGGAGGAGGCTAAAGAGGTGTATAAGGATCGTAGCAAGCGGCAAGCCATAGTTTCTGCCAACCCCCGTGGGAAAGAGACGTGATTATATGTATGCACTTTCACGTAGGTAAGTACTTATTTCATAAGTTTCGCGGTTTTTGTCATTTGTCTTTGTTACTTCTTATTCAAGGTACGTGAATTAAAGTAGCATCTGGCCGACTCTCTTTGTACGAGTTAAACTCATTTACGCAATTTTTTTTCTCTTTTTTTCAGTTAGGCTTCTTGCAGTCATTTAATACTTATTATGGCTATTTCGTACAATAAAAGATAGCCTTGTGTATTAATGTAGAGCGATAATTATAACATATTTGTGTTATGTATGTTATATTAAATAGGCTTAGATATTATGTAAGTAAATAATGAACTTGGTAGATAAAGATAAGATGCTACTAAGATTGAATCTAAAAAAAAGCACACAATAGGTACAATACAATACAAATATTTTTTATTGAAAACCACAAAACAGTACAAGGATGCATACTTTCGTTGAATAAAGACACGCGGCATAGTATTATAATTTTGACAGTTCATATATCAGTCTATGCGTAATAGGGTGGATATGGAAGTGCGCGCCATATTTTCTCTTTAGTAATCGCTTAGATAGTATTACTAAAATTATCGGGTATCAGAGATTTGCGTAGCGTAACCCAATAAAAGCCTGGCCTAGGAAAGGGCCGGATCCAACATCTATCTCGTGATTTCTGCCGGATGTCATCCATCCACCGGGTGTATTTTAGTTCCCTTCCCATTACTTTAAATTTTCTGCTGTCCATATAATCGATCACAGTTTAAAACGTTCAAATAGATTACTTCCATGCATCCGTGTGAACTGGTAGGTATATTGAACAGGCCGTTTAGAACGAGTCAACTTAGCGTTACCATATTTAAATACCTCTTACATCATATATTATATGATGAAACCTAAAGCTGGGTCCACACTTTTATCATCTTGGCAAACTCGATCATGCGTGTCTTATCGAGCATGCGTATTCTAAGTATGGACGCTCAGTTTGGGTTTACTAGTAGTAGCGTAGCAGCGTATCGTATCGTATCGTATCGTATCGTATCGTATCGTATCGTATGCTGTACCATTTTCGCTTGCTGTAGTTTGATGATCGGGGAAAAACAGACTCGAATGGATCGCGGCGTATATTTCAAAATTGGCCAGTTCCCTATCCCGTGTGAATTTCGAAGAATCCCTTCTTCTCCAGTGCACCTATAGGATACTCAAGGTACATGTTTCCCAAATTTCAAATCTCTAGGTCCAGTGGCTTAGGCTGTGCGTAGTCTGTCAGTCAGTCATTTTTAAGACTGGCAGTAAGCGTCCCATATTAGACCCAAGTCCTTTTGCGGGCGTCAAGGAAACGCCTCGAAATAACACCCAAGCTTTTCATCTCTTAACCGGGCCAAGAAAATAGTTTCCGGGAATAATTCCCGTGGTACGTTAATCGGCTTATGTCCGGACGCTTGCCCGAGGGGGGGGGGAGCAATCAGGGGGAAGGGGCAATCAGCTGCTGCGAAGAGATTATTGTAAATATTGTGACAATGGGCAAGTTTGTATATATTTAGATGGGGGTAGCTAAAGAAACACCAAATTAGAGTGAATGCGGTGGAAATGAGAGCGTTGAGAAGCATGTGTGGTGTGACTTTGAGAGATAGAGGGACGAGTAATGCGACAAGAGAGAAGTGCGGTGTGAATGAAGATGTAGTGACGACAATTGAGAAGGGTATGTTAAGATGGTTTGGGCATGGGAGAGAATGAGTGAAAGCAGATTTACGAAAAGGGTGTATGAAGGGAGAGTGGATGGAAAAGTGGGAAAGGGAAGACCTCGGCGAACGTGCTCCGATCAAATCGGTGATATTCTGGAAAAAGGCAGGTCCGGAGTACCCAAAACCGGAGAGCCTGTATGAAGAATGTTATGAGAGTAAGGGAAGCAAAGGTTGTATGTCAGGATCGTAGCAGGTGGACGTCCGTGGCTCTGCTTACCCCTCCGGGAAACAGGCGTGACTGTATGTATGTATGTATGGGTAGCTGCTGTATTACTAAGAATCGAGGCGTAAAATAGTAGCAGGAAGAACGGGGGCGCTGTACCAAACCTCATACAGAGTGTCTAGTGTAATCAGCAGCTAAAAAAACGCCTCGATCGTGTTCGCGTTTACGTCTGAATTACTATGGGAACACTAGCAGCAAACTATGGCACGTATCGACAAGAATTCTCATACTATTTGACACCCGTAGCGCAAACGCGATCGAGACGTATTCAAACTTTCAATGAATTACTCAGAAAGATACTCCCCTACTCAAATAGATACACAAGTTAAACACAATAACACCTCTGTATTTTGAATCGGGAATTAAAAAGAGGTAGTATTATTGTTCCAACGCACGAAAGCGTAAAGCTTTCCGACATAAATTTTAAATCACAACAAAAAACGACAGTATAGTTAATCTCGTTCCAGTTTTTATTCCTCTAATCCGTTGGCTATGAAAAGAACATAAACATTTTCTTAAGAAATAATCTTGCTTAATAGCGCATTTGGATCCACTCGCTCGTCAGCCCTTAACTTCAGTCCGACCCTAAAGGTGGATCTTCGAGGCAGGCGTCAATGACGCCGCGTCAGGGACGCTGCGTCAGAGCCGCAAATAATAAGCACCGTCGTGGTGAAATTTGGGTCAATAAACTTTTTATTGCCACTCGTAGCCATGGCGATTTCCCCTGGATAACTCGTCTAACATAAGATTTTCTGAAGCCCACTCCTCGCAAAATCAGGATTTGCATGCTTAGGACATGAAACATGAAGGAATTGGCATATAACTGTTGAAAATCCTGATGTTTGATGGAGTGGTGCCTTAAAAAATCTTATTTTAGACGAGTTACCCAGAGGACATCTCCATGGCAATGAGTGGCAATAAAAAGTTGATTGACCCATTTACAGTGAGGGCTTAGAGCCTCTCACCAGAGGCTCATAAAATATGTCTCGGTCGCATTTGCGTTAAAGTGTCAAATAGGTACTATGAAAATAGTTTGTTATCGATACGTGCCGCTCCCGCTAAAAATTACACTTGGCCAACCCAACTAGGCTAGCCTAGGGGGTAATCAACGGCCAAAAAAAACACGTATCGATCACGTTTGCGTTAAAGTGTCAAATGCTATGAGAATTGTTTTATGTCGATACGTGCCGCTAGAGACGCTGTCTATTTGCCCAATAGTAATTCAGACGTAAACGCGAACGCAATCGAGATGTTTTCTTGTGTCAAAATTTACACTAGGGGCTCTGGTACCTAGTCTTGCGAAGCATGTGTTAGTGGCGTCAGTGTATCCCCGACAAATTAGTTGATTATGTAGGCAATGTTACGTGTGGAGATCCTAATAAAAAGGCTCTTTTGCCTTTATTAATTTACACGTCTGCACTGATCCATGATATTACAACGATACAAGGGCCTGTCCCGTGCTGTCAAGTGTCACAAAAATGTTTTCGTATGTAGGTATAATCCAACCATTTATTCCTGACCTGATTCCTGATTTGTCAGACAATGCGATGTCATCATGACATTTTCTACGAAAAGGTTTCACGGTGGGATCACGATGCGTAAAAAGCTCTACGGTGGGATCACGATACTGTTGTATTGGTTTAAACACGGACCAACCACCCTCTGAACACCGCATCTTCTATAATTTACTTGGAAAGTCATTACGAATAAAGCCGCGGTGAGCGGGCCGGGGGAATGCATCGTGATTGGTTCATAGCTTGTCATTTCACTTGTCATCTGGTCGAAAGTGAGCTGCGATTCGAAACTAAAGAGATTTATAGGTGCAAATGAGCATATGCGTGTCGGAAACGTTCGGCCTGACATTTGGTGTCCAGAGAGTTGTTGGTCCGTGGGTTTAAACGTCGAGGTATTTAAATTTAAATATACTTTTTACGCGATTGAGTCCCGAGTATCGTGATAACGATACTGTTGGTTTAATAGTACATCATTGCGTCAGTGGCGCTTGCTTCGGAAACCCGCCCTTACCCCCAGCCCGCCCCTAAATTTTGCTGAAAATTGCGCCTCAGCGTTGACCCAAATTGGGCCCTTAATTTATGATTCATGGCTATTTTTGCGACGGACACGGAAGCGTTTTTGCTGAGGCTTTGTCAAATGAGACAGCGTAATAGGGGTCGAGAAATGCGCACCAAAATAATTGTAATATAATGCACGCCCTTTAGGATTGGATTCGATACCTTATTTGCTGCTATCATTATTGGTTGCTTATCAGCAAGATGATATAACAATATCGTATGATATAACAATAACAATCGACACCAATCGACTTACTCTCTGGTGTAATTTTTTACACAAAAATACGTCTCGATCGCGTTCGCGTTAACGTCTAAATTTACTATATGCAAATTGGCAGCGCCTCTCGCGGCGCATATCAACAAAATACTATTGTCACGCCATTGTAACGCAAACGCGTTCGAGACGTATTTGTACTTTTGTCGGTCGTCGATTACACTAGGCGCTTAGGTAATAATAATAGCAAAAAGTCTTTATTGCCACAACTTAAAACCAGACAAACGTGTTTGTTGGATGGAAACAAAAAAGTTGGGACCATGGGTACCCAGTCTCAGCTTATGCTGGGCTTGCTTGCCCAGCGCTGGTTTTCAGCCTGGTCCCTTGTGCCTAAAATAGATAGATAGATAGATAAAGTCTTTATTTTTCACAACACAGGAAACACACAAACATGTATAAAACAGTGCAATTAGGTATATTTGGTACACAAAAATGAACAGAGAATACAAAACAGCAAGAAAAACTGGAAACAGTAAAAAAGAGAAAGAAAGACGAATAACAATGTTGTTTAAGAGTACGTAGATAGAAATAGTCAATGCAACTTGTGACCAAAGGGCTGGCAGTTTTCTCTCTCAAAGAATCAGCATCGCTATTCAGCGAGGCAACGCTGCCAGCCTTTTGGGCACCATGCCACGGGGGCCTTATTTAGATTTAATTTAGTTTTAAGTTTCAGTTTATTCAGTTTTAGCTTAGATTTAATGTCATTGTAAATTGCTTTTATTATGTAAATAGATTATTCGTTTTAAATAGAAATTAGAACAAAAAGATACTAACTTTATGAACTTGCTTTATGAACACTAGACAACGTATAAACATACTTTTAAAGATGCGTACCTACGTATTATTATACAGATTAAACATCCAAGACCTGAGAACAGTCATTCGTAGTTCATCATACAAATATCCGGGGATCGAACCCGGGACCTTCAATCTTCATAGGTTCTATCAGCTCGTCAAAAAATACCCATTTGATTTTTGCGGGTGGCAGGACCTTGTGCAAGGTCCGTCCGGATCGCTACCACCATCTTACTCGCTAATCCTGCAGCTAAGCAGCAGTGCTTGCACTGTTGTGTTCCGGTGTGGAGAGTAAGACAGCCGGTGTAATTACGGGCACAAGAGGCATTTCATCTTAGCTCTCTAGGTTGGCAACGCATCTGCAAACCTTCCGGGGTTGCGGGTGTCTAACTGTTTATGGGCAGTGGTGATCACTTACCATCAGGTGAGCCACTTGCTCGTTTGCTTACTTCGTCGTATAAAAAAAAATTTACACAAATTCGCCTTGCACTAAAAAAATCCCAGTATACTGCTAGAACAGAGCTGATTATGAGCACACGTTTAATGAACGCATCCTGCAGCGTAAACCTCCCTTTCCCTCCCTAGAGAACAAAGCGCCTCTTTATTATTCAGGCCCCCGTTAGCCAGCGATGGTTTGTAAATATAAAACACTGAGATATGACGTAATCTTCTTAATTTTGCATCGACGGCGGACCAACAAATCCCCGTTCTCGGGGAATAAAGTAGATGTTTACGTTATCCGTTCACGGGAATCGCGGATTACGGGGTTTATGGATATAAGATAAATTGCTTGATGGCAGGGGAATTTGCGGTATTGAAGTATTTGGGAATGTAATTTCATTATTACATTCCTAGGAACCTTAGGGTTGGTCGCTAGCAGAGGAAAAATCGACCGATCGTCTTCATTAATTTATATTTTATTTTATACGACGAGGAAGGCAACGAGCAAGTGGGTCACCTGCTGGTAAGCCACCACTGCCCATAGACTACCCCATCGCACGAGGGTTAGGGAATTGAACTATTGTAGTGGGTGGATGGATTTTTTAACCGACTTCAAAAAAGGAGGAGGTTCTACGTTCCACTGTATGTATTTTTTTTTATGTATGTACATCGATTACTCCGTCAATTGTAGACCGATTTTCAAAATTCTTTTTTGTTCAAAGGGTATACTCCTGAGGTGCTCCCATTGTCACCAAATCATGATCTGATGATGGGATCCCAGTGAAATCGAGGGCAACCCTCAAATTTTACAGGCATATACTATGTGTTTCATATATTTTCTAAGGTTATTCAAGTATTTGCGTCTGGTAGTCATCATTTCATGATGATGAGCTGATGATGGAAGGTACAACTCCTTAACGGTTAGGAGTTGGAGGATAATTCGGAAAATGTTAAATCAACGTAAAATTGTGAAATAAAAATCTTATAACAAAAAAGTAAAACCGCCTTCAAAAAAAAAACCTTAGCAAAAAAACGTAAAATAATCCTCTAAAAT
This sequence comes from Clepsis dumicolana, assembly GCA_963691665.1. Taxonomy (NCBI): domain Eukaryota; kingdom Metazoa; phylum Arthropoda; class Insecta; order Lepidoptera; family Tortricidae; genus Clepsis; species Clepsis dumicolana. Next base: position 14,202,951 of record OY829520.1, on the reverse strand, counting down.
AATGATAAATAAATAAAATAAAATGCGTTTATTTCGGACAACAGAAACTAAAGCCTAAAGTTTTATGGCCTAGCACTAAGCAGCAGAAATATGAAGTCGGTGCTTCATTCAAAGAATATTCCGCTCGCACCGCACCGACTTCATATTTCTGCTGCTTAGTGCTAGGCCATAAAACTTTAGGCTTTAGTTTCTGAGGGTCGATCACGACTTTACGAATACTGCGTAACGTAAAATCGAATAGTAAACGTTGTCGAGTTTGTATGACGTTTGGAACAGCGCCCGCCCGTGAGCGTATTTGGAACTAAAATTTAGTATGAGGTTTCTCGATCTCGATACGATAACCGTAACGTTACGCAGCATTCGTAAAGTCGTGCTCGACCCTCTGTTGTCCAAAATAGACGCATTTTATTTTATTTATTTATCATTATTTTAGAGGATTATTTAACGTTTTTTTTTCTAAGGTTTTTTTTGGTGTGTAGTTTTCATCATCATCACCAGCCTTTTTTACGTCCTACTGCTGGGCACAGGCCTCCTCTCAGAATGAGAGGGCCTGGGCTATAGATCTCACGCGAACCCAGTGCGGATTGGGAACTTCACACACATCATGGAATTGCTTGTTTTCTTTCAGCAAAAAGCTCATGAAAATTGGTTTTATTCATCTATTTTTTTGTCATCTATAAAGGATGCGTATTATAATAAGTCAGGAAACTTGATTTGGGACTCGTAGATACTTAATAATAGTTCGTGACGCTTAAAATGTACAAACAAGATTGACCTTTAGTGGCTAATGCAATACTTAAATGCTAGAACTTTATCTAGCACTAAACCCCACGCAATGTTATTAAGCGTTCACCAGAGGCTCAAGCACGAATATTCGAATCCTGCGTCACGTAATCGAGTAGCAACGTTATCGAGAAAATTCGTAAGTATCACGTTTGGAACAGCGCCCCCCGTGCTCACGGTATTTGGTACAAAAATTTAATATGAATTTTCTCGATGGCGATACGATAACGTTATGTTACGCAGGATTCGAACATACGTTCTCGGGCCTCTGTGACCCGAGCACGAGATTTCACCAGAGTCGAGTCACACGAATTTCATATTGAATTTTAGTATCAAATACGCTCACGGGGGACGCTGTTCCAAACGTCATACAAATTTTTTCGATGGCGGCTACTCGGTTCAGTGCGTCTAGTGTAATCAAATATCAAAAAAAAATCGCGTTTACGTCTGAAATACTATGAGCAAATTGGCAGCGCCACTAGAGGCATGTATCGACAACAAATAACTCTCGTACTATTTGACACTTTAACGCAAACTTGTTCAAAATGTATTTTTTGGCCGTCGATTACACGAGAGGACTGGTGAAAACTCGAACTCGGCGTAGCTACTGTAGTTTTTGCGTGAAAGTGTAACAAAAACCCTTACATTCGTCCTGACAAACTTTCGACATTCTATTAGCTGGATTAGACGTAGACCAAAACCTATTATTTATTTAGGTAACTTGAGTCACAGGGCTCCCTTAACTGTCACTTTACTGTCCAAACTTACCTATCGAGTTGCGAAAATTTCCCAAAAAAGTTACTTCAAGTAGTGCTCAATGCTCAAATGTTCAGTTGCTAGATTCTTCTAAGTTTTCCGCGAGGCTAGAGAAAAGAGAGAGTTTGATTCGGCTCAGGACGATTTCGTCCACAGTCCCATTTCATCACCTTCTTAAATGGTCATGGTCTACTGTTCTGACTCGCCAACATTTATATATCGTCACTTTCCTATCTTGTCCGCTTTCCTACGTACGCCACAGTAGGTACCAACTCGTCAACATTTCAATTTCGACTAGAGTGCCAACTCGTCAGCATTCCTATTTAGCATACAATGACAATGCAAAGAAAAATAATCCTCTAAAATAATGATAAATAAACAAAATAAAATAAAATGCGTTTATTTCGGACAGCAGAAACTAAAGCCTAAAGTTTTATGGCCTAGCACTAAGCAGCAGAAATATGAAGTCGGTGCGGTGCGAGCGGAATATTCTTTGAATGAAGCACCGACTTCATATTTCTGCTGCTTAGTGCTAGGCCATAAAACTTTAGGCTTTAGTTTCTGCTGTCCGAAATAAACGCATTTTATTTTATTTATTTATCATTATTTTAGAGGATTATTTTACGTTTTTTTTCTAAGGTTTTTTTTTTAAGGTGGTTTTACTTTTTTGTTAAAAGATTTTTATTTCACAATTTTACGTTGATTTAACATTTTCAGAATTATCCTCCAACTCCTAACCATTAAGGAGTTGTACCTTCCATCATCAGCTAATCAACATAAGATGATGACTACCGGACGCAAATACTTGAATAGCCTTAGAAAATATATGAAACACATGATACGTGCCTATAAAATTTGAGGGTTGCCCTCGATTTCCCTAGGATCCCATCATCAGATCATGACTTTGTGACAATGGGACCACCTCAGGAGTATACCCTTTCAAAAAAAAAAAAATTGAAAATCAGTCTACAATTGACGGAGTAATCGATGTACATACATAAAAAAAAATACATGCAGTGGAACGTAGAACCTCCTCCTTTTTTTGAAGTCGGTTAAAAATCCGTTAAGCAGCTGGTGGTGGGCTGGTGGTGGGGCTGTTGTATGTTGAATTTCATACTATGAATGTTTCATAAAAATAAAAACAAAAATAATCAATAAATCGATTATTTTCATTGATTCCTATTTAGACCTATTTAGCTATTTAAACGCTTAAATTAACCATCCCTGAGACGCTTCGAAAGTTGCATAAACTGCGCCCCTCCCCCCCCCCCCCACCCCCCTTATCTTCTAAACCGTAGGCCCACTTAAATCCGATCATGTTTGAAATAACTTTCAAAGAAAATTATTTCAAACATGATCGGATATACCGTTTTTGAGTTATTGCCGAAAAACTGCGCTTCTCAGCAAAAGAACGTAAGTGCCAAGGAGGTACGCCCTTTACATACTGTACTGCATTTCTTTGTAGTTACCGGCTACGGAACTTTACACTAGACATGGCCCGGCTCGCTCTTGCCCGGTTTTTAATTTATTAATCTTCCTTCATCTTGTCCACAGCAAGTCTACTCCCGCGCCGAGCCGCAAGTAGCCAAGATATCCGACGTGCTAACAGGCCATGGACCCCCGTTCCCCGCAGCCATCGCCAGCCACCTCTTTTCACCGGTGCCCGTCTACCAGCCAAGAGTTAGTAGACTTTGACGAACTCTCAGTAAAATCTTATTCGAAAAGCACACCGCGTAGAGGCCTATGTCGGGAGCCTCCCGGTCCTTGACCCTGTTAATGTTTGTTGTTATCATTTTGATTTTGAAGAGAAATTAGGTACATTGTTATTATATCGAATTTAAATTTTAAGTCACTACCTGGCAGCATACCAACCTAACCCTAACCCTAACCTTTTTAATTAGCACCACCTGCTTTAATATGTTCTTACCTTTATTCCATTATGGTTGCCTGGTAGAGATCGCTCTGTAGCGATAAGGCCGCCCATTGCTACCTTGTATTTTCTTTGTGCCTTATTTCTTGTTTTGACTGTTATGTGGTGTTCAATAAAGAGTTATTGTATTGTATTGTATTGTATTGTATTGTAGGAGTAGTGAGTAGAGTGTCGGCTGAAAAACAAAGATGCGTGGTGTCGTCCCTCCCGGCCGGCACCAGTGCCCTAAGCACGACTTGTCGAATCCTGCGTCACGTAAAATCGAATAGTAAACTATAACGAGTTTGTATGACGTTTGGAACAGCGCCCGCCCGTGAGCGTATTTGGAACTAAAATTTAGTATGAGATTTCTCGATCTCGTTACGATAACCGTAACGTAACGCAGGATTCGACAAGTCGTGCTTAGGGCACAGTTACTTTAAGTATAGCTTAATACACACCAACGTTAAGTATAGCTTAATTGGTGGAGCGTGGTACGGATTACCGAGGTTGCTGGTTCAAGTGCAGCTGCTTAACGGATTTTTCTTTGCTTTGTCATTGTATGTTCACAGCAGCTTATGTTGGTGTCACATCATAGGAACTAACTGTAAACGCCCTTTATGTCACAATGTCAACTTCAGTCAACCTTTGTTCCAGTCAACCTTTGTTCCAGTCAACGTTACATAATTTAGGGCATTATCTACGGTCAAAACAATAAGCAACAACTCTATGCATTCCGATTATTAACCAATTGTTTTTTGTGACCGCCATTGAAACTCTAAGAAACTGCCAAGGGTATCATCGGCTTTCCAAAAACTTTACTCATTGACATTAATTTCTCATTAAGTCAACTCGCGCAATCCACCATGACAAAGGCCTCGGCATTATCTAAGCCCATCATTCATACTTTAGCATTGGCTTGAAATCTCAAAGTCGTAACTCAGACATATTGCTATGTTTCAGCTTGAACTCCGTTCGGTACATTAAAGATGGAGATGAAAAGGATTAGTGGCTGCTTTATTTACATTAATAGATCCCGCTGGAGTGATAAATTCCGCCATGAATTATAAATGGCTCGCGTCGCGTGTGCCGAGCGATGCTCTCGTGAAATGGTTCAAAATTATACCAGTTTTGAGTAAACAACGCGACCACTATGTCGCGGTTGAATTGAATTGAGACTACTCTATACCTCGCGTTAAGTACTGAGTATTAGTCTAAAAGCAACCTTAGAAATTTGCATTCAGCATGATACCACATTTATCATCTATGACAACCATATATAGGGGAGACCGGGAATGGTTGTCACAGCGGCCGTAACAGAAAACTGACCTAACGAATGTGTGTTCACCGACCGATGTCGAAAGACCGCGAGCGCTATTCTTAGGATAACACATTCGTTAGTTCAGTTTTCTGTTATGGCTGCTGTGACAACCAACTCGTGACAAACATACCCGTTCTCCCCTACTCAGGGGTACAATTCATCGCCCTTAATTAAAGTAAAAACTGTTATAATATATTTACAATAAATAGTAAAAATATGGTGGGGGATTAATTGCGCCGCTGAGTTGATATATTCCTACTAGTTAATCCACTACCTTCTAAATCGTTCGCTTCACGGCCTGGCACGTAGTGCAAATTCGGTATACTACTTACAATAACAAACACATCCTAAACAGGCTGTTCTTTCCAGTTGTCATCGCCGACTACGTACGAAATATCAGCGCCAATACCTTCGCAGCTGGCTTACTCCGAACACAAGATCGCGTACCAGACGCCACAAAATGCGATCCAGTACACTCCTCAAGAATACAACCAGAAACTGGCCAATCCAAAGCAAGCGATCGCCCGTTTGACAGTCAACTACCAGCCATATCCCCAGCAGGTGCTGGTGCAGCCTCAGCCTCTTGTGTATCAGCAGCAACCTCAGCAGATACTTCAACAACTCCCTGTATACCAGCAAGCTTACCAGCAGCCAATCCAATATAGCCAGGCTCCTCAGATATATCAGCCCAATCAACCAGGAGCCTATACTCAGCAGCCTGTGATCCAACTCGTGAGGGTTCAGCCTGGCATCACCTACGATACGCAAGAAGAGAACAATGATGAGCAGGCCCACCAGAGACCGGCCCAGAGGGAACTGAAGACTGGACAACCCGAAGCTGTTAAGGAGCTTGAGAAAAATGTCCAGCCTCAACAGGTAATGAAACAGTCATGGTTTCACCCGTTTCTTGTATCTTACTCCTCGATAACGAGGTCTAACCGCTTATTTTTTGTGCCAACTTCTAATTCCCCTTACCGATTCCCAGAAGATTGTCATGTTACTCCCAATTCGAGAAGATATTTCTATTTGCATTGATTTCGCAGGAGTTCAGCACCCACTTTTGTTTGCGCACTAGTTCCGCTTAATACCTAATCAATGTTTTAGTTCTAGTCTTAACTCTAAAATTGACTATCAATTAACACAGAGTTGAGTACTAAATTTAATTTTGTTCATTCCAGAACTACAACGCGCAGCCTCAAGGAGCAGTCAGTTACGCGAGCTTCTCCCAAGGCTTACCAGCGCCGTCGTTCGCTCAGCCACAGCGTCAGCAATATCAACCACAACGGCAAGCTCAGCAACAGCAGCCGCAACAGTATCAACAGCCACAGCAATATCAACAGCCGCAACAGTACCAACAGCCACAACAGTATCAGCAGCCGCAACAACAGCAGCAGTACCAGCAAGTACAGTATCATCAACCTCAAGTACAACACCAAGCACCCCAGTATCAAGTGCCCCAGTACCAACCAGCGCCACAGCGGCAAATCATCTCCAAACCTGAGACTAATCTCATCGCCGTACCAGTGAAGCCAAACCAGAGGCTTTACTTCAGACAAGGACCTTCCATTCAACAACCACAAGTATATCAGCAGTACCAGGGTCAAGAGACACCAGGGTACCAAGCCGCCCCCTCTTTTCTCCCGGTCCAGTACTTTGGGAAATTCGCGCAGTCCATCTTCGGACAGTACCAACAGCAGTGAGGTGTAGGCAAATTGTGGGTAGTTAGGCTAGCTTATTGGTAAGAAAATTAAGGTGCTGAAAAGTATTTTTCACTGTGATGCCATATTCTGTACTTTAAGTTTGTAATAAAGTAAATATTAGCCAATTTGTTGTTTTTATTTCTAGCTTATGCAAAGTCTAGCTATTTGCCCAACTGTGGGACACTTAGCGAAGCTAGTATTCATAGTAACTTACATTCAGCATTGCAGAAGCAGAAAGGAAAACGAGTTATGAGAAAATGTCGGAGTAGCATTACCTACCTACGGCCCTAAATAGGGTGTAGTTAATTTACGACCAGTTATTGTACGACCTAATAATGCAACCTGATAATCCGTGTACATGGTACACGAAATACGGGTCGTGCATTATCACCCCGCACCCAACATGTACAAGCAGTACGAGCAAGGCCGTGTTTTATAAAGCTACAAGTTACAATTTACAAGCGGAAGTCTCTTTCTAACAAAAGGTGATAGAACGAGACTTCCGCTTATAAATTGTAACTTGTAGCTTTATAATACAGGGCCCTGATATTGCTCGACCTGTTATTGTAATAATTGGAATCCACTTTTAACTACTGAGACGAAATCGACGGACCGATTGGATTCCGATTATCAGGTCGTACATTTTCATGTCGTACATCATCATCATCATCATCATCACCAGCCTTCTTTAAGTCGCACTGTTGGGCATAGGCCTCCTCTCAGCCTCTACGACCTAAAACGACCTAATAATGCACGATCGTAATATTGCACGACCTGATAATCAGAAGCCAAAATGAACTCCGATTATCAGGTCGTACATTCCGTTCCGTACATTATTGTCTCCCCTTAAATAGAAGCGGGACAATCCCCGCCTGCGTGCACACGATAAGAACATAACATGCCACCACTTTCATGCAAATACGACCTGCCCGAACCCGAAAGGTGAGTGTGACACTAACAATACACTGGATGGCGTTTTGATAGGAGCAAAATGTTGATAAGTATCTTCTTTTTTAACCCCCGACGAAAAAGAGGGGTGTTATAAGTTTGACCTATGCATCTGTGTATCTGTCTGTGGCATCATAGCTCCCAAATGGATGGACCGATTTCGATGCGGTTTTTTTAAATCGAAAGCTAGTTTAATCGAGATGCTTCTTAGCTAAGCCTCATTAAAATCTGTTCACCCATTTTACTAAACTTTGAAATGACAATGTCGGGGTTTTTTCAACTTTTCTAAGTTGGTTGGGTTATTTAAACCTAACCTAATCTATGAGTTGAAATTGAACCAAAAATAGAACTTCTAGCTCTGAAACAGTTGATATTCAAAACACCAGTTAGGTACGAGTAGATGTCTTGAAAAGGTATCGCCGTTACCTTGTATCTGCCCATTTCAAACTCAAGTATTATTGTAAGTGCTCGCTTGTAGTAATGCTAATAAAGGCGCCAGAGATTTCAAATCGCGCATCTTTTCCCTTCAAACAAAACTAGCCTTACCTACCCAGGGATACCCTTTCATTTTCTTAAACGCTTTCTTAAGTAGCTAGCACACAGCGCGTAGCCACAGGGTGTCGTGAAAAGAACTGTGTGAAGCTGTGTTAAGGTTGTATTGGGGATGTCGTATAATAGTGGAGTAATAGAACTAGCTGAGTTCTCGTACATTTATGATGAGGTGAGATTTTATTGCGGTACATGTTTGCATCGTTTATTCAGCGAATGGAGTGTTTTACAAACGCCAAGTGCTACGCTGTAACTTATTGTGGGCTGTTTTGTATTAATGAGGGGGTTACTCAGGGTTGTTACAGGGTAAATGACAATTTGGGGAAGTGCTCTGAGGAACTGTGAAGTGCAACACGGAAAATTTTATTCTCGTAACTGGTATTGGTAGCTATTACGCTTTACAATGACCTGGCTATTTAGCAAACAATTTTGAAATAATGAAAAAACCTGTAGTAAGTATTCGGGTTTTAATAAACATGAAATTGTACGGTAATAATGACATGACAAGCAGAAGCAAGTCGACGGTTGGCAAGGAAGGGGGTTGCGATTCTAAGCAAATTGATCATAATCACGTCATTCTCCCACACTATAGTCTTGAAGATATCGAGCCGGGTTTCGAGATCTGCTCGATCTTCTGAAATCACGTGTAAATCAAATAAAAATACGACAGTGCGTCAAATTTACAACACCTCGCACGAATCAAAACATGTCACACAGACCGATCACCACCACCGACGATCACCACCGCGCGTTCCGGAACTCCATAAGAGCCTATTTATAAAGCACCAAAACCGCCGTTCAACGTTAGTTATTGGCCACCAGATAACCCATAAAAACGTTGATGTCATAAAAATATTCAAACTGGTAACTCTTACCTTCTAGAGGATAAAAAATACGTTAGGTATAAGTACCTAACGTATTTTTTAACAGAAACAGGTACTTTAACCTTTCATCTCTTGAAAAAAATGATTTTCGGTAAAGGAAAACATTGTGAAGAAACCTGTAGCTGCACGCTCCCGAGAAGTAATTCGATGGTGTGTGTGAAGTCCTAATCTGAACTGGACCCGCGTGAGAACAATAGCGCAAGCCCTCTTATTCTAAAAAAAGGCTGATGATGATGATTTAGGGATTCATAGCCAAAATTACAAAAACAGAACCCTCATAGTTTTGTCATTCTGTTGGTCCGTATATCACAGGCATTTTAAGAGTTATATTGAAGAAATAGTTAGTATGCATAGGTGTCTTGCGGAAGTTACTTTCAACAAACATTGTTTTCAACAGGATCGGATTTACCGTTTTTGAGTTATTGATAAAAAACTGCTCCTCAACAAAAGGGCGTAAGTGCCATGAAGTGCAAGTTCATTGATATTGCATTTCTTAGTAGTAACGTTTACGGAACCCTACACTAGGTAAGCTTCCTTGAAGAATTTAATCAACCAATTTACGCAGCATAATTAAAACTTGCTCCCTTACCTATAACTCTATAACCGCGCTATGGGACTATGCGAAGCTGTACCTCAGCTGCAAAGGTGCTGCGGCGCTTAAGGCGCTCTAGTGGTCGTAAAAGCAAGTTCGTTAGGCCTAAGTGTTGCCGGTCTTCACGCGTAATAGCGTTTTACAGCTTCTTTATTACCTTGTTACCGACTAGGTAAGTACTGATGTTGCTTTTGAAACCTAAATGTGTGATTTTTGAGCTCGTAATTCAGCGGGTGGAAGTTCTTTTTCCAGTGTTAGTGGTAATTAACGTTTACTTTTTACAAGCTTTCATAAAATTGCACTGTTAACGTGTCAAAGAAACTCGATATCGAGGTTTTTCCCCGGTTCGGACAGATATTCGTATGATGAATAGGTATGAATGCTTGCTCTCGGGTTTTGGATGCTTAATATGTCATTTATTCATAAGTATAAGTATGTTTATGCGTCGTCTAGTACCCAACATATAGTACAGGCTTTGCCTAGTTTGGGATTAGATCAATTGATGTCAATAAATTGTCTCATGATATTTATTAATATTCGCCCTGGATTAATCATGTCATTTACCAATCCAACTTATATGATAAGCAGTAAGCATGGTAGGTAATCTTATCAAGCGTTTAGAAACAGTTTCAGTTTTAAACAGTTGATCGTGATGCATGTAACTGCGTCGAAATATCGGGAGCTCATCAAACCTATAAGGTAATCGCGGTCAATATCCCGTTTTAATTGTCCAACACTTAGAAAGGCCTACACTTTAAATATAGCAACAAAACACAACGAAGTTTTTGCTAACAAGATTCTTTCAGGCGCTAGTTTTTACAAATTATAAGAGAGATCTTAAGCCTCACATGAAATTACAGTAAAATAGATCCAAATATTAGTTCAAAGCATGTTTAAATAACAGAAATTCATAGTGATTACAATATAAATGGGGAGGGACGGGCCCGAGTGTCATTGTCATGGTAAACGAGGCCTAAAGCGACAATGGACACAATGTGGCCATTATTACCCCGCTATATGGGGGGTATAATTGGAAGAGGTAACTTAGATCTAAAGTGACCGTGACCTTAGGAGACACAATGTTAAGTTCTTATGCCTGGAAGTTAGGGGATAGGGCTGGTTATAAGGGTTGATACTTGACTTGGGTGCAGAGCAAAAATTTAGTTTTATTAAGTTATTAAGTACACATGCCAATTTTTTAGTTATCCTCCTAGTAGATCTATACAGATAGGTATAGCTTCTTCTTCCAGGATACTAGAGTAACACATAATTCCTAAAAGCAGATAAAACTACTCATTTTATCTCCTTTAGATTTCAAGTGAATGCCAAGTTCCTGCGCTCCGACTTCTGGATCGTGTTTTATAAAGCTACAAGTTACAATTTACAAGCGGAAGTCTCATTCTATCACCTTTTGTTAGGAAGAGACTTCCGCTTGTAAATTACTATTGTAGCTTTACAAAACACGACCCTGGTCAGAGGTCCAAGTACGAATATTCAAATCCTGCGTAACGTTGTCGAGTTTGTATAACGTTTGGAACAGCGCCCGCCCGCGAGTGTATTTGGAACTAATATTTAGTATGAAGTTTCTCGATTAGGATACGATAACGTTATGTTACGCAGGAATCCAATATTCGTACTCTGGCCTTTGAGGGTGTGGTGAACGTCGCTTTAGGGAAGCTAGAAAAATCCGTAAGTCCTTGTAATACAATTGTTTTTGTATTTTTATACGTGTTCATTTTAAATTTCCAGCGCTTCGATTTCGTATTATACTGTGTAATATTTACTGGAACAGAATCAAATTGCTTACTAAGAAATGTTGTCGTAAGAAATTACCTGTCGTGAATATATTTGCTTGACCTCATATTTCTTTCGTCCGTTTTATCGGAAATGGCAAAAGATAGATTATTAGGTATAAGTACATCCAAATGTAACATGATAATAATATGGAACTAGCTTGAGCCTGAAATCGAATGTCTGGTTTAGATATAATTGTAAATATTTTTAACATAAAACGTTTTTTCCGACTGTACTTTTTGTTAACTGTACTTATATTGTCATCCAACTCACATATCCATACCAAATTTCAAGTCAATTCGACTATGGAAGTCGGTCAAATTTAACTTGCAAGATTTGACCAGAACTCATACATTGCAAGTTATAAAAAGCTTGTAAAAATGTATCGCCACTTTTCCTAATAAAACTTACTACCTTTCACCGGCTGTTAAACAAATACTTACACAACAATGGGCCTTTTGGGAAGCAATAGCAAAGCAACTAGAGGTGCACCGATTGTGGGTTTTGCCGAATCTCGAATTCGGCTAATGTTCGGTTTAAATACTTTAAATTGTGTGCCGAAGCCCAAGTTCGGTCGAAGTTTAAAGAACATTCGGTTGAATTTCGCGCGCTTTAAGTAGCCCGATCATAGACAAATGGGCCCAATGAACATGAACAGGTCAGATTGTGTTCGTTCTGACGCTTGTAATTTTATTTCGCTCACGACGAGCCGTCACCTCGCGGCACAGCGTTGCCACAGCCACCGCAATGCCATGTTTTTCATTGATGAAATTATAGGTTGGTAAATCTACCACATACGGTCTAAAGAAAAACGAGCCTACCTATTTCTTAAAGGGCTGGCAACGCATCTGTGCCTTTGACTGCTCGTTTTCCCCCTTTTATATATAAAAAAATAATTAATACCGTAGCAAATCTATTAGCGTAGAAAAATCTATGGCAATTTAAAATGGTCGCATTTTGCTAGATTTCTTTTTGAGTTAAACTTGTGTCCACTTTCCTATTTTTTTATTTATATTTATGTAAGCTAGTTGCTGCTAGTCCTGCAGATCGATTTCACCGAAATTCGGTCGGAGACGAAGTTCGGTAAAGGATGCCGAAGTTCGGTAAAATCTGCCGAATTTCGGTTATACCGAATGTGAAACGAATTTCGGTGCAACTCTAATAGCAACCCTCACGGTCACACGTCCGCCAACGTCGCACTATGCTAATGTAATGGTACGCGTGGACTCCCCTGTTTAGGATAGAAGAAAACCCTCAATATACCTACCCATATTCGGGAAGATTTAGCGATATTTTTACCCGATTCCGAAGAAGGGTTATGTTTATCGATCGTATAATATTATGTAGGTGTCATGTAGGTTAGCCCGACTGACATACATGAGTGGTTGGTGTGGTGGTACATACATACATACATACATACCGTCACGCCTGTTTCCCAGAGGGGTAGGCAGAGACCACGGACTTCCTCTTGCTACGATCCTGACATACAACCTTTGCTTCTCTTAATCTCATAACATTCTTCATACATTGTCTTCGATTTTGGATACTCCTGACCTGTCCTTTTTCCAAAATATCACCGATTTGATCGGAGTACGTTCGCCGAGGTCTTCCCTTTCCCACTTTTCCATCCCACTTGGTGTGGTGGTATCGGTAGGTTATATTTTATTATAATTATTCTAGGTGTGACCACAATATTATAAACTTATTAGTGGCTCTGTGAACTTTAGACCTCGCAACCTCATTTTTAAACACTTTTAGTATTTTTTTTTTATTCTAAAAATCGAATACCTAGATAAAAAAACTATACAGAATACGTTTTAATGAACCGTCAAGAATTCAGCCAGGGCTTGAGTAAGTTCAAGTGAACACCAATGTAAATCTTTTATTTGGAAAAATAAATAAATGAAAAATCACCTATAAGTACATACAATCATTGCATCTGCTGGTAGACAGTACGCATAGGATTTTTTTTTTATTTAGACTTACTAAACCCCTGGCAAAATTTTTGATATTTCATTAAAATGCACCTTGTATACAGAATGTTACAAAAATACCCGTAAAGCCGAAGCAAACCCCAACCCCAATTTTTTTTCGGGTTATTTTGTAACACGTTGTATAACTAGCGAACCTGCTCACAAAATTTCACGAGAATCAGTTCTTTGAGAAATGCTGCCTGTAGAGGAGAAATCCGGACACAGAACGAAAGAATTTTTGTCCAAACTGTCAACAAAACAACAGGCCCCCATTTCACCATCTTTACAATTGTCAGATTAATGACAATTCAAACTACATTTCTGTGACAATATGAAGCGCGCTAAAATAAAAGCTCTTCAAGTCAGCAGTTGACAAATCCCAAACAGGTTACACGTGCTCGCCTTCCTTCCTTTAGCCTTGCCGCCATTTCCTCCAAGATTAGCCTTCGAGCTAGCTGACCCGCGGAGGCTGTGAATTGAGGTCACTCACATTGTCTGCAGTTTCCTAATTACAAGAGGATATCATATAACCAGAGCTTCGCATTAGGTTTTACATGATTCGCGGTTAATTAGTTAGACATAATGAGAACGGGATATTGACCGCGATTACCTTATAGATTTGACGAGCTCCCGATATTTCGACGCAGTTACATGCATCATACGGTGGATGTGGAGAGCACAAGACTGGTCCGGGTGGAGAGACTTGAGGGAGGCCTATGTCCAGCAGTGGACGTCTTTCGGATGCAAGTTGCGGAAAGTTTCCAAAAAGCTGGAAAAGTTGTCGGAAATCTCTTTAAAGGTTCATAGAAATATAAGAAATTTTCGTTTTCAAAGTTTCAAACTGTGAGACAGATGTGAGACATTTCTGAAACTTTCCCATGTGGGAAATTTCGCAATTTTGGAAAGTTTCCGACGGCACATCAGGCTCCTGTTTCACCAACGTTACAAGTGTCAGTTTTTCATGACAATTCGGTGTCAGTTACTGACTTGAAGAGCTTTTCATTTGTTTTACTTCAAATTGGCAAAGAAATGTAGTACGAATTGTCATTGAAAACTGACAATAAAATTGTAAAGTTGGTGAAATAAGGATCAGTATATCATGATCACGGGCAAACTGACGAAACGACGGTAGATACTGATGTTGCGCAGACCGGGCGGTGTCCATCCGCGTTTTTCGCCGGGTTCTTGTATCGGGAGCTTGTTAAATCTACATATATAAGGTAATCGCGCTCAATATCCCGTTCTCATTATGTCTGATATAATTATGACCTAATGCAAAGCTCTGGTTATAAATTTGTAGGAAGACGTTACTTGATCATAGAGCAGTGATTTCTAATATTTTTACCCGACTTCCGATAGTGTTATGTTGTAAATTAATGCCTTCCGAAAGACTCGAAGGTGCAAACTTGGGCTTGAACCAGGCCCGAACCCACGACCTTCGGCTTGAGAGGCCATAGGTCTAACCACTTAATTATGTTTATAAAATGTATGTTTTCTCCCGTTAAGGAAAAAGTAGCCTAGATTCCCATCCCGTGCGAACTTTGCTTCTAGCAGCCATTCCCAATATTATTTCTATCTTGTTTTGATCTACTAACAATAAATAAAAACATCTATCCTTGCCGTCTCAATAAACTTACTGTCTGTAGGTAACACAATGTCTGCATGCTATCTGTAAGATGATCCACCGTCCCATTGACAGATAGCATGCAGAAATTGTACTACCTACCGATAGTAAGTGTATATTAGGGACGGCAAAATTTAAGACGTTTCCCTGAGAGGATGACCTTGAACGCTTCGCGCCTTCCTCACCTCACCTCACTTCTACTAAACAACTTCGTTTTAGTGACGACATCTATTAAATATCGGTCTAACTTCATTTTACACAGTGTTATCACAAATAACGCGTCTTTTCGAAAAAAAAAAATTTTTTTCAAAATTCGCACTGATTACGTAAATTACTTATTTAACATTTTTAAAATATTCTAAATAAAGGCCTGGTGCCCAGCAGTGGGACGTAAATAGGCCGATGAGGATGATAGTGATGATGATTATAAAAAGGTATTTTAATAATGTTAAACATAGAATTCCTAGCCTATTAAATTCTCTATACATTGGTGTATGTGACAAGTCAAAGTAAATTATGCTTATGATGAAGTAACAGAATATTAATTGCAACTTGACTTACTTGTGATGCAGATATTATAAGTATTAAATAGGAACAAAAAAATATGAAACATAGAAAAACAAGTTAAGACGTTATAGATACGAGGGCTGTTTGATAAGTACCCGTTTTCTAAATATATTAATATCACTGGCCGCAAATAAATATACCACCTTTTTAAGCCATTTTTCAGAGGCGGGAAAATTAAAAAAAATGGCATTCTTTTGTTTTTTTTCTCATTTGACAACGATTCAGTGAAGGCGTGAACTTAAAATTGTTAAAATGGAGAAAGAACAGTATCGGTCTGTAATTAGATTCTTATTTTTGGAAAGAAAAACATGTGATGAAATAAATGTAAGAATGCAAGCGGTTTACCATGAATGTGCTCCTTCTATGACAACCGTCAGATATTGGTATAACGAGTTTAAGCGGGAGAGAACAACCGTCTTTGATGAGGATCGCCCAGGCCGGCCAGTTGAGGTGACTATGGTTAAGAAAATTGAAAATATCGTTTTAGCCGACCGCCGAATTAAACGTCGACAAATCATTGATGCTATAAACGTTTCAATCGAGAGGGTACAACACATATTAGAAGAAAAATTGGGTATGAAGAAAGTATCGGCGAGGTGGGTGCCGCGTTTACTCACGGAGGAGCAAAAACGGAACCGACTGACTACTTCGGAGCAGTGTTTGGCCGTGTTCAAACGTAACCCGAAGGAGTTTCTGCGTTATTTCGTGACCGTGGACGAAACGTGGGTCCACCACTACACCCCGGAAATGAAAGGGCAGTCGAAGCAGTGGATTTTACCGGGTGAACCTGCTCCAAAGAAAGCAAAAACCGTCCCATCGACTGGAAAGGTCATGGCGACCGTTTTTTGGGATTCGCAGGGTATTATACATATTGACTATTTAGAAAAGAGAAAAACAATAATAGGGCAGTACTATGCCAATTTATTGGATGAATTTGACGCCGTGTTGAAGGACAAACGACCCCATTTAAAAAAGAAAAAAGTACTGTTTCATCACGACAACGCCCCGGCTCATTCGTCCAGAGTTGTGACGGCTAAATTAGCACAGTTACGCTACGAACTATTGTCTCACCCCCCGTATTCTCCAGATTTGGCCCCATGCGATTTCTTTTTGTTTCCCAACCTAAAAAAAATGGCTCGGTGGCAAGCGATTTGGATCAAATGACGAAGTCATTGCCGCCACAGAGGCCTATTTTAATGACTTTCCAAAATCATGCTTTTTGGATGTTTTATTGAAGCTTGAGTACAGGTGGAACAAATGTATAGAGTTAAAAGGTGACTACTTAGAAAAATAAATGCATATATACAAAAAAAAAAAAATTTCCCATAAACGGGTACTTATCAAACAGCCCTCGTACTTAATGTATTTATAATTATATTTTATTTTTATCGTTTAAATAATTTACAGAAAGGTTCTAAAAAGCAGCCGTTTCAGCGTCTGGGTCAGGGAAGCGCCTTAAGATAGAAAGATGTTTTTACCCGACTGCGAAACGCGAAGTAGGGTAATTTATCGTCAGTAAAGCAAAACAAGTGATAGAATGGTAGAATTAATATTGGGGACGGCTGTTAGTACACTGATATTACAGAGGACAAAGCTGGAATGACAAACATGCATGTACAATTTGGTAAATACGGAAGTTGTGGTTATAGACGATACATGTAGGATGACCCACTTGTGCGATGTAATGCGAGAGGCGACCTAATGGCCTGTCGCTTGGACCCTCGAGTGATTATAAGCTGTGAGCTGAAATGTGAGTTAAGGGGTTGATACCTAGTCACTCATCGGTACGTCCCTATCGTATAGAGTAGTGATTGAATCAGTAGGTCTAGCACAATTCACAGTGCGACTTCTATCTCGCGCGTGAACAACTGTCCGTCTTTTTCTGTCACTCAGACGGGACGGGTAATATAATTTCGCGCGACAAACAAAGTCACATTCAGTCATGCCAGTCCTACAGTGAAGAATCACGATGACTGAGCGACAACTGACAAACAGACACCCGTGCTAGCCCTACAGACCTACTGTAGAATTTTATGTTCGTCGTCCAAAGAACCAATAATTGACTTCGTTCAAATTCTACGACTTCGGTGATGAATGAAAGCGAGTGCAAAATTATGTTTCCGAGAAACCAAGAGGTATCTAAAAGTAAGTTAACAAAACACATGATCTTAATGGCTAACTTTTTGCATTTTTTTTTTTACGGTTTCCCCTTTAAAATCAAATGACTGACCCCGGGAATCGAAGCCGAATAATTAACATTCTGTGTCACATCCCGACCATTTAGTATTCACCAAGGTTAGTGTTAACAATCCTTAACAATCATCATCATCATCATTTCAGCCGAAAGATGTCCACTGGCTGGACATACGCCTCCCCCGCGGCTCTCCACTCAGACCAGTCTTGTGCTTTCCGCATCCACCGCGGTCCCGCTGTCCTTAACAATAAAACAACAAAAACGTTTTGTTCAGTCAGCAGCAGAAGTAGTTAACCAACCGAAGCGGTCACAATGATCTAAGCACGGCTCTATTGTTATAGGCATAAGAGCTTGTGCAGATTATTGTGACCGCTTCGGTTGCTTAACTACTTCTGCTGCTGACTGACAATTCTTTGATTTGGCTGGCTTGTCTAGATTCCTCTTTTTCATCTCTCTTCTTCTTAATCGTTCCCCCATTACTGAAGATCGTGACTCCTTAGACGATTCGTGGTCTGCCTCGAACCGATCCGGTCCAACGCCCGGTGGAGGGCGGCGCTGACTGGTAACTCCAGCTGTTCAGAGATCTGTGCCCTAAGCACGACTTGTCGAATCCTGCGTCACGTAAAATCGAATAGTAAACTATAACGAGTTTGTATGACGTTTGGAACAGCGCGTTTGGAACTAAAATTTAGTATGAGATTTCTCGATCTCGATACGATAACCGAAACGTAACGCAGGATTCGACAAGTCGTGCTTAGGGCACTGGTCCGACCACCTCTTCGGGCTTCTGCCTCTGGGTCTTTTGCCTTCAACCTTTCTTGGTAGTGACACCAGTTTATCCAAATTGTAAGCGTCATCATGGACTTTTCTTGGGAGTTTAAACGTGCCATAATACCACCACCACACCACGTACCACTATAGCTGACCATCCGAAGAATAGCTAACCAACCGAAGCGGTCACAATGATCTCAGGAGATCTTGTTAGAGACATAAGAGCTTGTGCAGATCATTGTTACCGCTTCGGCTGCTTAACTACTTCCGCTGCTGACTGTTCGTAAGTTAACAATTCTCTGATTTGGCTGGCTTGTCTAGTATCCCCATTGTTATAAAACCTTCAAAAACCCATAGTATATAATGTTATATATTATTGTCTGATAATTATTATTCCAGCGGGCGTAACCGCTCGCGGAAGCTGCCAGTTCCGGCCGATTCAATTTTCCTGACGATGGCCCGGCGTTATTTAGTATGCTGGGGGCGCTGTTCGCCACCTGTGACAGAAGAAAAATAACAGTAAAGATAGGGATGGTACACCTTGTAAAAATTATTATCTATATCGGGGACGAATGATAACACGCACAGGCTGGTTACAGACTGAATTTATTCAATATACCCACTTCTTACATTCACAATACTCGTGGATATTCTACATCTCCCTTTTCAGGAAAAACGAGAATTAAATTAAAGTAATACATGCACTGCTTATTGGAAGTTAGGGTCTATAAATGAGAAATAAACGTTATACGATCAATAGCTTTCTTTTATTTAATTATATTTGTACTAGGAAGCAATGACACATCCGTTCTCTTTCCTATCTGAACAGCGAGTGAGGATACCCTCATTATACAAACTTAATAGTGACAGTTGTTTTAACATGAATAGGTAGGTACTCCGATTTACACACATTAGTTAATGATTAATTTTTGCACCATAGATAAGTAGAATAAATCAACACGCCCCCTCAAAAATCAATCCTTAATGTTTTCTACGCTTGAGACAATAAAAGGCTATTTAAATAATCATACATCAAAGTACACTGAACTTACAGTTACAACTTTTGAAACTTTGTTTTAATCTATAACGGAACGTATATTACTTCCAAGATCATTCTGGGAAATATGTACAACATTATGGCCCAACATTTATTGCATGGATTAGGGAAAACCCAGAAAAACATAATCAGACCATTATAATAAAAAATATACTTTTATAAACACAGTTATTAATTTTATACTATATTCTAGTTCCATATTTCTTCTCATTTCTTGATAACTGCCCGTAGGCAACGGCTTTGTCAAAACATCTGCCAGATATTGAATAGTAGGTATAGTTTCATCATCATCAAACTCAGGAGTTTCTTCCCATCGTCTCTCCAATAAGCCAGCTTCTTAACCTCCTGATACGACACAACACCGGCCTTTTCCCTACCTATATAGTTTTGCTTTACTATATTCTTGACTGAATCAGGCATTTTCCTGTGGAGTTACATATTCCAAAACTAAGTATATTCTTGTCAACTTGCTCTCTGAAAAATGAAACTTAAAATGATATGTTTTAATCACTTATGATTAGTGGAATAATAGTACATTGTGCATGAAGGGCGGTAAGAAGGGTATTACTAACGAAAGTCTATTAGAAGGCCGACGCCGAAGGCGGAGGGCTTTTAATGAATTGAGTTTGTAATACCCTTACTGCCCGTGATACACACAATGTTTTTCATCACATTTGCGAGGAAATAAATACATACAACAAAAGGCAAAAAATCTATTTATTAAAAGTTTGGTCTTCACATACAGAAGACATATTTTACTAAGTACAGGCAGTACCTCCGTAAATATTAGATTAAGTATATACGATTATAAATATAAAACTCGGCAGTCTGCAACAAATAATAGTTTTGAGATTGTCAACTTTTTCCAATGGAGACTTCAGACTTCCAGTACTTCCACAGATAATGATAAAAAACGCGTTTAGAAACTGGAAAGACGAAAGCCCATCCATACAGCCAGTTTTTATCGTTTTCAAAATTAAATTCACTGAAATAATTGCAAAGTAAACTCAAATAGTTTTAAAACACAATAATAACGTTTAAATTAAGTAATACTTATTTGTAGAAAACGTTAAAAACCATTTTTGATTTAAAACCTCCTTAGTGTGGAATGACATATTATACCTACTTACCTACGAGTGAACGCCATATTTTTTAAAACTAAACTCATAGTCCCTTGGGAAAATTACAAATTACCTATTACTCCCGTAGGAATAATTTAGGCCATTGTCCTTCAGTATGCCTGCGTACAATACGACGCTTTACGAGCAAGTGTGATGAAAAATTATTTGCTAAGCTAGAGACTTAATAAACCACAAAGCTTCTATAACAGCTTCATACAACGCCATTCATCCAGCCTCAGCAGACGAAGCTGCTATTAACGTTTCTCTCTTTATACTCCGAGCTTGTAATCTCAGTTTTTAATGCATAACTAGTAGTACTTTTACTATCATAGTGATCTTAACCACCCCAACTTTTACGTCGACTGAATACTGTTTCTGATATTTATGTTAAGACCTGTTTGTAACGTATTTTAGCAAATAAATATTTCTATTTCTATTTCTATTTCCAAACAGAATCTACATATTAACCCACATAAAACAACACTACAGGTACTTCTTTCATAGGTCAATTTAAGGTCTATTGTACCTTTCAGATACCTTCATACCCGTTTTAGACATAGCCAGAACTATTTGTTATTTTTATTTGTACAGCGATACATTTCCGGATGTTTTATTACTCATTTGCTGGAATAAAGTAAAATGTACCTAGTAACATACATACATACGTAAGTGTACATAAGTGTAATAATAGTAATCTCCTAGCCGGTTTCGGCTACAGCGACTGCTAGCTAATTCTGAATAAAACAGGCTATTAATTGTTTGCTCTTTCATGTGCCCTAAGATGGCTGCAGTAGCCAAACTTATAAGTGTACTGTGTACTTAAATCAGGTAATATACATACATATATATCAATAAGTGTATCAAAGACCCTATGAGGTTAATGCCTTGGTCTCAGTGGAAGGTTTCGCAGGCAATTTGTATGGAAATAGCCTTTTTAATGACTGTATCTTTTGATTGCGTTGACTTAGAAGGTTGATTTTTTCACAGCATCAAGGGATCGCAGGTTTGAGTATTTGATATTAATTTCAGCATGCTACCTCCACGCGTTCCAGAGAAAAAGGGTCTTGACAGACAGACAGACATACAGACAGACGGACAACAAAGTGATCCTATAAGGTTCCGTTTTTTCCTTTTGAGGTACGGAACCCTAAAAATAAACAATATTACATTTTTGATAGATTAATTATCCGTCCGCCTATGGAGGGTTATGTTTTTCTAAAAAATAATTGACACCCCGCTCAAAATAAACATTACGATTAATATTTTTAACATGAAACTACCGTGAGATTCAATCATATTAAAATAAAAGGGTCAATCACCCGACATTTTTCATGTTTCATGTGTGTGTGTTTTTGTGTTTGTTGCGTCTTCGTTTCACTACCGCCGAAGCGTGTGCTCCCAGTGAAAGGACTACGAATTAGTCCGAAGCAATAATATCGGGCTATACTCGACTGACATCGTGAGTGATCCGTTTATTTCACTACGACATCATTTATTACGAATTATTATTGATAACTGCACAGCCAATCTATATAGTTGTACCTACTTAGCATCATAAAAAAAGTTTTGTTTTTTTTACTTTTCGTACTGTTTTCGTGGCACTGTGTCGGATCAATGATGGATGCCGCTGAATTCGGCAGTTTTTGCGCCGTTCATATCGTGTCGGCTGCATTTCACGCAGGATTGCGGTAACAGCCACAGTTTTATGTGTCGCCACTGTCGCATGATATGGTATGACGACCGGGTAGCCCAGTGGTTAGAGAACCCTGACTATGAAACTTGATGAAGCCCAAGTTCGATCCCGGGTCGGGGCAGATACTTGTTTGATGAATACGAATGTTTGTTCTCGATTTTTGAATGTTTAATATGTATGTTTTTTTAGATTCCAATAAATTTATTTATAATACAATTACATGTCATTTTAAAATAAATAATGTCACACAACAACAAAATTAGTCAAATAACCCGCCCCGCGTCATTCCAGGCGCAAAGGTACCCAGCACGCTCACCGCGTTACCCCTTTGAACCGCGATGGACAATCTTTGCACCAGAAACGACCCGGAGCGAGGGTCAAGACCCCTCTTATGAAGACGGCCCCACTTCTTTAAAAAAACGTTTAGCCTCAGAGCCCCAACAACCAGTCGTCTCCACCGCAAGCGGGACAAACAAGTAGTTTGTGAGTGCCGAGTTATTCACATTGTTATGGTTTTAAGCGTAGGTAATGGTTGATTATTTTTAAAAAGCGTTTTTTTTAATAAAAAGATATATCAAGATTGTTACCTTCTTTTCAATGCTAAAATAAATGAAGTATACATGACTAGGTAACTTAAGTGAACAGCAAACAATAAAGCAACTATTTACACTTAAGTAAGCATTACATATTGAACGAATGGAGCACAAACTTTACCCATTAATATTTAACTAACAAAAGACATTCACCTATTGACTATCTTAATGGCTTGATCGAAACCGAATAGAGCAGAAAACAGAACAGTAAATTCGTTAAAAATGAAGACTATTTCTTTAGAAATGCACCGCATTTTTTTTATACGCCGAGGAAGGCAAACGAGCAAGTGGGTCGGTCGGTAAGTGATCACCACTTTCCATAGACACCCGCAACCCCGGAGGCTTTGCAGATGCGTTGCCCACCTAGAGAACTAAGATGAAATGTCTCTTGTGCCCGTAATTACACCGGCTGTCTTACTCTCCACACCGGAACACAACAGAGCAATCACTGCTGCTTAGCGGCAGGATTAGCGCGTAAGCCGCCGCTAAAGGGATCAGTCTGCAAATCAGCGCTGGGTTCCTGTCGCCATGTAACCTAGCATATGCTGAGATCGGTACCCATTGCCGGAACGTAAGCTAGTTTATTTTTTTAATGTGTTTTTTATATAATTCTTTTAGGTATGTTGTGGCAATAAATTATTTTTTATTTTATTTCATTTATGATAACGATCCGGACGGACCTCGCACAAGGTCCTACCACCCGCAAAATCATGTAATCATGTGTCAAGTATTTCAAGATACTTATAGTCGTGAAAATTTAAAGACTTATCATGGTTTTTAACATGAAACTACCGTGAGACTCAATCATAGTGAAATAAAAACGGATCACTCACGTATATAAGTTGAATTTAGCCCGATATGTTTCGGACTAATTCGTAGTCCTTCCTCTGGGAGCGCACAACTCGACTTATATACGTGAGTGATCCCTTTTTATTTCACTATGACTTATCATGGTCTTTGGAACCTCATTAAAACTAACTTTACTACTACTACTACTAACTCGCGGGGAACACGTTGCGTAAACGCCTCAATACAAAACTCGCTCGCAAATCGCTGGTGTGATAAGGCTGTAACATTACCAATCCTTTTCTTGAAATCTCGACATTCACTATTAAAATAGAACGAATATATTATATAACGTTATAATACTAGCTAGCCGTTACCCGCGACTTTAGCTGCGTATAAATTCGACTACGCAATTTTTTGGGATTAAAAGTAGCCTATACGTTATTCTGAGGTATAAGCCATAATTGTAAACAAATAAATATTGATAACGGGACAATTTTCAGAAATTTACCTAGTTCCAAATAAGGCAAAACCTGTACTATGGGTATTAGACAACGGATACACATACTTATATAGATAAACACGTACTTATACGTATACATTAAACATCCAAGACCCGAGAACAAAGATTCGTATTCATCATACAAACATCTGCCCCAACCGGGGATCGAACCCGGGACCTCAAGCTTCATAATAGTCAGAGGGTCTCTAACCACTAGGCTATTCGGTCATCAATATTACTGTGAAATTTCATCAAAATCTAGTTAATGCGTGAAAGAGTAAAAAACATGCAAACAACCATACATCTATCCACAAACTTTCGCGTTTATAATTTTAGTAGGACCAAACCATTATCAATCTCCGAAACAAGTCTTAAAACTGTTGTCAAACAAAATGTGTCGAATTCCTGTCGCGAATACCAACGCGAATGAGAGCAGGTGTGTATCGAATAAATATCGGCGATAAATATCGGATAGATAATAAATCGGCGGATTGCCGGCAATTTGTTGCGCGAGGTCGCTGTCCTTTCCCCGAGAGGCTAGAGAATTGGCGGGCTTGTAACGCGATCTGTTACGGTCAAATGTTTAAGCTAGGGATCTTTCGAAGTCTCGCAAATAGTTAGGCCTTTCGCGCCTATATTCATTATCATGCCAGCCGACAGACGTCCACTGCTGGACGGCGTTCCCCCCAAGGCTCTCCACTCAGACTGGTCTTGTGCTTTCCGCATCCACCCCGCGGTCCCGCGATCTTTACCAGGTCGTCACTCAATCTTGTTGGAATCCGACCGACAGCTCCCGATCCTTGGACGCCATTTGAGAACCTTCTGACCCCATCGGCCATCAGTCCTGCGAGCAATGTGCAAAGTTTCGCAATTTTTCGGGCTATGTCGGTAACCTTAATTGGTACACACAGCATACACGCACACAAATGCACACACACACATAAATACAAACACAACACTACACATATATTGACGACCGAATAGCCTAGTGGTTAGAGACCCTGACTATGAAGCTTGAGGTCCCGGGTTCGAATCCCGGTCGGGGCAGATGTTTGTGTGATGAATACGAATGTTTGTTCTCGGGTCTTGGATGTTTAATATGTATATAAGTATGTGTTTATCCATATAAGGATGTTTATCCGTTGTCTAGTACCCATAGTACAGGCTTTGCCTAGTTTGGGACTAGGTCAATTGGTGTCAATTTGTCCCATGATATTTATTTATTATTATTATTCTACTGCGGATATCATCATTTCTGATTCTATTCCGCAGAGAAACCCCGAGCATAGCCCTCTCCATCGCCCTCTGAGTGACTTTGAGCTTCCTTATGAGGCCCATCGTTAGCGCCCACGTCTTAGATCCGTAAGTCATCACTGGCAACACACACTGGTCAAAGACTTTTGACTTCAAACACTACGGTAAGTAATTTGGACGAAGAGACACTGCGAAGCTTCCCGAACGCTGCCCAGCCCAGTCGGATTCGACGAGTGACCTCTTTCTCGAAGTTGAACCTACCTCTGGACCGTTATTCATCAACTCCTCCTTCCTCAATCCTTACAATAAACCAGCACTTGCACGCCGATCGGTATGCCAGCCTGTTCTTCTTATTTATTTTATCTTATTTATTTATTTAGTTTTGGTTAAGTACTCATAAATAAATCTATTTCTATGATGTATTTGCAGTTTATAAAGGTACATTTGTGTATCGTTCCGTGAGTCACAGACGGTTCTGACGGAAAATCAGCGCTGCAGGCGTCTAACGCCTCAGCATAATGCTGAGTCAGCGACCGTTTCACTTTTGCGAGGACACACTCCCTTGAGAAGAAATGTGTGAAGTTGTGTGTATTTTCTTGTATTTGTGTGTCTTCTTGTGAAAGTGAATAAATGTCTTCTTTCTTCTTCTGTCTTCTTTAACTCAACAACTTCGAGCGCAGAGCCTCCAATTATTACGGGAGTTGGTACAACATGGACATTGGACATTTTTGTACTATAAGTACATACTTTAATTTGAAACTGCTCTCTTCGCGGCCCGTCACTTTAAGTTCCCACGGCCGGCGCCCGCGCCGCCACATCGCCGCTCGGCGCGCGCGCGACCGCACGGGCGACCCAAACATGCGCCAGTGCTGCCAGTGCCACTAGTGTGTGAACTGTGTAACTAAGGTGAGCTAGTGTTTCAATTTTTTTTACAACAGTTGCTCGAAAAGTGGCACCTTTTGTAGCTACGTATCATGCGGAAAGTTGAGGTTTTCGTACTAGTGCTTTTTACTTTTCCAAGGAGCCGGTGGAGGAAGACGGAGCCGAGCCCCGGCGGGTGGTGGTGGGACACCTCGTGCCGGCTCACCTCCTCTCTGTTATGTTTTATTTTATTTTATATCTCAATGGATGTTGTAGGGCTCTAATTTAATAAATAATAATAATCATCATGGGACAAACTGACACCAATTGACCCAGTCCCAAACTAGGCAAAGCCTGTACTATGGGTACTAGACAACGGATAAACATACTTATATACATACTAAACATCCAATACCCGAGAACAAACATTCGTATTCATCATACAAACATGTGCCCCGACCGGGGATCGAACCCGGGACCTCCAGCTTCATAGTCAGGGCTTCTAACCACTAGGCTATTCGGTCATCTTTATTTCAATATGATAAGGCTGACTTGCAGTGACCTGGGTGTCTACACTTAAATAACCTAGTGGTTAGAAACCCTGACTACGTAGCTTGAGGTCCCGAGTTCGATCCCCGATCGGGGCAGATGTCTGTATGATGAATACGAATGTTTGTTCTCGAGTCTTGGATGTATTATAAAATTTGTATATAAGTATAATATTGTCTAACTACATAATTTTGTTTATCTGTTGCCTTGACCCATAGTACAGGCTTTGCCTAGTTTGAGACTCAGTCAACTTGTGTCAAACTGTCCTACTGATGTTTAATCTTTAATTGATTTATTACCATAATTGCACTTACATAATACATTCCACTCGCAATGTAGACTAGATACGGCGACCTTGCGGTGCTGATTTTGGCACCTGCGCTCATGCAATCAAAGTAGAACCTGATTTTAACTGACCACATAGTCCACACACGACACGTTGTAACAAAGTATTTGTTTACTTATTTTGAAAGTGCCAATATGTATAAATTCCCTTACTATAAAAACACATTGCGATTTTTAAGAGACCTTACGAAGAGCGTCAGAGGTAAGAACCGGTGTAAGATTAGAAATAATTGTCCTTTGGTTTAAATACGGAATTCATCTCTTTTAAACTTGGCGCTATTCGTAGAAGCAAAATTAGGCCAAAATAAAAAAATAATTGATTGGAAGTTCCCAAGAATTCCCACATATTTTAGTCATTTTGCAACTGAAGTCCCTACTTTGTTTTAAATTTGGCTAACAAAGCTAATTTATAGCACGATTTAAAGTACATTCAGAGAAACAACAATTTTATACTTTCAAATATTTGATACAATATATCGAGCCGCGTCAACATGCTTAACAAATAAGATCAACTCTAATATTTGGCACCTTCCCTAATTCACAGAAATATTTGTCCTAATGTAATGTTTGGTCTAATGATCGTTTGACCCAATGGAAATTACACTGAAAATGCTCACTTTTCAGCAAAGGTATAAAATAAACGTAACCTAACCTATTCTACATCATCATCGTCAAACTTAAGAGTTACACTCTTGTCGGTGGAGTTTCTTCCAATCATCTCTCCTATAAGCCAGTTCCTTTGATCTCCTGATACGACACGACCCCGGCCTTCTCCTTTATCTGGTCCATGTAGCTTCGCCTAGGTCGACACTCTTCTACTCTGTCCTCCAATTTTTCCTTCTAAAATGGTCTTAAGGATGGTCTTATTCTACATAGTCCATGTAAAAGATATTCCGAAATATTTTCAGTTTCAGCTGGAGAAAAATTTGGTCAAACATTTTTAGGTTAAGTTAGCAGGTTGAGCTATTGAAATTAAGATGTCAAACATTGGGAATGTTTGTTTTCAATTCGTGTGAAAATAATTTCACATAACCAACTTCGAGAAGTTGAAAAACCCCCGACATTGTCATTTCAAAGTTCAACATTTCATAAACGGGTGAACTGATTTTAATGAAACTTATCTCAAAACCATCTCGATTAAACTAGCTTTCCATTAAAAAAACGCATAGAAATCGATCTACTCATTTGGGAGCTATGATGCCACAAACATATACACAGATACACACCTCTTTTTCGCTGCAGGCTAAAAATGTGTTAAACTATTTAGAACATAGAGTATCAACTAATTGGCAGTTCACACCGCGAGACACTTCACACCGATAACTAATGGGGGCCTTAATCAAATCCGCTGGCAACTAATTGCTGACCGTTTTGAGAGACTAGATATTAGCGTAGAATTATGGAATGAGGCAAACCACAAGTGATATTAAACGCTTTAAGACATACTCGTATTATTTGATACCACTATATACGTACTCTAAACTATATTTGATTTGATATAATATACCTACTAGCTTATGCCCCGCGGCATTTCCCCGTGAAATATTTCGAAATTGGGCTAGTTCCCTATCCCGCGGGAATTTCAAAAAATCCCAAATGATTGCCAAATTTCAAGTCTCTGGGTCTGTCAGTCAGTCACGGCACTGTTTTAATATATGTATAGATAGAAGATATAGATAGATTTTCTTTTAGACACCCGAATTGTAGGTCTACCCGTGATCATGATACATGTAACTGCGTCGAAATATCGGGAGCTCATCCATACATTGTAGGGTAATCGCAAATCATTTAAAACTGGTATTTACACTGTTTTTAACTCCCGACGAAAAAGAGGGGTTATAAGTTTGACCTGTGCATCTGTGTGTATGTGTATCTGTTTGTGGCATCGTTGCTCCCAAACATTTGTAAGTTGGTTCTAAAAAAATTACCCCCTAAATATGCACGGTTTGTAAGCGATAATAAGAACCATAAAAAGCGACTCTATGATAATCCCATACTTTGCTTCAGCATTGAGCGGCGCATGAGCGAAATACAAAAACACCCATTCGCTATAAACGTTCTGGCAATAATTTCTAGTTCGACATAGTTCCTTGTTAGAGTGTTTTGGTGGCATACATTTTTATTTAGAATTCTTTCTCTCACGAGAAAATGCCTTTGAATCTTTTTGGTAAGGGTGTAGTGTAGAGAGTAAAACTGTGAACCGCGTAATTTTAGCAGCAGGAAATAGAATTTGCTCATAAGAAATTCTCTAATAATAGTTGTGCTGCCTTCTAATATGATGATTCCTGAAAAACTAAGCTGCTATTTAGAGACACTGGTTATTAGCAAACTGTGAAGATATGGGAAACAGTGTTTATTTTTTTTTTTCGTATTAATTCGGTCTATGATGTGGCCTAAAAAAATTAGTAGTGTTTTATAAGCTTGATCAAGCATCACTCAATAAACTGTTAGAAATTTCATTCAAAATTCAAAATCCAAAATTATAATTTTTATTCAGCAAATAGGCAGTTGAATGCTCTTTTACACGTCATTTTTTTGAGTCTACCAGCGCTTTCGGAAAGACCATGATTGCCAAGAAGAATGCGCCGCAAGAAACTTAGCACAAAGTCATTTTTTCTAAAAACAAGTTACATTAGATCTTACAATACGTAACCACAGATAAATTACACAAAGAAAGCTCACTCTATCATTAAAAAAAATAGAGAGAAAAAGATCCCATTTTAGAAAAAAGTGTAAAAAATAATTATTAGAACAGCAAAACAAGAACACTTTACTTTATTGACACGTTTTAATTGAGCAGGAGATGTATGGGGTCTCCAGGTCAAATATCTTTAGAATCACAAGGGGATGTATAGGGTCCCAGAATGAATACTATAATATAATACTTAATCTAAATGGCTTAGAGATGTATAGTCTCTAGAGTCAATTTTATCGAAATTTAAAATCAGCAGTGGTGTAAAACGCCTCCACGGTCAAATAATAAGTATCATGTCGTTAGCATTCGTAGTATCGGAGATAACAGAAAGACAGACAGACGGACCGAGTCACACTAAAATTTTGGTTCGGAACCCTAAAAACAACTCATTACAATAGCAGAAATGACGCGGCTCACAACTCACAAAATTTAAGCTCATTTGGACTTTTAAACTGTATTTTTTTTTTCAATTAACGTAAACTTATTAGCCATAATCTAAACCACCACGACACGTCACTGCTTTTGTTAAAATTATTTCCATTTTGAATCCTCGCCTTATGTTATTTAAATTTAAAATTTGCCAGCATCCTAATTTTGAGAACACAAAATGTAAAATATTGAACTGGCGGCTTCATAAATTAGCAAACTTTCTAAATAAATCACTTAATTTATGAGTCGTCATGTTAATTTGGTTTGGTTTCAATGTTTACTTCATGAATCCAAGTCGGAATAATTTTACTAGCGCCGAGACTGCGGCTTCGAGCCGATAAATAAACTACAAACTGACTACATTCTGACAGGAGGCCTGGTCGAACAACAGTGGGATGTAAAAAAGGCTGTTGAATGATGATAGCAAAACTGCGAATTTGCCATTATACAGGCAAACGGTTTATTGTTTGACAACTTGTACGTATTTATACAACTACAGACATAATGTGGGTCGTTAACATAGTGTGTTTTTTTACTAAACTCGGTTTCGCCTCGTTTCATAAAAGAATCACACGAGTGTTTTAAGCTCTAATTATGTAGAGTTGCATACATTATACATTACTTTATCTACACACAATATTATAAGTACTCTAAGATGGGTTCAGAAGTCAAATAGTGAAGTTTTAACAAACCATTTTGGTTTTACGCTTTGTAATTTACAAAACAATACAATACAAGAACTCTTTATTGAACACCACTTAACAAACAAAACAGAATAAAGATACAAATAACAATTAGCGGCCTTATTGCTAAAGAGCGCTCTCTACCAGATTTAAGTAGGTGGTGCTATTTAGGTAGCGGTAGGTAATTTAGTACCGAGTATGCATATAAAATATTGATATCGGTGTGTGCTAGTACTAAAACGCTGTGTATCATCATCATCATCATGTCAGCCGAAAGACGTCCACTGCTGGACGTAGGTCTTCCCCAAGCTTTCCACTCAGACCGGTCTTGTGCTTTCCGCATCCACCGCGGTCCCGCGATCTTTACCAGGTCGTAGCTCCAACTTGTTGGACGCCTACTGACAGCTCGTCTCCCTGTTCGTGGACGCCATTCCAGAACCTTCTGACCCCATCGGCCATCAGCTCTGCGAGCAATGTGCCCCGCCCACTGCCACTTAAGTTTCGCAATTCTTCGGGCTATGCCGGTAACCTTAGTTCTACTGCGGATATCATCATTTCTGATTCTGTCCCGCAGAGAAACCCCGAGCATAGCCCTCTCCATCTCCCTCTGAGTGACTTTGAGCTTCCTTACGAGTATCCGTAAGTCATCACTGGCAATACACGCTGGTCAAAGAGAACCTACTACTACTAGAGAAACTACCAATTAAGCTATACTTAACGTTGGTGTACCTAACGAGTTTTTCTATATTTTCTATCTGCGGGATAGAATCAGAAATGATGATATCCGCAGTAGAACTAAGGTTACCGACATAGCCCGAAGAATTGAGAAACTTAAGTGGCAGTGGGCGGGGCACATAGCTCGCAGAACTGATGGCCGATGAGGTCAGAAGGTTCTCGAATGGTGTCCACGGACCGGGAGATGAGCTGTCGGTAGGCCTCCAACAAGATGGAGCGACGACCTAGTAAAGATCGCGGGACCGCGGTGGATGCGGAAAGCACAAGACCGGTCAGAGTGGAGAGCCTTGGGGGAGGCCTATGTTCAGCAGTGGACGTCTTTCGGCTGACATGATGATGATGATGATTTTTTATCTACAGTTTTTAGGGTTCCGTACCTCAAAAGGAAAAAAACGGAACCCTTGTAGGATCACTTTGTTGTCCGTCTGTCTATCTGTCTGTCTGTCAAGATCCTTTTTCTCTGGAGCGCGTGGAGGTAGCATGCTGAAATTAATATCAAATACTCAAGCCTGCGGTCCCTTGAAGCTGTGAAATTGACCTTCTAAATTAACGCAATCAAAAGATACAGTCATTAAAAAAGCTATTTCTATACAAGTTGCCGAAATCCGAAAACCTAAAGGGTACTTCCAGTTGTCCTAGAAACTTGAAATTTGGTACGATGGTAGCTCTTATAGCTGAACCAATCAGAAAAGTCTCAAAATCTTTATTTTTTATGTCTGTCTGTAGATTTCGCAGACCAATATAAGTTGACCCCACACTGCGTACTTTTTGCTTACGAGCAGGACTCTGCTAACACTGGACTTCTTAAAACACTGGCCAAAAGCATTAAAATCTTTCTACGGAACCCTCGTGCGCGAGTCTGACTCGCACTTGGCCGGTTTTTCTGTATTTATATGTCGAATGTGTCTGAATAAATGTCTCTCTCTCTCAAACTCACCGCTGTTGTCCTCCTGCCGGGCTGGTTTGGAAGGCGCCGGGAGATCCCTAGGCCGCACCATCACCACCTGGGAGGGGAGGGTGATCACAACACTTGATCCCCCTTAGATGGGCAACGTCGATGGTGTCATACCCGCTAGGAGGTGTAGGACTCCTTTGGGAAATGCATTACGCGCCTCCCATGCATCGCAGGGGTTATGTGGAACGCACCTCCCCGCAACTTCCCTCCGTAAAGGGGGGGAAGGTATATTGAATGAAGTCAGTCTTTAACCAAACTGTGCGTATTATCATTCGTCTCCGATATAAATAATTATTTTTACATGGCGCAGCAGTGATAGCCTAGTGGTTTGACCTATGCCCTCTCAAGCAGAGTGTCGTGGGTTCAAATCCCGGCTCGCACCTCTTAGTTTTTCGGAATTTATGTGCGGAATTACATTTGTAATTTATCATGAGCTTTTCGGTGAAGGAAAACATCGTGAGGAAACCTGCACACATCTGAGAAGCAATTCAATGATGTGTGTGAAGTTCCCAATCCGCACTGGGCCCGAGTGGGAACTTATAGCCCAAGCCCTCTCATTCTGAGAGGAGGCCTGTGCCCAGCAGTGGGACGTAAAAAAAAAGCTGATGATCATGATGATGACATGGCGCAGTCGGTAGGATACGAACCTACGCCCCCAAATGGAATCTCATTATACAATAGAATAAGCATAACTATGTACCTATGTAGCAAGTATAGTTAATAAATTTAATTCGTAATTGTATTATTATTTATATAAAAAGAGAGAGAAAAAATTGTATTTTGCCGTTTTTTTTTGTATGATTTTTCAATACAAGTTTGTTTTCATCCAAGACCAGTGTCTTATTATTTAGTTAAACCCAAAAATTCCCAGGGCCGAATCCCCGAAATTATTCCAAGTTAATTCGGAAGATCCCGTAATCAGGCTGCAGCACAAAGGGCGTAATCCTTTACTCCCAGTGCACCGCCATCCTATTATGAGCTGCTTTGTCGCATTATGTCTTCCTAATGCAACTGGGTGCTAATTCACGGGGGAAGATTGTTGCAGTTGGTGCATATAACTGGGTAAGAACTTCAATTGGAAAATCGTTTTGTATTTTTGTATATTTACGATCTTCCCGTGAATATCAATTATATTTTTAATAAACTCACCGTAACATGAATACACAGAAAAAACCCAGAAAAATACCAACCCCGGGAATCGAACCCGGAACCTCGACACTCCGGGTCGCGTGCCCACCCTTACACCAGAACTGGTAATAAAAAAAAAAAGGTAAAATAAAAAAAAAAGCTAGGCTAGGGCTGGGTAAAATGCCAGCGTAAGACTCAACGACCGTTCCTAACGTCAATCTATCTCTTGTTTTAATCAGCTGTCGAATTGCGGGTATCTTGAAATACTTGACACATGATTACATGATTTTGCGGGTGGTAGGACCTTGTGCGAGGTTGGTCTGGATCGCTACCACCATCTTACTCGCTGATCCAGCCGCTAAGCAGCAGTAATGCTTGCACTGTTATGTTCCGGTGTGGAGAGTAAGACAGCCGGTGTAATTACGGGCTCAAGAGGCGTTTCATCTTAGCTCTCTAGGTTGGCAACGCATCTGCAATCCTCCAGGGTTGCGGGTGTCTATGGGCAGTGGTAATCACTTACTATCAGGTGACCCACTTGTTCGTTTACCTTCCTCGCCGTATTAAAAAAAAAAAGAATATAAAATCAACGACCAAAAAAATACGTCTCGATCACGTTCGCGGTTCGCGTCTACGTCTGATTACTATGAGCGATTTGCAGCGCCACTAGTGGCACGTATCGACTACAAACAATTCTCATACTACACTCTTGTGTCAAAAATTACACTAGAGCCAGGCTCTGAGGTTCGAGCACGACTTTACGAAAGCTGCGTAACGTTACGGTTATCGTATCGAGATCGAGAAATCTCATACTAAATCTTAGTTCCAAATACGCTCACGGGCTAGCGCTGTTCCAAACGTCATACGAACTCGACAACGCATTCGTAAAGTCGTGCTCGACCCTCAGTGCCCTTAGTGTAATCAAAAAGCACAAAATACGTCTCGATCGCGTTAGCGTTAAAGCGTCAATTAGTATGAGAATACAGGGCACAGCACCTCGGGTCACCGGGGTCGCTCCAGGAGGTCGCCAGCAACGTGAAGAGTGTGCTCTGCTTCCTCCAGGAGCTGGGCTGGCATGAATAGTGCCGTCAGCCCCCTCACGCAAAATAGGCGCAAACTAGTCGTCGAGTTGCGGAAAATAGCCCGTGCTACAATTACAATTACAATAGTATGAGAATTGTTAAACGCGAACGCGATCGAGACGTATTTCTTGGCCTGGTCGGCGATTACACTACGCGCTTTGGGCAAAGTTGTAACGGAGGTAACACTACGCATCGTTTATCAGGCGTTAAAAATAGTGTGTAATACTATTAAGTAATCTTTTAAAAGTGTCGATAGCAAGCACTGAAAGAAATCAATAAATCTTATACCATAACCTTAGTTCTTGGTTACAACCCACAACTTAATATTATACTTACACTAACACTATATTTAAATATTCGCATGGTAATCGAGGGCGACTACGCAACAACGATTTACTTTGATTAATCATATTGCGAAATGATTTATCAAGTTCAAGGTCAAGGCGATGATCTGATGATGATTAAAATAAAATGTAAGCAGATATGGCTAGTCTCTGTACATAATAATCTATTATACGTATAATACGTAGCGGATTGGTAGTGGTAGCCTATGGTTCGACCCCCGGCTTGCACCTCTGAGTTTTTCGGAATTAATGTGCGATTTCGTAATTTTTTTATGATTACACTAGAGGCTCTGCCAGCCTGAAAGCTAAACGCAGCGAATGAAATCCTCCGCGATCTTTTTTACCTGACTTCTGCAGAAGGGTTATGTTTCAAGCGTATGTATGTCTAATACTTTGGCATGTTCCACAGCCTAAACAGTTCGACGGATTTTAACGTATGAGGTGTATGAGATTAGATTCGTCTCAGTTGTGGAAGTGACATATTGTATTTTGTTTCCCGAAATTGTCGGATTTTCTGTTTTTAATAGTTGAATAGGTATTAGGCATACAAACGTTCGCAACTGTTTCACTGATTTTTGTTCAAATAATATCAATATTATCATGTCTGCTTCTTGTTTTTAATGTGCTATGTTCCAACAATGTTTAAAATGGCCCCATTCAATAGTTGGGCCGCAAACAGAAGCCCAATATACAAATCTGACAAGAATAAGTACGAAAATCAAAAGTTTCCGATTCGAAAGTTCGTTACGATTGATCAAGTTTTGGGGAAGGAAAAAGTCGAGAACGAAACCTAGATTTTTGAGTTTCTTACGTAGGCCTTTAGACGGAGCTGCAGTTGTCCTTATCGCACTGATTCTGGTCCCGTCCACGACAGTGAGACAGAATTTTGGATTCATAAAGATTTAGGGCCTTATTCATAAACGTCACTCAAGCCTCTATTAGCTAAAAAAAGGTTTTGTCTTCTTCTTACAAACGGAAATGTCGATGTGACAGAAAAGGACAAACGAACTTTAACGGCCTTTTAGTTAAAATAGGTTTATGGATAACAGGGTTAAACTGAGAGAGGGCACAGGTAATGTTACCTCTTAATTCTCTTTCGCGCAATCTTCCCCGCATTTATCAACCTAAATACCAATAACGTCAACCTGTCAAATGGAATCAGGTGGCAATACACATTAAAGTAATCCCTGTAAATCTGCGGACCATTACTCTCCCGCGCTGAGCCGCTGGCCGGCCGCTGACGGCTGACGGCTGACTCCTGACACGTCATTACGCGGCGGCTGACGGATGGGCTTGCGCTGAAATATGACGCAGGTTTGTCAGCACCCTCAGTTGGGGTGATAGAAGTCATAGTGTCAAGGGATTGATTTGAATTGGCGTTCTGTTAAAATTCGTACGGATGACTCCGTAACCGGACTACTAATAATACATTACATCTAAGTTGACATTAATTAGGTGGACAATAATTAGTTTTTTAGGCTTTGCTGACCAATTTGGCGGTATGAAACCCTTATGGTGTGAGTCGGTCTATCTGTCTGTCGGTCACAGCGCACAGCTATCTCGGGAACTGCTAATGCTATCGACTTGAAATGTCGAAGGAATAGTTTTAGACGATGCCTACCAAGTATTTTGCAAATAGAAAATAATTAAAAAACATAGTAAAGTTTACGAATAACATGAAAAAGTTCGTAAAAGCTTCGTCAATATTTAGTCGCATTCTCAACGAATAGCATACTGTTTTTTGCCGTCATTTAACTGTTCAATTTTATATTCCACGAGTAATAAAATAAATAACAATGTCCCATTTTCTCTTTCTTTAAGCAAGATTAACTTTATATTTCCGTTGCCTCTTTTCAGATGCTGCCAAACCTCTTCCTAGTCATCATTGCCATCCAGCCAGCGCTCAACCTGCCGCAGAGATCTGATCTCCAATCACACACAGACACACAACGGCTCGACATACCGGTACCTCTCAAGAAAGAAGCCAGAAAGAAAAAAGGAATCAACATAGGATACCCGCTGCCCATTCACCACCACTTGCTGCTCCCTAGTCAATTACACGTTTTACCAGCAACTTCCAACGTCCACCACAGCTCGGTACACACGGGGGTCCAACACATAGTGACCAGCAATGGACGCATACCGGTCTACTCCCAAACCGTATCGCACTCGTCAACCAACATCACGCATCCCACGCAACTGATACCGGTTCTCGTGCCGTATCAGCATAACCTGATACCGGTACGCGATTTGTCGGTAATACCGCTCCATAGAGCGCAGAAGTTTGGACAACTAAGGGTGGAAAAGAAGGATGATCGAGAGGATGTGAACAGGTTCAGGACTTTTTATGGGGGTTATGGGACAGGGTTGTATTTCGGAGGCCATGGAGCGGGTCACGGGTTTTACGCGTATGGAAAATGAAGCTTATTTATTGTGTTAAGGTTTTTGTATTAAATGGAAGAGAGCACTTTGTCTTTTGAATTAAATCCCTATTTAGGTAAAAGCCGCCTTAGGTGGTTTGCGGCCGTCTCTTTGTGAACCTTTCTAGTGGCGTTCGGGCGCGGAGACAATGCCGGTTTGTAAAGTATACGTCTCATCATCATCATCGTGTCAGCCGAAAGACGTCCACTGCTGGACATAGGCCTCCCCCAAGGCTCTCCACTCAGACCGCAAAAATACAAAGACAAATATTCTTTATTGAAAACCACAAAACAGTACAAGGAGATTACAGATTTACAGAAAACAGGTCTGCATGGTTAGGCAATAGGCGGCCCTATCGTTTAAAAGCGATCTTTTACAGACAACCAAAATACAGAAACCAAGATGAAGAGACAAAATTTGAGACGATACAAAAGTATCGGAGGGGCGGAGTTTATTCACTCAAGCGAGACAACGCTATACAGTAACGCGTGCGTCAGTAGAGAGAGGGCTAGTCAAAATGCGCTCAAACTGCTTTAGATAAGAAACTAAGGTATTGATTTGGGTTTCGTCTAACCACAAAGAAGAATCAATAATACGTTATTTAGAATCTTAAACGAGCAAGAAAATAGCCCAGGTAGTTAGCGCCTTTAGCCAGGTATAAGGTAAGGCACAAGTTGGTTCGTACATGGAGAACTGGATTATTTACGTGTCTCTTATGCTGGCCAAATTAAAAGATAAGGGTTGTTGTTGTGATCAATTGTACCTACTAATATCATAAATGCGAAAGTATGTAGCTCCGTCTAGCTGGCTAGATGACGTTGTCAAAATTTGGCAAGAAGATAATTTGAGGAAAGGCAACTTGTTATCCCGGAAAATAATTGAGTTCCCGCGGGATAGCGATAGACGAATTCGGCGCAGATGAAGCCGCAGGCAACAGCTAGTCGTATGTTACATTAAAAAGAGCGACGCAAACTTTTTAGAATATTCATATTTAAACCCCGAAAAAGAGGGGTGTTCTATTTATAAGTTTGACCTGTGTAAATATCTGTATGGGTGTATCTGTGTATTTGTCTGTGGTGTTAAAGTTTGTAAAATGTAAGAAATATAACTGTATCGAAATAAAACTAGATAGGTAAATCACGAAAAGCTGTGTATTAATAGTACATTATTGCCGAGGCCCGGAAAGTAGGGAATTGCCTGACGAGGTGGTTTGCAAGCCGAGCATAGCGAGGCTTGCAAAAATGCGAGTCAGGCAATTCCGGTTTCCGTAGAGGAATATATAGTGCTTTTCTCAAATAATGTAAGGAAATTAAGAACCTCCTTTGCAAAAAAAAAGTAATTTAATATATACCTAAATCACGAAATACGTTAACAAAAACTAGTGTTCAATTACTTGATATTAAATGTGATTAAAAATTATGTCAAATTCGAGCTGACCGCTGCAAAATTACACGAAATCAACACCCATGACTATTTTTAGTAAAAAAATTACAACCTGTCATCCGCCATCTTGGATTTAAAGAATAATGTCAAATTTGAACTCACCGCTGCCAAATTACTCGAAATCGATACCAATGACGATTTTTAGTGAAAAAAATGTCAAACTGTCATCCGCCATCTCGGATCAAAAAATAATGTG
Source organism: Clepsis dumicolana (assembly GCA_963691665.1). Lineage (NCBI taxonomy): Eukaryota > Metazoa > Arthropoda > Insecta > Lepidoptera > Tortricidae > Clepsis > Clepsis dumicolana. The sequence goes on along the minus strand of OY829520.1, from coordinate 14,163,717 downwards.
GAATTCGAGCTCACCGTAGCAAAATTACACGAAATCGACACCCCTGTGATAATTTTATTTCCAAAAAATACAAACTGTCATTCGTAATTTATGATTGAAAAAAAAACTTTACACACGCACTGCGGTAAATCGGTCTGGCTTGGCTGTATGCAATTATTCTTTGACATAAAACTACCGTGAGACTCAATCATAGTGAAATAAACGGATCACTCACATATGTCAGTCGAGTATAGCTTGACAAGTTTCGGACTAATCCGTAGTCCTTCCTCTGGGAGCACACGTCATGCCGGTGGCGAGACGTAAACTGCGCGCCGCGGCTCTGCTCGCGCGGCTGCCCGGCGCAGCTGACGGCGGCTCACAACTACCCTCGTTTTCATCGTCATTTTTATTATTGTCAAAAGTGGGGTAGCACACTACACTAATCACATCACTTTGTAAAGGCTCGTTCACACTAGCTTTTGACGCAGTATTCAACACAGTTTTCCAACTTGGGGGCACTGACCATCCACTATCACGGTTGAAATTGGGATGACGACTAATTTCAATGGCTTCACGTACTTTCCGCAGAATGTTTTTTTTTTCTCTCGCCAGTACACACATTATCAAAACGAATGTAGAGCGTCGAATCCGAGTTCATTGAATGTTCGGCCACAGCAGTGCCCTAAGCACGACTTGTCGAATCCTGCGTTACGTTACGGTTATCGTATCGAGATCGAGAAATCTCATACTAAATTTTAGTTCCAAATACGCTTACGGGCGGGCGCTGTTCCAAACGTCATACAAACTCGTTATAGTTTACTATTCGATTTTACGTGACGCAGGACTCGACAAGTCGTGCTTAGGGCACAGAACCCTTATCGTCCTGTTTTTTCAGCACCACAGCGCAGCGCAGTTTACGTCTCGCCATCGGCGTGGCGTGTGCTTCTAGAGGAAGAACTCCGGATTAGTCCGAAACAAGTCGAGCTATACTCGACTGACATACGTGAGTGATCCGTTCATTTCACTATAATTATTCTTTGGCCCCATTTTACACGTTACAACTTTTTAAAAGTTAATAAAGCGGGAAAAAATGGAATTTCATACATTTATCTTTCTCCTAGGAGAAAAATGAATGTATCGAAAGCCATTCACCTTCTTCGATGGATTCTGCGTTCAAAATTTTGAATGAAAAAATTTGGTGCTTCCCGGGTTCTATTTTCAAATGGAAAGCGAGTATTTCCGAGCATGTTTGAGAAAAATGAATTATATAGAAAGAAAAGTGACATAAAACAAATGTTGCTATTTGAACTTTAAAATAAAAATGTAAAAAGGCTGTCTTTAACATGGGGCATCATAGCTCCGAAACGGATAGACCGAGTTCGATGCGGTTATTTTTAATCGAAAGCTAGTTTAGTCGAGGTGGTTCTTAGCTAAGTTTCATTAAATATCGGTTCACCAGTTTTTGAGATCTTAAACTTTGAAATAACAATGTCGTCGGTTTCCCACTTTTCTAAGTTGTTAGGTTGTTTGGTGTCTTCTTTTCATCTGCTACCAAGTCAGCAAACCATCAACACAGAACTGCCATCATCATCACCAGCCTTTTTTACGTCCCACTGCTGAGCACAGGCCTCCTCTCAGAATAAGAAGGTTTGGGCTATGGTTCCCACGCGGGCCCAATGCGGATTGGGAACTTCTCACACATCATTGAATTGCTTCTCAGGTGTGTGCAGGTTTCCTCACGATGTCTTCCTTCACCGAAAATCTTATGATAAATTACAAATGTAATTCCGCACATAATTTCCGAAAAACTCAGAGGTGCGAGCCGGTATTTGAACCCACGACACTCTGCTTGAGAGGCCATAGGTCGAACCACTAGGCTGTCACGGCTTTTTTTTTAAGAAGAAATAGTCGATGTCAAAGGTAAAACGACAGCATGGCACGAGCTTTACGATTCACTAACGCTGCTCTTACACAAAATATTTGCTTTTAACAATCCAGGTATAACAACCCATCTTAATCCTAACTTTACTTACAATGTTTCGGCTTAATGTTATTTAATTTAGTAGAGTTAGTAGTTAAAAGCTACTTTTAATTGCTTTGGATAGTAAGCAACAGAATTTGTTTAAATTTCGAACAAAAAGGAACTAGAATTAAATGACGTAAGCCTTTTAAAAATCTTTTGTAGTTAAGACTTAACTAGATGGCAAAATTTAAAGGAGGCCTGTAATGTTGCCCAGCAGTGTGACCTGCAATAAAGCTTTGATTGTAGAATTAATGACAACACTCAAAAAATCCGAACTTCAATTTGTCCGAATTTTCATAATTCCGAAAGCCATTTTCTGATAAAGAAAAACTTTAGTGTAGCGTAGGTAGTGAAAAAGCATAGGTTAGGTTAGGTTTGTTTCATTTCTTTATCAAATAACATGATCTTGGAGCTAAATAACATTCGGAGAAATGAAAATTCGCAATAAGGAGTCACGTAGTGCACCCAGAATTAAAGAAGCACGAAATACCAATCAATAAACTAGCTTTTTAACGGATCAGCGGGAATGTTAAACTGTAAATAAAAATCTAAATCACTGTCAGAAAACATTTTAGGAATCTGTCTTCAAATTCAACTTTTAATGTGAAAGTACGTTTTGAGGATTAACAAATTAGTCATTGCATTAAGATTTTATCTCAGTGACAAATTGCTAGAGCCCGGGCCGTTAGAATGACAGATCGGTGTAAATTAATAAATCTGCTTTTAAGACAAATCTCTACAAGTCAGTGCAGTTCTCGGGGTCTAGAGGGTCGAGCACGACTTTTCGAAACCTGCGTCACGTAAAATCGAATAGTAAACTTTGTCGAGTTTGTATGACGTTTGGAACAGCGTCCGCCCGTGAGCGTATTTGGAACTAAAATTTAGTATGAGGTTTCTCGAACTCGACACGATAACCGTAACGTTACGCAGGATTCGTAAAGTCGTGCTCGACCCTCTGTGAGCGTCTGTTGTAATCAACGTCCAAAAACTACTTATCGAACGCGTTTGCTTCAAATTTCAAAATACTATGAGAATATTAGTTTGTTGTCGATACATGAAGCTAGAGGCGCTGCCAATTTGACCATCGTAATTCAGACGTTATTAACGCAAACGCGAACGAGACTTTTTCGTGTCAATGAAAATAATCGATTTATTGATTATTTTTGTTTTTATTTTTATGAAACATTCATAGAATGAAATTCAACATACAATGACAATGCAAAGAAAAATTCGTTAAGCAGCTGGACTTGAACCAGCAACCTCGGTAATCCGTACCACGCTCCACCAATTAAGCTATACTTAACGTTGGTGTACCTAACGAATTTTTCAATGCCTTGTGTCATATTTTATTTGGAAGATCTCTCCTCAGCGCCATCTATGAGCGACATCATTGTATGTTGAATTTCATTCTATGAATGTTTCATAAAAATAAAAACAAAAATAATCAATAAATCGATTATTTTCATTGATTCAGAAAATAGCTCCATCTCTTGCCACTAATGCGTAACTATAAAAGTTCCGTAGTGGGTGAGCAGCTTGATTAAGCTACTCATAGATGGCGCTGAGGAGAGATCTTCCAAATAAAATATGACACAAGGCATTGAAAAATTCGTTAGGTACACCAACGTTAAGTATAGCTTAATTGGTGGAGCGTGGTACGGATTACCGAGGTTGCTGGTTCAAGTCCAGCTGCTTAACGAATTTTTCTTTGCATTGTCATTGTATGTTACTTTTTCGTGTGTCAAATAATTACAACCTAAATTTTATTAGCCTCTTCATCTTGGTTTCTGTATTTTGGTTGTCTGTAAGAGATCGCTTTTAAGTGATAAGACCGCCTATTGTCTACCATACCTGTTTTTCTGTAATCTCCTTGTACTGTTTTGTGGTTTTCAATAAAGAATATTTGCATTTTTTTTAATACGACGAGGAAGGCAAACGAGCAAGTGGGTCACCTGATGGTAAGTGATCACCTGTATTGTATTGTATTGTATTGTAATTACACTACCTAGAGGTCCGAATTCGAGTAAGTGTACAAATCTCACAAGAATAAGTGCAAAAATCAAAACGGTCTGATACAGAGTATTTCCTCCCCATTAAGTTTCCAAAATTTCGAGATTGATCAAGTCTTGGAGAAGGAAACAATCGACTCGATTTTTGAGTTTACTTAAGATTTTTAGCCGGAGCTGCAGCTATCCTTATCGTACTGATTCTGGTCCCCCCCTACGTCACCGCGACAGAAATATTGATTTGGAATTTATAAATCTGAATAACCTAACCTAACCAACTTAGAAAAATAGAAAAACCCAAGACATTGTCATTTCAAAGTTCAATATTACAAAAACGGGTTAACCGATTTTAATAAAACTTAGCTAAGAACCGTCTCGATTAAACTTCCATCCGTTTGGGAGCTATGATGCCACCGACAGATACACAGATACACAAATACACAGACACTCAGATACACAGGTCAAACTTGTTTATTGACGATGATAAATGATGATAAGTCTGTTGACGTCTGCGACGTTCCATCCAGCGATAAAATAAAGATGTACGTATTTGTACTTGATAAATAAGCCGTGATATCCTAGTGGTTTGACCTATGGCCTCTCAAGCAGAGGGTCGTGGGTTCAAATCCCGGCTCGCACCTCTGAGTTTTTCGGAATTTATGTGCGAAATTACATTTGTAATTTATCATGAGCTTCTCGGTGAAGGAAAACAATGTGAGGAAACCTGCACACTCCTGCGAAGTAATTCAATGGTGTGTGTGAAGTTCCCAATCCGCACTGGGCCCGCGTGGGAACTATAGCCCAAGCCCTCTCATTCTGAGGCCTCCGCCTGTGCCCAGCAGTGGGACGTAAATAGGCTGATGATGATGAACGTATGGCAGTAATGTTGGGAGACTCCACTCCACTAAGCTCAGTGGTTAACCCCGATGGTTAACCACTGATAATGACGGCATTAGGTATTTCATAATCATCATCATCACATCCTGTTATCCCTAATCAGGGACATAGGGCTCTCAGCATTTTCCTCCATTTGGAACGATCCTGCGCTACGACCAACAGCTCTCGCCAGCTCATGCCCAGGGATTGGATCTCCTTTCCGACCAAACGCCGCCATGTCGTCGTGGGCCGACCTCGTCTTCTCACTCCAGGCAGGCGCCACTGCAAAGCCTGTTTTTAATTGCAAAGGTATTTCATAATACGAGTAGGTTTAATGTCTTATTTATTTCCAAGTTTTGACAATACTTAGTGTGTATTTTTTAACCCCCGACAAAAAACAGGGGTGTTGTAAGCTTGACCTGTGTATCTGTGTATCTGTGTGTCTGTGTATCTGTGTGTCTGTGTGTCTGTGTATCTGTGTGTCTGTGTATCTGTGTATCTGTCTGTGGTATTATAGCTCCCACACGGATTTACCGATTTCGATGCGGTTTTTTTTTAATCGACAGCTAGTTTAATCGAGATGGTTTTTAGCTAAGCTTCATTAAAATCGGTTCACCCGTTTTGTGAAATATTGAACTTTGAAATGACAATGTCGGGGGTTTTTCAACTTTTCTAAGTTAGTTAATAGGTTATATCAGGGTAGCCGTTCTACATACCACCGGTTACAGCTGGACCCGTAATTTGTGAGGTGTTTGCTTTAAGTGCGCTGTTTCTAGGGTTCCGTAATCAACAAGGAACCTTTTAGGTTCACGATGTTTGTCTGTCTATCCGTCTCTCTCTCCGCGGCATAGCTCAGGGGCTCTTGGTACATAAGTAGTACGCACATCGCACATGTGTGGCCATGTTGCGGAACCACTCAGTTCGGTTCTATAATTATGCATATTCGCAGAATTAACTATAACCTAAAGTAAACAAACAATACTATAAAGATACCTAGATATAGACATAGTAGAAAAACCTTTCCCACTTGCCAAGCTAAAATCAATCTTATGACAATGTCATAAACGTTTTAACAGGGGAAAGCTTTTCTCACTATTACTATAATTAGATTTAAGCTAAATTAACCTAATGGGGTTTTTAAGTAGGTAATTAATTAATTTTTAGGGTAAGTAGGTATTTTCTGTTTTGTTTTATTTATGACTCAGACGTCCTATTAATAAATGAATTTTTTTAAACAGTACCGTCGCCCATCTTTACGAAGGAATGCAAAAATAAAAAAAAATGTTTTTTGTTAAAAAAATATTGCAAGTTTTAAATTTAACTTGCAAGATTTGATTACACTCAAACAGACACACGGACAGCTGAAAATAAATAAAATCTCGTAAACATAAATACGAACTCAAATTTGTACATATAGATATTTAGATTTAGAATAATTTAATTTAAGTTTCTTTTTTTATACTGTTTTCAATGCTGTGTTATGATAATGTTTTTTTATGACATTTTATCAGGTAAATAAATAAATACTAAAAACTCAAATCAAGCTCCACCTTTTTCAACATGGATTAAAAACTCATAAAGTCAGTGTATGACATTGTAGCCAAAACCGCCTGTTCTGCCATTATCGCCATTACGACAGATCCATCAGAACCGCATTGTTATTTTAAACATTTATGTCAAGGTGTAGACATGGTGTAAAATGAGCGATTCCCAGTCGCGATGAGTTGTACCCGCATGGGTATAAAAGCCGTGTGTATGTCAGTCAGTCTAGTCCGTTCCAGAGCGCGATAACGGAGCAACATGAAGTAAGTTATTTATCTATAATAAACAAACAGTTCTCTTTAAGTGGAACTAGTCATTTGTGTGCAAGAGTCTCGAGTGCCGTGATTTTTAACCGACTTCAAAAAAGGAGGGGGTTCTACGTTCCACTGCATGGTTTTTTTTTTTATGTATGTTCATAGATTACTCCGTCAATTGTAGACCGATTTTCAAAATTCTTTTTTTATTCGAAAGGGTATACTCCTGAGGTGGCCCCATTGTCACCAAGTCATGATCTGATGATGGGATCCCAGGGAAATCGAGGGCAACCCTCAAATTTTACAGGCACGTACTATGTGTTTCATATGTTTTCTAAGGTTATTCATCACAAAAATTTATCACGCGTTTATCACAATTTAATTATTAAACATGCTACGGACTAGTTATTTTAGTCAAGTTTACTGTAGTTTTAACTATTCGTTAAAATAAACATTCTTCTCATACTATAAATTCAGTGTGTCGATATGACAACAAGAGTGCAGAGGGTCGAGCACGACTTTTCGAAACCTGCGTCACGTAAAATCGAATAGTAAACGTTGTCGAGTTTGTATGACGTTTGGAACAGCGCCCGTCCGTGAGCGTATTTGGAACTAAAATTTAGTATGAGGTTTCTCGATCTCGATACGATAACCGTAACGTTACGCAGCATTCGTAAAGTCGTGGTCTACCTTCAGAGTGGATACTTTGGAAAACATTGTTTTTAGCTCCGTAAGTTAAATAACCCGCACCAAGCATGCTAAGATTAATAAAATCCAATAATTCAATATTCATTTAGTTAATTTATAGGCTGTTAAATGTTCTTTTACACGTTATTTTTGAGTATACCAACCAGCGCTTTCGGAAAGACCATGATAGCCAGGAAGAGATGCGGCGCAAGAAACTAGGCACGAAGTTTTTTTTTTTTTAAACATTTCGACGAATTGGGAAGCTCCTCCTTTTCTAGAAGTCAGTTAAAAACAAGTCTCAGATATAAATTATATAAACTGTGAAAAATTCAATCTGCTTACTGGTATTGTTTATGTTTCAGGGCATTAGGAGTTATAAGTATACTATTGGTAGCTGTTACTACTATACACTGCCAGGAACGAGAGGGTAAGACAAACTAACTATTTAATCCGTGAGCACTTAGAATAGAATTCGGTTTCGGGTTAATTCGTATTGACATCTCTTTCAGCCGAAGTATTTCAATAACCTAACCAATTTAGAAAAGTTGAAAAACCCCCGACATTGTCATTTCAAAGTTCAATATTCCAAAAACGGGTGAACCGATTTTAATGTAACTTAGCTAAGAACTACCTTGATTAAACTAGCTTTCGATTAAAAAAAACCGCATCGAAATCAGTCCATCCGTTTGGGAGCTATGAGACCACCGACAGATTCACAGATACACCCGTCTTTTTCGTCGGGGGTTAAAAACCCGAATCCTATTATTCTGAACGCTCACAACCTGTAGAAAACTGTTTTTTTGCATTTCAAAATTTGGCCCCCAGAGGCCCGAGTACGAATATTAGAATCCTGCGTAACGTAATCGAGTATAGGTAAAAAACTTTACTTAGGTACCTCTTGCGTGTAGTTGTGTACAGTGACCTAAGCACGACTTGTCGAATCCTGCGTCACGTAAAATCGAATAGTAAACTATAACGAGTTTGTATGACGTTTGGAACAGCGCCCGCCCGTGAACGTATTTGGAACTAAAATTTAGTATGAGATTTCTCGATCTCGATACGATAACCGTAACGTAACGCAGGATTCGACAAGTCGTGCTTAGGCCACAGTTTGCAAAAAAACGCATAAGCATACAATCATAGCACTCGAGCGGGCATTTTGCGGACACGTCAGTTGGTAACGTTTACAAAAAAAAACGTACTTAGTGTTTATTCAAATTCAAATTCAAAAATTCAAAAACATTACCTTCAGATTTATACAATTCTCATGTCCATGCCAAATCCTAAATACTGCTAATTACAATAAAATAAAATAAAACTTAAGACAACCTAAGTTTAGTCAAATAGACCCCCGCGACCTTCAGGCCATGTCCATAAAGTGTTAGTTTACAATTACCTTATCCCATGTTAGTTTAATCTAAATCTAGGTTTCCTTAATATTATAAACTAAGCCTCTAGATCCCATATGCACGGAATCCCAGTGTTTACAGAAAGCGCAAGCAGGAGACTCCAGGGCCGTTTTCACGAGGCTGTTGGTGCTTCCACGCACACGACGCATCAGAGAGGCAGAGAGACATTTATAACATACCTAGTATTAATACCAGTTATATCGTAAGAGTGTAATATCAAAATTAAAATATTTATTCGCCTGCATAATGCGTAAAAACTTCTTATAGCGATAAGCCTATGTAAGTGGCCGCTTAACAAATAAATAAAAAAATATCATGGGACAATTGACACCTGTAGGTACATACTTACCTCGGTATTTATTGCAAGTGCAAATAACAGGCTACAAATATTAGGTATAAGTACTTTGTTGTGAGAACTCGAAATTTAATTGATTTATTTGTAAACGTTACCAACTGACGTGCCCACAAAATGCCCCGTCGAGTGCTATGTTTGCTAAATTATATAAATATTTAAGGTCTTGAGAACAAGATTTTTCGGTACACCAGATTGATTTAATGACAAAAGCCGCAATATCCTAGTGGTTTGACCTGTAACCTCTCAAGCAGAGGGTCATGGATTCAAACCCCGGCTCGCACCTCTGAGTTTTTTCAGAATATTTGTGCGGAATTATATATGTAATTTAATTTTATCAAGAGCTTTTCGGTGAAGGAAAACATCGTGAGGAAACCTGCACACTCCTGCGAAGCAATTCAATGACGTGTGTGAAGTTCCCAACCAGCACTGGGGGTTTGAGTCTTTATCTCAAACCTCTTGGAAATATTTGTACAAATTACACAAAATTCTTCTCGGGTTAGGCAGTGGTCGTCCTCTACCAAGTTCAGGAAATGGTGCCATAAGTAATTTGCTTAAATGACTTCTAATTCTTCTAATTCGATGTTTTTAATTTGCTTTTGTGGTAAACTGTATTATATTGTTTATTGATAAGCTGCGCAAAAAATACGCAGACGATTACTGGTAATTGACAACAATTTATATCTTATCATGACAATAAGTGGACAGGAATAATCAAACTTGAAATATAAACAAATAATGAATTTGCAAACCATACATAAACATTGCAAGTTTCAAAAATGGAGTCATTTACTTAAGTTTTTCACCTATAATTAATGTTGAAAATGGCCAGGGGGACTACTACGAAATTCGAAAATCGAAATTCGTCTCGTATCGTCCCGCTCACACTCGTATTAAATAATATTAGCGTGAGCGGGACGGACACGAAGTTCGAATTTTGCACTTCGTAGTTTACGGGCTGAACGGCTTCGAGAAAAGGATGGTATGGCGGTGTTTCTTTGTTTGGTCCGATTTGTTGGGGGCACTGCCGTGCCCCCAGATAACGTTATCGAGAAATTTGTATCACGTTTGGAACAGCGTCCGCCCGTGAGCGTATTTCGAACAAAAATTTTGTATGAAGTTTGTCGATTTCCATACGATAACGTTACGTTACGCAGGATTCGTAAACTCGTACTCGGGCCTCAGGTTAAGCCGATTCCAGGAACATTATAATGTATTCCAGATTATGATCTCAGTAGGAGTATCTTTTTGTATTTTTTCTCCCAATTTTTTATTTTTACTGTTTTCCCGTGAATGTCAATTACATTTTTTTATAAACTCACTGAAACATGAATACACAGAAAAAAACCAGAAAAATGCCAACCCCGGGAATCGAACCCGGATCCTCGACACTCCGGGTTCGATTCCCGGGGTTGGCATTTTTCTGGTTTTTTTCTGTGTATTCATGTTTCAGTGAGTTTATAAAAAAATGTAATATTCCAGATTACGTTACAAACGCAAAACTCAGTCGTGGATACAAGTTGAAATACAAGGCGGAGACGTGGGCGGACGCCAAAGAGATCTGCAAACAGGAAGGCGGCAAGCTGGCTGTGCCTAAAACAGAGGTATATGAAATAGTAGTTTATGCAACTGCTACATAATGAGGATCTTTAAAACACGAGTGTGTTTTTATGAAACGAGGTGAAGCTGAGTTTCATAATAGGATCACACGAGTGTTTTAAGGCCTAATTATGTGAAGTTGCATACATTACGTTATCTACACACATATTATAAGTACTCTAAGATGGGTTCAGAAGCCGAAGGCATGCATCATACCCATACCGGTCACGAATTTGACTGTTTTTTTTAAATCATAGACAAACATACCGAGCTGACGTTTCGTAAACTGTTTTTTTTTTTGATAAAAAAAAAATCGCATTATTAATTATACATGTCGGACTGAACTCGACTATACTCGTATAAGTCGTGAGTGATCCGTTTTATTTCACTATGACTGTAAATTACGTTGGTTGTCAAATTCCATACATCGAATCCGCTATCGAAAAGTCATTACGACACCGAATTCGATGTCGTAATGACTATTACTTTATTGCTGGACCTGCTGGTGGTGGTGGTAGGCGGGGGAGGCGACGACGTGCTGCAATGCTGGTCATTTTCTACGGTTTCTGAACCCATTATAGAGGACGTATGTTATGTGTGTAGATAAAGTATTTTATCTACACACATAACATAAGTTCAATAAAGAGTTTAATACTCTTACTAGCTTATGCCCGCGGCTTCGCTCCCATGGCATAAATTCCTACTAATCCCTTGTCTGCGTTGTAAAGGGAACCTCTTGGCAAAATTTCAGCTTTCTAGGTCCAAATGGTTTGGGCTGAGCGTTGAAGAGTCAATGAATCACAACTTTTCTCTTTTCAAAAACGTCAATTCTTATGACTTCAATAATTACTATTATACTTAACTAGCTTATTCCCACGGCTTTGCTTCCGCGGATGAAGGAGAATAATTTTTAGATTTTTCTAAGTGGTTGTGCTACAAGAGCTACCTTCATACCAAAGAAGTTTCTAGGATATTTCGAAGTACTCTTTAGGTTTTCACAGTACGGCAATTTAGTATGGAAACAACCTTCATAATGACTACGTCTTTTGATAGTGTTGAGTTAGAAGTTTGATTTTTTCACAGCTTCAGGGGACTGCCAGCTTGAGTATTTGATATGAATTTCAGCATGCTACCTCCACGCGTTCCAGAGGAAAAGGATCTTGACAGACAGACAGACGAGACGGACAACAAAAGTGATCCTATAAGGGCTCCGTTCCGTTTTTCCTTTTGTCTACTCTTCTCAGGTCTTCTTCTACTTACTCTTCTCTGTCTACTGTTCTCAGGAGGAGTTCAATGCGATTCAGAAGGTGGTGCGCAGGATGAAGTACACAGACATCGAAGGCTGGACCGGCAGCCGGTACCTGGCCTGGGTCGGCATTAGCAACCTGGACGACTACAGAGTCTGGCAGAACGTTGACGGTTCATAACTCACCTTCAAGAGCCTTTTTTAGCACGTTGACGGTTCATAACTCATCATCGTTATCATCACCAGCCTTTTTAGCACTTGACGATTAATAACTCATCATCATCGTCACCTACTTGCCTACTGATATCGATACGATAAGGTTACGTTACGCAGGATTCGAATATACGTAAACCAATACAATTTAAAAAGCATTCGTAACTTTCTTTCAAATATGCAAGTGGGAGAGGGACAGAAGCTTTATGTGAATTTTATATGAATAAACGTTAGCGTGCTCAGGTTTCAGGTTTATTATGCCTTCTGCTTCTGAGCCCATCTCAGAGTACTTATAATGTGTGTAGATAAAGAAATGTATACAACTCTACATAATGAATTACTGACATGATGAATTGTACCAGCTGTGTGTTTTAACAAAATAAATTACTCATTTAATTTGATTTGAATTAGGCCGTAAAACACTCGTGTGATCTTATTATAAAAGGAGGCTTACCCTCATTATGTAACAGTTGCATAAACTAACTATGAACAGACGATCTGGAAAATACAGCTAATTGAAACAACTTTTATTTTTGTGCAGGCGAAGACATAGAAATGACCGGATTTTCGAACTTTGCAAAAGGGAATGGCAGCAAATACAGGCAAGTGACCCCATTGTTTTTAACCCCCTACGCAAAAGGGGGTGTGTTATAGAGTTTGACCCGTGTATTTGTGTATCTGTGTATGTCTGCAATATTCCTATGTACACCTACGTAAGTTTGTTCATTTCAATCTTGGTAATTAATGTTGACCCAATTCCAGGGTCGAGTTTTTTTTATACTACGAGGAAGGCAAACGAGCAAGTAGGTCACCTGATGGTATGTGATCACCGCTGCCCACAGATACCGGCAAACCCGGAGGGTTTGCAGATGCGTTGCCAGCCTAGAGAGCTAAGATGAAATGCCTCTTGTGCCCGTAATTACACCGGCTGTCTTATTCTCCACACCGGAACACAACATTGCAAGCACTGCTGCTGTGTATTAGGGGTAGTAAGTAGGAAATTACGAACGAGGCTCTAGTAGAAACCGAAGTCGAATGCTGAGAGCGTTCTGAGCCACGGTTCGAAAGTCCCGTACCGCGTGTGAAACAAACAGTGTTTTGTGCGCGCCGTTACAGCCCTTGGGCGTATGTCAAGAGAGATAAGCTCTGAGTCTGAGGGGCTTATTTAGGGCAAGTTAGCTTGCATGCAATGTCCCTTGTTACGTGCAAGTGTGATGAAATAGTACTTTTTGATATAAGTGCGGAAAGTATGTCACGTGTACCGCACGTATCCGCACGTGTACCAAACGATGTTTTTTAATACATTTGCGAAAAAATTACAACAAAGGGGCGGGCCGCCCCACCACCGGCCGCCGGCGATCAGGTGGAAGGAGTAGGGGTACCGCTGGCGTCTTGGAAAAGTAAAAAGCACTAGTACGAAAAATACAACTTTCCGCATAAAACGTAGCTACAAAATGTACCACTTTTTGAGCAACTGTATTAAAAATGTCTTTTTTTCTGTTCCAGTAAGGACCCTCGAGAACCCCACTGCGTGGCCATAGACGCTGTCAACTTTCTACGAGACTTCTGGTGCCACAAGAAACAGCCATACCTGTGCGAATACGCTCTGGACTACGTCGAGAATTAACAGTAGAAAGTGATATTTCGTAAATTCGTTTTGTTCAAGAACGACGAAACTAAGAGAATTGCCAATGTTTACACAGCGTGTTACAAAATATCTAAACCGTAAATAATGAAATAAATTATCAAAGCGAAAAATTATTGTCAACCCTAGTATAAGCTGTCACATCGTAGAACTGGAGTTAGCACAGATTATTCAACAGAGGGGTAATACCTCAGGGTTTGCATATCTTACACATATAAAACTACCGTGAGATTCAGTCATAGTGAAATAAAACGTGCGTGCGCAGGCTAGACCACCTAGTCGCGCTAGCAGAAGGTCGAGCACGACTTGTCGAATCCTGCGTAATGTTTTGGTTATCATATCGAGATTGAGAAACCTCATACTAAATTTAATTCCAAATACGCTCACGGGCGGGCGCTGTTCCAAACGTCATACAAATTTCACGATAACGTTTACTACTCGATTACGTTACGCAGGATTCGAAAACACGTGCTCGACCCTCTGAGTCGTTTGTGTTACTTGTTTGTTGCGTTGCGCGAGCCGTGCCCTTAGTGTCTCTTAACGTCTCGATCGCGTTTGCGTTAAAGTGTCAAATACTTAATACCTATGAGAATTGTTAAACGCGAACGCGATTGAGACCTATTTCCTGGCCTATGTAATGTAATCAAAAAGCACAAAATACGTCTCGATCGCGTTTCGTTAAAGTGTCAAATAGTATGAGAATTGTTAAACGCGAACGCGATCGAGACGTATTTCTTGGCCTGGTCGGCGATTACACTTGGCGCTCCGATGAGGTGAGACGGCGCCGATCCGGTGCCGAGTGGTTACGTGTGCGACAACCTACTTACCGGAACGGAACATGGTGACAAACGTAACCGGCATACGCCTTGCCGTGAAATGTTACAGCGTGTGCCATACGTCGCCCCATTCAACGCACAATTACAAAGTTGCGAGAGTCACGACGAAGTTTGCGGCGGAAACTGCTGCATTTGACTTAGTTACAACCAAGGACGATAAAACCAAGAGGACTGCCAATGGCTATGCAATGTCCAATGATCCCTTTAAGGGATAAGTTCGCCTTTGTACATTTGCTTTTGTTCTGTTATCTGTTTTTTTTTGTTTTATGTGCAATAATGAGATATACATACATACACATACATACATACATGTCGCGTTCCTGTAAAATAATGAGCCCGCTGTAGCTAGTTTCTATTAGTTTATAGTTAGTTATAGCTATAGTTTCTATCTATGAACTGAAAGAAAAAACTGATTTAGATGGCGCTATTGTGTTAGCCAGAGGTCTAAATGTCATACCAAATGAAT
Source organism: Clepsis dumicolana (assembly GCA_963691665.1). Taxonomy (NCBI): domain Eukaryota; kingdom Metazoa; phylum Arthropoda; class Insecta; order Lepidoptera; family Tortricidae; genus Clepsis; species Clepsis dumicolana. The sequence continues at coordinate 14,148,584 of OY829520.1, read as the reverse complement.
GGTATAGAGACCCCTCCGTAGTAAAACTAGCTACAGCAGGCTTATTATTTCAAAGGAACGCGGCATCGTATAGACACTGGCAGCCCTCTTGGTTTTATGTTCCTTGGTTACGACAAAGTTCTGTCACATTTGTAGCACATGTGGAGCATTAAAATTGGCTCTATAGTGAGTCGCATAAGGTTGAGTTTGGGCCGCGTCAACTGTTTAACATAATACCTTTGAATACGCAGTGAAAAGGTTTTAATGTAACATGTTTAGGGCATAATTATGCCTACTCTATTTACAACTGTGTCTATTTTAAGTCGAACGTGGGCGCGGGACGGTTGTTTACGCGGTTCTGAATTATTTTTAGCACAGAACTGCATCGAGATGGAAGGAAAAAGTAAGCAACTCGCGTTTTAAAAATAAGGGCTGTGAAACTCATTGCCCGCCGCGAACTTTAGTCCGCTCCCGACCGCGTTCCGCGTGCGACATTAAATTTTAAAGACAAAATGCCTTGTTTAAAAATTATCCTTTTAAACACCACCACAACCCCACCAAAAAGTTGGAGCTGTCAATCGTGATATAAATAAATAAATATCATGGGACAATTGACACCAATTGACCTAGTCCCAAACTAGGCAAAGCCTGTACTATGGGTACTAGACAACGGATAAACATACTTGTATAAATAAATACATACTTATTTATTCGAGGGGTGAAAGGCTATTCGTTTTAAGCGACACTTTTGGCGATATTGAGTTATATATATGTTCGGAATCAGGATTTTTTTCTGCGTCGGATGAGCTAGGTTTCATGCAAATCTGAGCTCTTTTGTGGCGCTTGAAACATTAGAATTTTAGGGTATATTTCTGGCACATGATGTATTATCCGACATGAAAACTGTTTCTTTTTTAAAGTACTTTACTTAAAGCATACACAAGTATTAAGAATCGGAGCTTAAGCTATTTTTCCTTATACAAAATTTCGATTGTATGGCGGTTCAAGCACTTTCGCCCACTGCTGTTTTATGTTGCAAAGCCGCTTAATACATTTCGCCTTCCACTAATAATACAGCATAATGTCGCTTCAAGCAATTTGTCTTGTACAAAATTCCTCAAAGCAGGTCGGTTGAATTCTCTACGCTGCAACTGTTAGCACTTTATATGGAGCTTAGACTACTTTTTCTTACAAATTTCTCAAAGGATGTCCTTGGAGCGCGTCCGTTTACAAACCTCCCAGGATTTCTAGTATTTTGAGGAAAGACACTTTTTGCTATTTTAAATACATTCATTCTTTCATTTAAGAATAATACTACTTCTTTTACCTAAGGTAGTAATCATTAACGGTGTAGTAACCTAAATAAAAGATTAGTTAAACTTATTTGGTTCTTTAATTGCTTCAAATAATAAGATTATTGTTTCTATTACTTTTTAACTTACAAAATGTTTGTCTTTTTTTGTATTAACAACCAACCGTTATAAAATATTCTTTAGGCATGGGACATCGAACAGCTAATAATGAAAGCTGATCGTTACTTCAGTTCTTGCCTGTCCATATTTATACCAAATGGCAGTTAAAACAAAATAGAATATCCTTATTATCCTTGATCAACGTCGGTTAAATCTTATTGCTTTCCTCTATATATGCACTGTAAAGTCACTTAAACCATTTTGCCTTGCATTTTTTTGGATCTCCTGTAAAGTTCACAAAATGTCGCTTGAAACAAATAGCCTTTCACCCCTCGATATTAAACATCCAAGACACGAGAACAAACATTCGTATTCATCATACAAACATCTGCCCCGACCGCGGATCGAACCCGAGGCCTCAAGCTTCATAGTCAGTGTCTCTAACCACTAGGCTATTCCGTCGTCAAACGTTTACCTCTTTTTTTATACGCTATAGACTTCCATCGGTAAATACTCTTTGTGCTAAAATATCTAAACAAAACATTACACGCTCGGTTCCCAGAGAAATCGCTAAACTCTTTCCTTCTATGACAATATAGTTCTGTGGTCTGTAGGCATTTCTCAGGTGGATTGTCTTAACGCCCCCACAAATGGCATCTTTTGAGTGTAAAGTTCTGAACCGCAAGGTACGAGGGGTAAGCATAATTTCGACAAGAAAAGCAAGGAGAACTCTCTCCAGAGGGTCGAGCACGACTTTACGAATGCTGCGTAACGTTACGGTTATCGTATCGAGATCGAGAAAGCTCACACTAAATTTTAGTTCCAAATACGCTTACGAGCGCGCTGTTCCAGACGTCATACAAACTCGACAACGTTTACTATTCGATTTTACGTGACCCAGGTTTCGAAAAGTCGTGCTCGACCCGCTGAATACAAAATAGTACAAAAGCGAAAGCGATCCAGACGTTATTGCACTAGAGGTTTTTTAAGATCAAACAAAAAATTAAAGAACGCTTTTCCTGTGTAGGGAAGTCCGTTTAGTTAAATAAGGTCACCCGGGGTGAAGGCGAGCCCCATAGCTATTGCGTTTATTTGAGTTATTTTTTAAACCACGTGAGTTACAACAGCTTCCGCCATCTTGTGATAGACACCTGTACTACTCGGAGGACAGCACGTAACATAGAGGGCATTTTAGCAAATCGTATTCAAGATATCGGCCATGTTAAAATTTTCTGTCACACCAGACCAACGCGGTATGTGAGGGAAGTGAACAAAATTCATTTACATCCTCATTTTTCTTTCAGTTTTTGATATTAATTTCTGTTCAATATAATCAGTATTAGTTGGCTCATGCGATGCGCCCGAATTATATTTTTTATTAAAAATGCTTTATTCTTAGAATTATATGCATGTAAAATGTTACGAGTTAAATTTTCAAATTGGGCAAATGCGTCAGCAACTTTGAGGTAATTGCGTCTATGCAACGCATTTGCCCCAATGTCAGTGGTCAACAACCTTTTCCTGGATTTTAAGTTTTAGTTTAACTGTTTTAGTACAATGTAGGTTACTAATTTTTATTTAAATATTAAAAATAACAGAATGTTAAATATATGACTGAATTATAAAGTGTGTTAATTAATTCTTCAGCAACATTTCAAATTTAAATATACTCAAAAGTACTTAATTATTTGATCTACGCATTAGATTTAACAAAACAAAAGGTAAGTATTTTATTTTACCCGTAGAGTAGGTCACTGATAAAGGGGAAAATATCGTAACTGTAATAAAAAAAAATTCTAGCTCACTCTTTCCGATCGAATAAAAATGTTTGCAACATCTGGTATTTAGGTTTGGATAAATGCGTCTGCAAATTGAAGACGCATTTTCCCCAATTGTACTATTTTGTGTCTCATATCGTTTTTAGTATTTTTTTGTCTATTGTATTAACAATACCTTCTAGAATACTGTATTGTGAACACGTTCCACGATGTTTCAAAGGCCTAATCCCAATCGTTTAAAAGTTGTTTTAAAAAGACGTATTTTCCCAAAATGGGGTAAAAGCGTCTTTTTAGACAAAGCTACTTTTTAGAAAAAGGCCTACATATCTTTTAATTATAGTGCAGTGAAAAAGTTACTTCACGAATTGAATAGCTGAAGAGTTGTACAAAGCACAGAGCGAAAGAGTATTTCAATATACTTAATACGTATTTCATAACATCGGATTTAAAAAATACCAAAAAAACGGTGACGCTTTTACCCCGGTCGACCTTGACTTTTTTTAATTATTTGTTGTTTTCGCGCCCATAGTAATACACATTCCGTGAAAATTTAAACTAGATAGTCTAGTCTAGATAGGCTAATAGCCTCTGACGGGTGGACAGACGGATAATAGGAGAGATGGACAGCGGAGGCTATAATAGAAAGTCCCTTTTTATACGGAGCCCTAAAAGAGAAGAAAAGCCTTGTTTTAATGCACCCAATTTTCCGCAAGCATTTGGTAGGTACAGTTGAACCATTTGGATTCCTGACCCGCCATAGAACGGTCCCAGAGTAAGTGTCATAATGATTTTCCTGGTCAAGCCAAGCGATGTCACCATGACATGAAAGATGTAGCAAATTAACTCTGATGAAAAGTAACGTTAGGATTGAAACAATGCTTGTCAATTCGCCACTCTGGATCGAGTAGCCTCCAAGAGATACTCGCCGGTTTAAGAACGGTAAAACGAAGATCATCTACTAACAAGATACAATGCAACAGCACTCACCAGGTTGTCAGCATCAGCGTCGAAGATGATCCGGGGTTTCTGAAGAGTGGTGACACTTTGAAATAACGGCCGGCCGGCCTAGAGGGAAACACTTGTCAACACGGGCGTTCGTCTCGGTATCCAAAAAAATTTCTACGGAAAGGTTCCACAGTAGGTCTTGGATCAATTGATCCGATACCTTCTGTATTTTTTCATACTTAACGACTACTTACTATACTTATAATCCTAATCCTAACTAATCCTAATCCTAATCCTAACTTCCTAACTAATATTATAAATGCGAAAGTAACTCTGTCTCTCTGTCTGTCTATTTCTTACCTTCACGGGAAAACCGCTGCACAAATCTAGATGAAATTTGGTAAGAAGATAGTTTGAATATTGAGGAATAACATAGGCTACTTTTTATTCAGGAAAATTGTATAGTTCCCGCGGGATGGCGATAACCGAAATCTACGCGGACGAAGTTGCGGGCAACAGCCAGCTATAAATAAATGAAAGGTTTCTCCCTCCTAAGTAACAACATCAACATTAACAACAACCCAATAATTTACGAAATGTTTCTGATAAAGAGACAGGTTTAATTGAAAATTATGTTTCAAGGCAAAATTAACCGATAAATTCTCGGCTAACTCAGTTAGAGCTGACTCCCTTTTTATACTACTTATTCAGAAACTGACAAGTTGGGATAAGGAGAGATATTATGAATTAAACCGGTACTTCCTTTTGTTTAATTTCAACATTACGCGCTAGATACTCAGTTAAAATAAAAGAAGGGGAATGGAATGATTTGTTAAGGAATTGGTAAGAAATGTTTATCTACACACACATCATAAGTCCTCTATAATGCGTTCAGAAACCGTTGAAAATGACCAGCATCGGCCTTCGGCTTCTGAAACCATCTTAGAGTACTTACAATATGTGTGTGGATAAAGTAATGTATGCAACTCTACATAATTAAGCCTTAAAACACTCGTGTGATCTTATTATAAAACTTGGCTTTGCCTCGTTCTTCCGAGTGACATTTTGGTCCCCCTGTGGTCTTTGCCAAACAAAATCCTCTAATATGTTAAAATATGAAAGTATGGAGCCATTATTAGCAGTACCTACTATACAGAGACTCCTCGTCTGCTGTAGTTAGCGTATTTTTAGGGTTCCGTACCTCAAAAGGAAAAACGGATCACTTTACTTTCCGTCCGTCCGTCTGTCTGTCTGTCAAGACCCTTTTTCTCTGGAACGCATGGAGGTAGCATGCTGAAATTAATATCAAATACTTAAGCTAGCAGTCCCTTGAAGCTATGAAAAAATCAAACTTCTAAGTCAACGCAATCAAATGATAGTCATTAAAAAGTTTGTTTCTATACAAATTGCCGTACCCTGAAAACCTAAAGAGTACTTCCAGTTGGTCTAGAAACTTGAAACTTGGTACGAAGGTAACTCTTATAGCACAACCACTCAGAAAAATCTCAAAATCTTATTTTTTTGTCTGTCTGTAGATTTCACAGACCAATATAAGATGACCCCACACTGCGTACATTTTGCTTAGGAGCAGGGCTCTGCTAACACTGGACAATTTAAAACGCTGGGGGAAAACGTTAAAATCTTTGTGCGGAACCCTCGTGCGCGAGTCCGACTCGCACTTGTCCGGTTTTTTTATACAACGCTGCACATAGGACGTCCATCTTTGCAGTAAGGTACTTCGTACCTAAAAGTTAAAATGTTGGAGGAAATTTCCAAACAGCGGAGCACGTCAGCAACAGACGCGGAAAATGTGTCGACAATAGCTACCTACCTACGAGAACTTTGTGGCAGTTGAAGGTGGAACGTAAATAAATCAATGTTTAATACCTACAACTGTGTGAAAAGAATCGTTATTAACTTTTTTAACCTGAAAACCTTTTTCGGGATTATGCTAAAATTTCAATATAAATGTTAAAGTATAATGTTCGAAAGCGTTCTCACAAAAGTTGAGTGAGATTACGATGGAAGTTTTATTTGATCCCAACTGTATGGAGAGTTTTGGGTTAGCCGAAGAATACGACTTGGATTTTGTTACTTGTGCGATGTAGATTTGATGATAGTGACAACAAACCTGATTACGGATAATTTTCCTGGACTACTCTAAGATTGATAAATTACTTACTTACAAATTCCGTTAATCTTGGAAACTAAATCATGATGTAACAAATCCATCTACCACGCCATCTGTTGAACAATAGCCAAACTTCATTGTTAAACACTAAGCGTTATCTATTGGGTAGTAGAAGTATCATACGTAGCTCATGGATGGCAGGGAACAAATTTTTCAGGCATGGGCAACACTTAAGATCAACTGTCACGTTTCTGTCAAATCAAAAGTAAGGTTATAATCGCAATAATATTAATATTTTTGTAAAATTTTTAAATTTTGCCACAATATCAAAGTGGCAAGGTAAGTATATGTGAATCTACTTAAACTAGCCAGCATTTTAAATTGTCGAATACGTATTACTTTGTCATAATTTATTGTTTTAGATGAATCTAATACGAAGAGGATTATCACTGATTTCTACTGGAATTAGGACACAATTCTCTGCAAATACAGGTATGATGTACTATTTTATTATTAACCAAGCCAACAAACGTATTTTTCTACGTCGAATTATAGTAATGACATTCTATCTTAGTCTATAAGTAAAGTTAAATGGAGAGATTATTTTACGAGTCAGTGTTTATTACCTTGACATAAGATTGAATTTTGCCTGAACTGTGAAAAATCTATCACTATAATACCTTAACATAACCAGTTAATGACCAGTGCGGGTGGTAGGTCCTTGTGCGAGGTCCGTCCGGATTGCTACCACCATCATACTCGGTAATCCTGCCCGTAAGCAGCAATGCTTGCACTGTTGTGTTCCAGTGTGGAGAGTAAGACAGCCAGCCAGTGTAATTATGGGCACAAGAGGCATTTCATCTTAGCTCTCTAGGTTGGTAATGCATCTGCAAACCCCTGGGGTTGCGGGTGTCTATGGGCAGTGCTGATCACTTACCAGCAGGTGACCCACTTGCTTGTTTGCCTTCCTTGTCATATAAAACAAAAATTCAAATAAAAAAGATTATTTGTAATGTGATGTTGAATCTGCTCGGCTTCCTTGTTAGTGTTGCTTCAGTACATATTTACTTACTCAGTTTGTATGTAGGTATAGTTAAACTCAAATGTCTTACTTTAGTGAACAGTGCAATACAAAATATTCTGTATTGAACACCTCAAATCAGTACAGCGAGATAACATATGCCCCAAATGAGGATCGGACCCAGGACCTCAAGAAGTCCTTTTAGTGAAGTGAATTTATATAGGTTTTAAGTATGTAAAAAGTAAAACAAAAAATCGAATTTAAAAACCCCCCGACAAAAAAATCTGTAAAAAGTAAAGAAAATCTGGGCCTGGTGGTTTAATTGAAGACTATGTTAACATCTTTTACAGTTGGGATTGGGTGCCGTACATAGGGCCTCCGAATACAAAAAATATGGCATGGGACTTGAAAATAGTTAACATAGTTCCTAATTATAGGACCAGGCCCAGAAGTTTTATTTTTTACTTTTTATGCATAAATGTTTCTACTTAGAATCATGAGAACAGTCAGATTCAATAAAAACGTCCTATACAAAAATGTCAGGGTTGTGAGTTTTTCCATAATGTACTGCCCTCCGGCCTCCGTTAGTGTGTCAAATACTATGGGAATAGTGGGTTGCCAATACGTACCGCTAGAGGCGCTGCCGTTTTGCCCGTAGTAATTGTGACGTAATGCGGACGCAAAAAATACGTCTCGATCGCGTTTGCGTTAAAGAGTAAGCAAGCAAGCTAGCAAGCAAGCAAGCAAGTGAGAGAGAGTAGTGGAGTTTTCTTAAATAAAAACCTATAAAAAGTATTTAAAAAAACTGTGCCTTATCGTTTAATTAGGACCTATGTTAACTTTGGCACAGTCAGGTGCAGTCTTTTTTATATTTGTAGGTACGGCACCCGACTGCGCAAAAGTTGACATGATTAGGCCCCGTTTTTTTTTTTACTATTTATGGGTTTTTCATGTCGGGGGTAATTTTTTTTGACACTTTTTACTTACATATCTAAGATATCAACGGGCTCTCACGTTTTTAATTTGAACTTGACAAAAACCCCTGACATTTTCATTTCGAAATGTAATATCGCAAAAACGGCTGAACCGATTTTGATAAAACATGTCTAAGAACCATCGCTTTAAAACCTACTTTCAAATAAAAAAACCTAGGTCAAATCGGTTCAACCGTACTTAGAAGGCAGCGTAGCTCTAAAGCTACGGTGCCAGAGACAGACACATAGCGGTCAAATTTATAACACCCCTCTTTTTGCGTCGGGGGTTAAACATATCTCTTTTCTGATGCTGATGGCTCTTACGTTTTCTGTCAAAAAGAAGACAATAGATTTTATAATCGTTACCTTGCAGAAATATCTTGAGTTGGCAACAATATAACGATTTATTGTTTCATTTGACAAAGGATTTATAGTTTTGATATTCATATTTTATAATCGTTACCTTGCAGAAATATCTTGAGTTGGCAACAATATAACGATTTATTGTTTCATTTGACAAAGGATTTATAGTTTTGATATTCATATTTTATAATCGTTACCTTGCAGAAATATCTTGAGTTGGCAACAATATAACGATTTATTGTTTTATTTGACAAAGGATTTATAGTTTTGATATTCATATTTTATAATCGTTACCTTGCAGAAATATCTTGAGTTGGCAACAATATAACGATTTATTGTTTCATTTGACAAAGGATTTATAGTTTTGATATTCATATTTTATAATCGTTACCTTGCAGAAATATCTTGAGTTGGCAACAATATAACGATTTATTGTTTTATTTGACAAAGGATTTATAGTTTTGATATTCATATTTTATAATCGTTACCTTGCAGAAATATCTTGAGTTGGCAACAATATAACGATTTATTGTTTTATTTGACAAAGGATTTATAGTTTTGATATTCATATTTTATAATCGTTACCTTGCAGAAATATCTTGAGTTGGCAACAATATAACGATTTATTGTTTTATTTGACAAAGGATTTATAGTTTTGATATTCATATTTTATAATCGTTACCTTGCAGAAATATCTTGAGTTGGCAACAATATAACGATTTATTGTTTTATTTGACAAAGGATTTATAGTTTTGATATTCATATTTTATAATCGTTACCTTGCAGAAATATCTTGAGTTGGCAACAATATAACGATTTATTGTTTTATTTGACAAAGGATTTATAGTTTTGATATTCATATTTTATAATCGTTACCTTGCAGAAATATCTTGAGTTGGCAACAATATAACGATTTATTGTTTTATTTGACAAAGGATTTATAGTTTTGATATTCATATTTTATAATCGTTACCTTGCAGAAATATCTTGAGTTGGCAACAATATAACGATTTATTGTTTCATTTGACAAAGGATTTATAGTTTTGATATTCATATTTTATAATCGTTACCTTGCAGAAATATCTTGAGTTGGCAACAATATAACGATTTATTGTTTCATTTGACAAAGGATTTATAGTTTTGATATTCATATTTTATAATCGTTACCTTGCAGAAATATCTTGAGTTGGCAACAATATAACGATTTATTGTTTCATTTGACAAAGGATTTATAGTTTTGATATTCATATTTTATAATCGTTACCTTGCAGAAATATCTTGAGTTGGCAACAATATAACGATTTATTGTTTCATTTGACAAAGGATTTATAGTTTTGATATTCATATTTTATAATCGTTACCTTGCAGAAATATCTTGAGTTGGCAACAATATAACGATTTATTGTTTCATTTGACAAAGGATTTATAGTTTTGATATTCATATTTTATAATCGTTACCTTGCAGAAATATCTTGAGTTGGCAACAATATAACGATTTATTGTTTCATTTGACAAAGGATTTATAGTTTTGATATTCATATTTTATAATCGTTACCTTGCAGAAATATCTTGAGTTGGCAACAATATAACGATTTATTGTTTCATTTGACAAAGGATTTATAGTTTTGATATTCATATTTTATAATCGTTACCTTGCAGAAATATCTTGAGTTGGCAACAATATAACGATTTATTGTTTCATTTGACAAAGGATTTATAGTTTTGATATTCATATTTTATAATCGTTACCTTGCAGAAATATCTTGAGTTGGCAACAATATAACGATTTATTGTTTCATTTGACAAAGGATTTATAGTTTTGATATTCATATTTTATAATCGTTACCTTGCAGAAATATCTTGAGTTGGCAACAATATAACGATTTATTGTTTCATTTGACAAAGGATTTATAGTTTTGATATTCATATTTTATAATCGTTACCTTGCAGAAATATCTTGAGTTGGCAACAATATAACGATTTATTGTTTCATTTGACAAAGGATTTATAGTTTTGATATTCATATTTTATAATCGTTACCTTGCAGAAATATCTTGAGTTGGCAACAATATAACGATTTATTGTTTTATTTGACAAAGGATTTATAGTTTTGATATTCATATTTTCACTTTCGCTTCATTAGTAGTTTCAATTTTAATACCAAAAAAATCATTCAAGTCCGAAAGTTCATTTTCCGACATTGTCATTTCAAAGTTCAATATTTCAAAAACGGGTGAACCGATTTTAATGAAACTTAGCTAAGAACCATCTCGATTAAACCAGCTTTCGATTAAAAAAACCGCATCGAAATCGGTCCATCCCATTGGGAGCTATGATGCTACAGACAAATACACAGATACCTACACGCACGCAGATACACACAGGTCAAACTTATAACACCCCTCTTTTTCGTCGGGAGTTAAAAATACACAAATGCACACATTCTGCAATTGCTGTAACTTGACATGTGATTCGCATCTGCACAAAATGACAGCTGCGTTTTTTAGTCAAAGCAAATCTAACTCTACACCCCCATCTTAACCACTAATCTTCCTTGTATACCTAACCTAATTTTCAAACTTCCTGTATCAAACCGAAATGACATTTATGCCCGGTATATTCAAGGTTGTTAGTGGCTTGCAGGTCCTGTGGTCACTCCGAGGGTGTCACACGCCTGTCATTCGCACCCTTCCGTATGGACAGGATTTAGTGCGAAATACTATCAAATTTGAACCGTATTTTGTAGTATTTAGGAAGTGTATTAAATTGTAATGCAAGTCTAGTTTTGGGTAAAACTAGGCCCGTAATCCCCATTGTCAATATTTGGACGCGTCATTAATGTATTGTTTCTGGAAGTTTGCGAAATGCTAAAATAACGGTTCTTTGGAAACAAAAGTACGAATGGACCACCACGGCTTATTTTTAATCAAAGTTGCAAATCGAAGTTAAGGGTTTTTAGAAGGAAGCTTGATTTGTTTTGTATCGAAGCGGTACGCTGATAATTTATGGTTTAACATTAGATAAGTTTATTCCTCCAAACACTAGCCTCTTAAGCAGAGGGTCGTGGGTTCGAGCCTCAGCTTGAGTTTTTAGGAATTTATGTGCGAAATTACATTTCTAATTTACCATGAGCTTTTCGGTGAAGGAAAATATCGTGAGGAAACCCACACACTCCTGCGAAGTAATTCAATCGTATGTGTGAAGTTCCCAATCTGCATTGGAATAAAATACACAACAGAACTGTAGCTATTTATGGTATTTCAAATCCTACAAGTTTCAACTGAATACATATTTCTCAAGAATAGAAGTATGTTAATGTTTCATACAAAATTCCAGGGCATAAAACGCAAAAACTTAATACTCACAACTAACCAACCGACCCTATGTTTCCCGGTCTTTGTGAAAACGATTACGTCTTAATCAGTCAACGATTTAACAATAAATTGTATAAAATATGGTAGGCTATTACTATTAATTGTGCCGGCGAGTTAATATTTAATAGAAAAATTATTCTGCCACGAGACGAAAAACTCCGTTCCTGTCTCAGTTATGTTATCTAATATCTATACTTTGACAACAAAAGCACAAGAAAAAGAAACGCATTTGGAAAGGATTGGAGACCCATACATTGTGCGTTGACCACATTGTCCAACGTTTGACCATTCACACCCCCTCATTGTGATGTGTTGCATGACTCGAGGTTTCTATTAAAATTCCATATTTCTGAACAATCTTTGCAAGCCTTTGTGCTTGAGATTTGTTGCCAGTAGTTGAAGTTCGTAGCGCCTCTACGTGGCAGCTCGTAGCGTCGTAGCTAAGAATAGTCCTTAGCTATAGAATGCTGTTTATAACAGTTTTTATTTAAAGCTTCGATTTTAGTATTAAAGATATTATTTAGGGTCTCATAAGTTGTAATTTTGTGACACCAAACTGAGTCAGTCTCAGTGTTGCTAAAGTGTTTTGGGGATGCGACCACTTCGAAACTTAATGTGCCTTGAAAACTATGAATTAGTTTCAAAGTTAATCTTTCTAGCCTTAAAAAGTAAATTCAGTTTTATGTATTATCGAAGTTTGTCTTGAAAAATCTGTGTTTCATTGACAAACTGAAAATTAATGAAACATTCGCAATTTATGTTGCTCAGCAAAAAGTTTATGATCATTTTAAATCAATGTCATAGTTGTTTAAACTTGTCAATTTTAAAATTGTCTTTACAATGGTAAAATGTTGAAACTCGAATAAGTATATCTGGTCTATCTACTCAGAAATCATAAAATAACAAATACGAAATTGCAGTAAACTGAAAATTTCACCTGGACTTATTTACCATAATAAAAACAGTTACAAAGGTCCACGCCTCAAAACTCTCATCCTAAAGACCGACCTATATTCATAATGACCATCAAACGCGATCACACAACAAATACGCATTGTGCATGCGTGGGACCTCCCCAGATCCGCCTTTCCCATATCCCGGACGAAAGTGGCGAAGACAGTGCGGTAACGGACATGCAATGCGATTTTGACCGTATTCTGTTAAGTTTAGACTTGTTAACATGCAGTGGCACAGGTCAAAAATTTAAATAAATGTTCCTTCGCTTCATAAACTTTGATAATGCTATGCAAAATGAATCCAATCCCCATGTAAGCTTGCAAAGTAAGATGAGATTGATCTAGTGAAGCATACGAGTATATGATTGTATCGTTAGATGTTTTTTACATACTGTTTAGCAACAGACATATCTATGCAACGGAAGTGGTTACTTTTCAGCATCTTTGTAATAATTAATAATAATTTCTTTTGGAGACTTATTTCTATTAAGGTGCGAATAGGGAGACTCATTGTCTCCAGAGAGTTTGATTGGCTAATAAAATGTTTAAATTTCTTTAATTAAGAGAAATAGGTAGATAAGGATTCTTAATTTCATTGGCGACCGAAAATCTAATCAAATACCTTGAAATTTATCGTGCGCTTTATGTTAAAAAGCTGTCTGGATCCGCATAGAAGGATTACTTTGCAACAATATTCCTCCCGGTCAATCCATAACATTTCACACCTTTACTTCGCGTACGAACCAATTATTAAGCTTATATTAATCCCCGCTTCCAAGAAAACAACTTTGAATGAAGCGCAAACAACCACGTAATATTCCTTCAGGATTACTCCATGTTCCTGTTATCCTACTGTGACAATTGCGAGGACGAGTTATCAGTACAGATCATACAAGTAACTGTCCTAAACCCTTATCTCCCTCAACTGTATCCTTCAAAACTCTACCTTAAATTTTGTAAGAGCAAGGTATCTTTCCCTGTGGGCTGGAGGATCTTTATGAGTAAAATATGATTTATGTTTCGTGGAAGCCTGGTGGTTCAACTCTTCCCCATTGTTTGGCGGAGTCACGCTGCACAAAGGCTGGTCGGGAGACCGTGGACAATGCCCACTATTAGCGGATTAAAGCTTGCAAAAAGAGCAGGTACTGCGGCTTGGACTCGTGTGGTGCAAGTTGTGGGAGACGACCGCTAAGAAATAGCCACGTTACTGGGGGACTACTACGAAAATCGAAGTTCGTATCGTATCGTCCCGCTCACTATCGTATTAAATAATATTAGCTTGAGCGGGACGGCGCGAGACGAAGTTCGAATTTTGCACTTCGTAGTATAAGGCCTGGTTTCGTTTTTATAGGAATGGGGTTAAGAGCGGTGAAAACTTGAGTCAAGTTCAATTGCAATTTTCCGTGTCTTCCAGATCTTCTGTCTTTGTTCTTTTTGGTTATTTTTACCTGTGACGTGTATTTGGAAAGGCTCAATAATGAAACCTTGTCTTAGCTTAGTTTTACTGACATTTAACAATATAAGTTGCTGTCTTTATTATAAGCCTTATTCCATGCTGAGACTTTCCACATTAACATAAGTAATTGTTATCAACTGTCAGTTCACCACTATTCAAAAGCTTCTCACCATTTTCTAACCCAGTTCGTCCCCTACAACTTGAGCCAACCGCCTCAATATTTGCTTGCGCCAGCAGATGCAAGTGGCGGTCACCACAACAATAACACTGCTGTCCAGTGAACGTGACGTCTTGTCCCGCGGGACCCGCGTTTGTTGTTCCAGTGCCCAGCTCCAACTTCTGGTTGTAATATTAACATGTGGCTTGGATTTCGGAGAATGTTCTGCTCATATTTTTCTTTAATTTCGGTTGGCAATTTCGCTGTATCGCATTGTGCGGAAGCCTGGTTTTTGGAAAAGGATTAAAGATATTGCTATTTTTCAATTTAATTAAACTTAGAGACGTAACGATGTAATATAATGTAGACCTCTACGTAATGTAATATCTTGCACTGAAACTCGTGACTTCAAATATTTCAAATATCGAAACAACCTTTGTCAATTCAACCTTTTAAATAGTGGTAATACTTTTTTCCTCTTTCTTCCTCTCCAGACCACACCAACCGCAACATTGGAACATGTCAATCAACGCTACATAGGAACTGTTGCACACATTATGCGCATCGAATCGCGAATTGACATCAATTGACACAATTCATGGGCAGCGCTGGCAACGCCTCGCCATACCCCGAATAACTGTATTCATTTAACCCTTACAACCCAACTGCAAATGGAAGAGCAGAGCGCTTCTATAGAGTACTCAATAAGTTTGAAATTTGTCTGAGTCCTCGTCCCTTTTAAAATAGTGTTGTGCTTTTGAGATAGTGGATCTAAAGGCTCACACTGTGTCTTTATTTGGGGATTATCCCGTATTTGCAATATGGTGTTGGCACCTGCCGTGTTTGTATCGATGTGGTAACGGTAGTCTCGGGTTTATGGACGCGCCCGTCTTTTCAACACGTGGTATTATACTTCATTAATGTAAATACTTGTCCTGTTTTGATGCTGATTAGGTACATAAGTACATTAAGTACGCAAAGTTTTAGGCGTTCCGTAATTCAAGGCTTCCGGAACGGTTAAAAATACTGAGTTTTACGGATTATTGTGAAGGGTATTAACTAGATTTATAGTATTATTTTCAACAATATTATTTTATTATTCAACAAACTATCTATGCGAGCGTGTATGAAAAGCTGTATGAATGTTTAAGAGGCTAAAGAGGTGTACGTGTGTAAGGATCGTAGCAAGTGTCAATCCACAATTTCTGCCTACCCCAATGGGAAAGAGGCGTGATATATGTATGTATGTAAACTATCTTAGTTGTTGTACGTAAATATTTCAATATTTCAAAGCAGCTGATGTACTTTGATAGTAACTCAATTTTGCAAGTTAGGTAGAGCTCGGAGCTAAGTTTTATATCCTAACGCGACGTGATAAATGAGCGTTAGCGAAGCGGGGTAGTTTGTTCTCATAACTGTTGGTTAGGTAACTTGAGCAAGCCAGCTTGCGGCGATTTGCGTAAACTGAAACTGGACTATGGCGGGAAAACTTCACATTTAATCCAGGCCTCTATTTTACCATCTTTACAATTGTCAGTTTCATTTGACGATTCAAACTACATTTTTTTGACAATATGAAGCGCGGTAAAACAAAAGCTCTTTCAAGTCAGCAGTTGACACCGAATTGTCATTGAAAACTGACAATTCTAAAGTTGGTCAAATAGGGGCCTGGGTTTGATATATCGTCTGACGTAATGTTGACACCGAGTTAGTATTAAACCAGGTCGGTGCAAAACAGGAAAAAATATACAACGTGGCACAAAATAACCCGTAAAAAATGTAGGATTAGGGGTCGCATATTGTATGAAAAAAAAATTGTAAAAATCAAACTTCTAAGTCAAAGCAATCACAAGATACAGTCATCAAAAAGGTTGTCTGTCTGTATATGTCACAGACTAATATAAAATGACCCCACACTGCGTACATTTTGCTTAGGAACAGGGCTTCGCTAATACTAGACAAGAAAACTTAAAACACTGGGGTAAAGCAGGGTAATCTTTGTACGGAACCCTCGTGCTCGAGTCCGACTCGCACTTGTCCGGTTTTTAAGCCACACTCCTGCTTTAAGGACCCTCATTATGTACCTAACAGTTGCATAAACTACTATTAAAACTTCGTTTGGTACACTTGCGAAAGTGTCATTTTCACTCGACCCTCGCCTTGCGGCTAGGCTCGGGCCTAGACACCTCGGGACTCGTGCATAATGACATACTTTCCGCACTTATATGAAAAAGTACTATTTTATCCCAGTGGCGCCTTTGGTCCCGAGCGCGTGGGTGGCGCCGGCGCCGGCGCAGTCGCTGGTGGCGCGCGCAATGGCGTCGCTCGCGCAGATGCACCGCACCGGGCCGCACATCAAGGACAGAAAGTCCAGGAACCCGCTCAACGGGAACCCCTTCGCTAAGGTAACAGCCAAGACCGACCGGTGTCCTTCATTTCCCAAAATGCAATTATTTTTGGAAACTGTAAATATTTCAGGATTTAGTTCAAGGCCATCTCGTAGAACCCTATAGGTTAGGTTAAGTTTGTTTTGTAAAAATCATGAAATATTTACAGTTTCGGAAAAAAAAGCATTTTCTTTTTGTTTGACCAAAAAACGTTTTCCAAACTGATTTATTTCCCAAATGGTTAAATTCCCAAAATGCTGTTTTTTTTTAAGAAACTAAATATTTCAGGGCCATCTCGTAGAACCTTATAGGTTAAGTTGGGTTTGTTTTACAAAAATCCTGAAATATTTACAATATCCGGAAAAAAATATCATTTTGGGAAATGAAACATTTGAGAAATGAATCAATGTGGCAAAAGTCTATTGGCAAACGTTAGTAAACCCCTAGGACCATAGTTTTTCAATAAGGATTTTAAGGAGCTCAGTATCTAACCGAATCCGAAATACCTAAAAGTTTCGAATAATTGCGGATAGGGGCAGAGTCCAGTTCCATATTCGAAATGTAATCCGAAACGAGCACATAGGTCACCTGATGGAAAGTGATCACCACTGCCCATAGACACCCACAACCCCGGGGGGTTTGCAAATGCGTTGCCAACCTAGAGAGCTAAGATGAAACGCCTCTTGTGCAATAACACACCACACCGTAACACAACAGTGCAGGCACTGTTGCTTAGCGGTAGGATTAGCGAGTAAGATGGTGGTAGCGATCCGGACGGACGTCACACCAGGTCCTACCACCCGCAAATTTTGATGGAGCCCAAATGGGAACTTGGTGCGATATCTATGGGGCCCTAGCACTGTTGCCCTACATTTATAGTAAAAAAAAATGTGACAATTCACTTCAACTGTTTTTCGCGGTGTCTATTTTCGTTCGGACTTTCTCTAACCCAAAAGCCGCTGTCAACAACTCTTTTGCCCCCAGGGCGTAGTGCTAAAGACCGTCATAAAGAAACCGAAGAAACCTAATTCGGCCAACCGGAAATGTGTGCTGGTGCGTCTGACCAACGGCAAGGAAATGGTGGCGTACATACCCGGCATCGGGCACAACCTGCAGGAGCACAACATAGTCCTCGTCAGGGTCGGAAGGTGAGGCATCTTGTACTTTCAGTGATGACATACACACACAGACACACACGCACACTCACACACATGTATACAGACACAACACATAATGCACACACATGTCATATATTACACCTACACAACACACATTTGTACCGAAAAGCATAACATAGTCCTCGTCACACATGCAGACACATCACACTTAAATACACACACAACACGGATACTTATACACACATTTATATACCGAAAAGTCTAATTCGGCCAACCGCAAATGTGTGCTGTTGCGTCTGTCCAACCCGGCTTCGGGTCATTTGTGTTTATGTACTTAACGTGATGATTGTGTATAGCAAACACAAGTAAGTGATCTCATACATCACGGACGGGCCTAGACTCCTCGGAACTCGTGCAAAATGACATATTTTCCGCACTTATATAAAAAGGGACTACATATTGCATTGTATGTCCTAACGTTTCTCCCTTGTTTATCCGTTGTCTAGTGCCCATAGTACAGGCTTTGCCTAGTTTGGGACTAGGTCAATTGGTGTCAATTGTCCCATGATATTTATTTATTAACCCCCGACGAAAAGGAGGCGTGTTATAAGTTTGACCTGTGTATCTGTGTATCTGTCTGTGGCATCATAGCTCCCCAACGGATTTACCAATTTCGATGCGGGTTTTTTTAATCGAAAGCTAGTTTAATCGAGATGGTTCTTAGCTAAGGTTCATTAAAATCGGTTAACCCGTTTTTGAAATATTGAACTTTGAAATGACAATGTCGGGGGTTTATCAACTTTTTTAAGTTGGTTAGGTTATTTTATTTATTGTTTCAGATTGAAGGATTGTCCCGGAGTGAAGCTTAAATGCGTACGCGGCGTGTACGATCTACCCCACGTTGTTAAACCGAAACCATAATGTTGTATAGTGAATAGAAATAGACCTAGGATCGTAGTTATTATATATTAAATACTTTTTAAGGCAATGCTGGCTTTTATTATTTATTCTGTCCTGAGTTAAAGACACATATTATTATATTAGCACGATCAATTTTATGGACGACAAAGTATTCGTCACTTTCTACCTTAGAGCAGGAAAGGAATGGAGATGTTAACGCGCGATATCCTCGCTGGTAGACTCGAAAAAATGACGTGTAAAAGAGCATTCAACTGCCTATTTGCTGAATAAAATTTCGAATTTTGAATTTTGAATTTTATCCCCTCTGCCAAATCTCTAACATTAAGTCTGATCGAAATGATCAGGGTCTGTTGATTGTGTGCGTGTTTTTGGCATTTGTGTGACAGTTTTGTTTTAGTGTGCGTTCGTAGGAACGTAACAAATTTTGACAGCAGCGTAGACGTGTGCTGTACTTAGGTATTTGTTCCGCGTCCCACTCAAAAAGTGGCAGAAAAGTTGTAAGATAAGCCAAAGGCGCCAACCGTCTGTCAGCTTTATGATTTCAACCAAATATGCAAGTGGGAGAGGGAGAAGTGATTTATACTGCGCCAGGGGTCCAGTCCGACAATGCAAGTACATTCAACAAAAAGTACAGTCATAAAAAATAACTTGTTTTTTACGGTTAGGCGGTTAGGTTATTTAAAAATATATAGCGATACATAAACACACCCACATAAATCACCCTCACAATTTATATTTGCCTCCTACAATCAGTTTTTGTATCCCGCACCTTTTTTGCGTCAAAACTTCAAAAGGTCATGTCGTAAAAGTCATCCGCGTCTGTGATTGGTCGATGCACCGCCGCTTGCGCAAGCCCGCCCCTTGCGCAACGCTGGGGGATACATAAGTAGGTACCTATAGGTAGCTAGGTAGGTGTTATAGGTATATTGAGCGTCTTGGTGGCTAGGTATGTGCGTGAGTTTTGTGTGGTTTTGACGTGTAGATGAATTAGCGAGAGCTTGGAATTGCATTTTTAGTGGTTGTACGGTTCGCATGAAAAGGAGAATCAGCCGTTAAAATATACGCACAGCGTAAATAATATTAAAAATGGGGGGCACTTGACTCTAACACATGTTATAAGTTTGACCTGTGTATCTGTGTAACTATCTGTGGCATCATAGCTCCTAAATGGATGGGCCGATTTCGATGCGGTTTTTTTTAATCGAAAGCTAGTTTAACCGAGATGGTTCTTAGCTAAGTTTCATTAAAATCGGTTTACCGGTTTTTGAAATATTGAACTTTGACATGGCAATGTCGGGGGTTTTTCAACTTTTCTAACGGCCGTTCCCAATATTCAATCCACCGAGGGTTTTCCTTACCAATAGTTACATTTTGACACATTTTCTATGGGTAATCTGTCAAAATGCAACTGTTGATAAGGAAAACTATCCGTGGATTGAATATTGAGAACGGCCGTAAGTGGGTTAGGTTGTTCAAGCGAGTGCGTTAACGTTAAGCATCAATTCGACAATGAGTACTTAATTAAAGTCGTTAGCAAATCAACAAAACGTGTTTACAGCCTCCACTTTTGACCTTAAAAAATAAGACTTTGACCCAAACTAATGAGTAAAAGCTAAGAGTCTAACCATGCGGCGAGCCTATTACGACCTTATCAAAATAAATTTGACAATGACTTCCTTGACAGCCTTGGACAATTCATTATTTTGTAAATTGTGAAATTATTCTATTGTGCGACAGGACAAGTGTCAGTAGACTGACGAGATAGCTGATTTTTAACCCACGACACAAAGAGAGGGGTGTTATAAGTTTGACCACTATGTGTGTCTGTGTCTGTCTGTGGCACCGTAGCTCTTAAACGGTTGAACCGATTTGATTGCGGTTTTTTATTTGAAAGCAGGTTTTCTAGCAATGGTCCTTCTAGATGTTTCACATCAAAATCGGTTCAGCCGTTTTTGAGATATTACATTTTGAAATGAAAATGTCGAGGGGTTTTTGTCAAGGTCAAATCATCTGAATATAAATAAACCTAAAGTTCAGGTTGTGACCCCCGACGAAAAAGAGGGGTGTCATAAGTTAGCCTTGTGTATCTGTCTCTGGCATCATAGCTCTCAAACGAATGGACCGATTTCGATGCGGTTTTTTTTAAGCGAAATTTAGTTTAATCGAGATTGTGCTTGGCTTAGTTTTATTAAAATCGGTTCACCCGTTTTTGAAATATTGAGCTTTGAAATGAAAATGTCGGGGGTTTTTCAACTTTTCTAAGTTGGTTAGGTTATGACATAGTTGTATTCCACTCTTATCTAGTTGCACATGTGCAGCACCCTTTTCATAGTTAGACTTATGAACACACCGGGTCGCTGGCGATAGGGCGAAGGTTGTTTCCCCGCCAGTGTGGCAACTACCCTAACTTTATGTTTACTTAATAATATCAATCGTGAATATCTAGGTACGTAAAGAAAAAAAAAAATGATTTTGTATTACAATACTAAGTTTGACTGGTTGGTGATCTACAAGACATTATATCGAGGGTTGAAAGGCTAATGGCGTTAAGCGACATTTTTGAAACTTTACAGGAGAGCGATTCAAAGTTTAAAAAAAAAAAATCATAGATATTCGGTTTCTTATCTAATTTAGGTTATCAATATACAGTTTTTTTTTTCAATTTAAATTCTTTATCAGATGTTAAAAATAATAATTTCATAGAACGATATACTGTAGAAATAAATGTAGCTTGAATCAAAAATGCTTGCATGTCTTTTTTTCCGGGCGGGGAAAAACTTCTTAAAAGACGATATAAGACGTTTTTGGAATGTAACTAAATGATTCAAGACACAACGGCTAGCAAAACTTGACTTAAGGGGGTTGTGACTGTATTTACAACTGTCTAAATACAACTGGTTGAACTGCCTTGTTATGGTTGCCACAGATTACGACTAATATGCTGAAAGTCCCATTCTATTATTATTTAAGTGCAGGAAACGCAGCTCAAGGAATGATCAGTATTCTAATGGTGTTAATTTAAATCCTTATAATTTAGAATTTTATCTGAGGTTGGTGGTTGAAATCATTACAAAAATTATCGACGTACACATTGTAGAAATAAAAAAAGTTAAACTGTAAGAAATTTGAATCATGATCAAAGTTATTTTAATTTAATAAAGAATCGCTTAACTATTTAAAAAAAAAATTACGTTTCTAGTTCTAGTTCTAGTTTTAGATTATCTTAAGAAATTCGGCCAGATGGTTTAAAATTCGTAATACAAAAAGTAAATGGAATTAGTATAACGTGGGTGGTCTTAACGACACCGAATCATATAAGAAATTATTCTGATCATGAATAAAATTTCATCCTGTATTGTTATGTAGGTACGTCATAGAAACATGAATCATCTCTATCAAAACTTAACTAAACTTCTAAAAGCTTAGCAAATCTGGGACCATAAATAAAAAAAAACAATGACAAAACTCAGTCTCAAATCAAATATTCCTATTAAATTCTCAAAACACAAGGTCAGAAAGCTTGTTGTGCATTTATTTTCTCTTCTAGATCAGTATCTTCAATGAAATTCGTCATTTTTGCCAATATAATTCAAATTTAAATAGTCTGAATGACATGAAATGATAATCTTATTAAGTATTTTAGGAACTTAGATTAGTTTTAACTTCCCACATTGCGCACACGTGCTGTCTCCTTGATGATTTGGTACTGACTGAAACTGAAGCGCCTTGCGCGAGCGTACACCTACTATTCTCGAGTAGGTTTCAAGCAACAAAACCATTTTAATTAGGTTTTAACGACATTGATCAAATGGTATCAGAAAAATATATTTACTGAACGCACATTACTCACTCATTGTGGTAAAGGAAAACCGATTTAAGTATAAATAATTTTTATATTTTTTGACTTATGCGACCGCTTTCTTATAAAATGTACTGGAAATAATAACTTTAATAAGCAGTTTATCTAAAATTTGGGAAACGCTAACTACCTTAAGTAGCTTTGCTAAAGATAAATAAGCTAAAACCAATTAATTGAAACGACGTAAGTACTATGTTTATTTTCGCCACAGGCTAATTGATTCAAGCGACACATTTCTTCAAATTTCGTAGAAAGACATTTGCTTCAAGCGACAAGCTTCAAATATTTCTGTCGCAGGCTATTTGAGGTAAGTGACATCGATTTGTGTATTACGGAGCAAGCTAAATAGCTCAACCAACCATATTCTTTAGAAATAAAAAAATAAAAATGCTTTAACTACCATATGACTTTAAGAATGAAAAAGGGAAAATGGTTCAAGTAACTACCAATAGTATTCTAATATAGCTTAAGTCAACCGTGGTAAGATAATGTCAAATTTTTGTGTCGCTTCAGTCAGGAGTGTAGTAAAAAACAGCGCCCAAATCTAATTGCTTCAAGCGCCAAAAAATAGCTTTGATTGACTTGAAACCCGGCTATAAAGACGCAGAAAAATTTGCTGATTCTGGATATGTATATAACTTAATATCGCCCATAGCGTCGCTTGAAGCCATTAGCCTTTCACCCCTCGATATAAGACATTATTATAAGACAGATCTATAAGACATTATTATAAGACATTTCAAATGATATTTAATTACATACCTCATAAAAGCAATTTACAATGACATTAAATCCAAGCTAAAACTAATTAAACTAAAACTTAAAACCAAATTAAATCTAAATAAGGCCGCCGTAGCATGGTGCCCAAAAGGCTGTCAGCGTTGCCCCACTGAATAGCGATGCTGATTCATTAAGAGAGAAAACTGCCAGCCCTTTGGTCACAAGTTGCATCGACCAAGCGCTTTTGCAACTCTGAAATAAGCTTGTAAGCGCCGGGACCCCATGAACCCGACAGCAACAAAATTGTAGTTCGGACCGAGAGTCTAATATTTATAAGACTAAGTTTGACTGGTTGGTGATCTAATCTTTATAACTACCTAATTAGTTTGTCTGGTTGGTGATCTGATCTATTGTAATGTAACCGCATAGGTAAGTATCTACCTACCTGTAGTGTAGTACCCAGTTTTAAAAGTAGGTAATGTTTCATTACAAAATGTAGAAATTATCAGGTCTGATGTTTTTTATGGGGTAAGAGAACAAGTGAAAGTAAAACAGTTTATGGCTTAGCTAGCTATGTCTTTAATATCTATTTCGGTGGGTATAAAGTCTTATAATTAGCTAATGCCGGCTCTTCACTTGAACGTTTTCGCCAAATGTTTGTCATTCCATCTCTGTCCTTCAGGTGAAAAAAGAAAGAGAGGCGACACGAAAATTTCCAAATACGCGCAGGTGAAGTGCCGAACATATCCTACGCTTAATTTTACATTTCGAAGAACCTGAACCTACCGTTATCTTATATATACGTTATTTATACAAGATTATGTACATTTAAATTAAATATAATTATTGCGTGTTAGACCACAGTCATTATGTATTTACAAAGTCTTGGGCCTATAAATACCTATACTAATACATCTTTTTACGTTTTTTTTTCTTTTTATTAACTTTTTTTAAACCTTAAACAAATTTCAAATATACTCAGAGTCAAAATTAATCGTCCACCCTATTTTTACTATTTATTGTAAAAGTATTCTTTATATAAATATAATTTTTTACATTAATCAAGGAAAAAATTGTGGGCGGTTAATTTTGCCTCTGAGTATAGTTAACGTTAATTTACAAATTGGTCCCTTACATTAATTATATCACAATAAGTCATTTCCAACATTTGCAAGGTTGCTGGCACTTCCTACAATAGCGGCGGGCCAGGTCAGCCTTCAGGCTAGCGATGACTCCTCCGAGGTACGAGACCTTCACGGCCAGGTGGATTTCCCTCATCTTCCTTCTGTCCCTGCTCTGCTTTGCCGCTAAATTGTTCCTTTCTCGCTGCGTCTTGTAGGAGTCGTCAGCCGCGTTTTCATTGGTGGAGCGGACTGCGCGGCGCATCCTCGGGTTATTACCTAATAGCGTCCCTCCATTTTTGATAGCCAAGGCTCGCAGAGCACTCCGCTCAAAAGCTTTAAACTCTGCGCTGTCCGTCAGCAAACCTTTGAAATTTATCGTCTTTTCTGCCGAAGGGGAGATTGGAGGGGACAGTGTTGCTTGGTTAGCGTATACTCCATCTTCGCTCCGGGAACAGCTGCTCCCAGATGCAGGTGAGATTTCGGGTACTGGCGTGGGGTACTGGTGGTACTGCGGTACTGGGCTGACCTGGTACTGCGCTCGTGCTGGGCTGACCGAGTATTGCACCTGCCCTGTGCTGACCGGGTACTGCAACTGTCCTGGGCTGACCGGATACTGCACCCGTCCTGGGCTGGCGTACTGGTACTGCAAATTGCTGGCGCCGTAGCTGATCTGCTGCGGGCTAACTACGCTCTTCGACCCTCCGGGGTTTGCAGGATAGCGTAGAGGTTCCGGGCTGGACCCGTAGCCTAGGGATTCCGGACTTCCATGTGTTGGGTCCGGGATGTGTTGCACCGGTGGAGGCGACACTGGTTCCCGCTTGATCGCGGGCTTCCTCAAGTCCAATGGCTCTTCTGTGGCATAAGGTGTCCACAGCGGCATCGTCACTGAATTTAAACTTCGAAAACTCGATAGAATTTTGATTCGAGGGATTTTGGAGCTGGTTGTGAGCGGTATGGCTGTCCCAGAGTGACTGTCCCGTGTGGCGGCTGTTGTGGCCGCGCGCCCGTGGGGCGGGGCGACTCTAGTGGGGGAGGAAGGGTTGAGTTTGAGTACCTGCGTTACTCGTAGCTAACGGGACTCGATGGGGTGTCGATGCAGAACTGCAAATAGCTAGAGCCGTAAATCAATAGCCCCGTTGACGGTTTAATGTGGGGTTTTTGGCAATGATGCGGGCTGAACATTGAGTCGGGTTGAATCTAGACTGGAAGTAATAATTACTTACTTTCGATTTGAGGCTATCAATTGCCTGCTACAACGCTATCGTTGACACATTTACAATGATAATGTTGTCGTTGGAAGATCATTTCCATTTTTAATATAAACTCAAACTCAAACTCACAATATTTATTGACATAAAAACACACTACATCACAACGAACACATTTCTACCTTTATCTTACTTTAATACGTGTCTATTATAAGTTTCTTTCTGAAAGTATAAAAGTATTCATAACTTAATGCAATGCCGCGATCAAACATGTATGTAATATCAAGGTAGGTATAATTGAAGAGAGAAAGCGCGCGTGCTGTCGTACCTAAGTGGTTTTCTTTTCTCAACTAGGGGTCCTATCAACAGAAAAAGACATGCATTACAAATCAGCCTTTGGCCGACATCTAAATACGGAAACACAGTTCTCGAACATTCACTATGTCGCTAGTATGTACAAAATGTAAATATAGGTATAGGCACATTGTAGGCACGTGCCTGCAGGGAGCTCACTGCGTCACCCTGTACCTGTAGATAACGGGAGCGACCACACTTTATTGCATTAACCCTGGCTAACCCGCGCTTTGTTTTGTCTGACGCGACCCGACATCTAACGAACCTTTGTCTGCGCCGACCCATTTTTAATCTGCATCATTATCCGAGACAGTTCCGTGTAAGCTTGGTTACGTTGAATCTAGGATTGGGTCTAGCCGCATATTGTCTATCTTTGACTCGGTCCCATCATCTAACGAACCTTTGTCTGCGCCGACCCTCTTTGCGAATGCGCATCATTGTTTGGGACAGTTTGTTGCAAGCTTGGTTACCTACTCTGAACTTGAACTTGCCCACTTTTATAATTAAACTGATCTAAATCGAAATGTGTCACCTCCCAAAAATTACACCTAAAGCATCTTGATGCATAGTTTAATTTAGAGACTTGACATAGTTAAAATTATGTCTATTATTATTATTAATTATACTAACTATACTAACTACTAATTATACTAACAGTTAAGCAATGCCTAATTTAAACCTAATCTTAATCTACGTTTTTGGCATATTGGCTTTTGTTATAATAATTGTTATGTTAGCAACATTTTCAGTAAGTATTCGTATAATATTTTTTTCATGAAGAGTTATTCAGAAAACTGTTAGTTTGGGTAACTTAAATGCAACGAGATTACCTATATGTAGTTCTGGGGCTACCACATACACCCAACATACATATTTTTATAAGATAAAAACGTTGGATAGGTGGGTTAGTTAGTTACAGAGATGTTTTCAAGAAATCAATAGGTAAGTTATTTGCTCATTTAAGGTCTAATGGTTTTGTTTTGAGTGAGTGCAAAGGTAATCTTAATCGCATTCACTAGCATAATAACCGCAAATAGCAGGCAAAATTAAAGCTGTTTTTGTGCAGTAATTGCTTTCTACGAATTAAAAGCTGTTTTTGTAGTAATTGCCTTCTAAATGACAAACAAACAACTTCGAGCTTAATATGTTTGCTGTTTTTGTTCGGGAAAGGTATCATGCCGTTTGTACTTTGATCGTCGCACATTTTATCATTTTTGATGCCATTTTGCAGCGAAATTAAAATAATTATGATGTCCACAGCCGTTGTCAGTGAGTAGGTATGAATTGAATGTATACTCCAAACTTGATCTTTCGGAACAAATAAATTTAGGTAGATAGGTATAATTAGCTTAAAAATCTACCATAAAATATCTTTGAAATATCTTTCAAAAATATCATAAAGTCTAAATTATATTTGTATGTTATTGAAAGAGGGAGGCAAACGAGCAAGCGGGTCACCATGGCATATGAATCTGAAGCATATTGCAGAAAAGATAGGTACCACCTACTAGAATTGAAAAAAAAAACTATATATGACAGATGGACATCACAAATAGCACAAATTATGCCATCACCCAATGTCCAGCGGCCAGTTCAAAAAAGTCATCGGAGCGTCAGTAAGCCACAACTGTCAATGACATTTCAATTTAATTGTGTCGCTTCCGCCGGCCATCTTGTATCAATGACGTCACGGTGGTCTCAACCCTTTGTGAGAATACCATTACAGGACAGTATAAAAAACATTATGCACAAAATGATGTATGAAGTAAGATTGATAATGGGTCCCTTTAACCGTTGATAATTTACTTGTGGCTGTGAATGGTAAAGTACTTGTTCCGGTCGCATAACGGATCTACTTGAGAATACGTTTCATTTTTAGGATTTCCTACCCAATGGGTACCTAAGAGCCCTTTCACACAAGCGATTTTTCTCGGCGATTTACTGGCGGAGCGAGATCGCGGCGAGCACGCAATGGCCCGCGGCGTGCACGCCGCGATATCGCTCCGCCGGTAAATCGCTGGAAAAAATCGCCTGTGTGAAAGGACCCTAAGGGCTAGCGTGCGCAGAGGGTCGAGTACGAGTTTTCGAATCCTGCGTTACGTTACGGTTATCGTGTCTATCGAGATCGAAAAACCTCATACTAAATTTTAGTTAAAAATACGCTCACGGGCGGGCGCTGTTCCAAACGTCATACAAACTCGATAACGTTTACTATTCGATTTTACGTGACGCAGGTTTCGAATATTTGTACTCGGGCCTCTGGTGATTCTGACGTGAGCTTTTTTTGGCAAAAATTGAAATATGGAACCTCTTGAATGTGCGCGTACTTTACAATTACGGTCTTTTTTTCCGTTCCGATTTTAAAAACGCACCGCAACTCGCAGCACCGAAGAGCATGCTTAGCCTAGGGGATACCAAGTATTACGTAAGACTCCGCTGTCCGTCGGTCCGTCTGCCATTCAAAAGGCTGTATCTTCAGACCCGTAATAGCAAGACACTTGAAAATTTCACAGCATATGTATACTATAAACTCTATAGTACTGACTGACGGACGGAGTCTTATTATTAATAGTAATGGTAAAAATTAAATTAATTTAATTATTAAAGGTGGTCCCCATACACGAATCGCTTAGTGTTAAATATGTACTTTACGGTGGTACCGATTCTTCGTGTGTTTCGACTCGCATTTGGCCAGTTTTTTTTTTATTTGAAAACTGAACTTACTTTTTAACCCCTAACGCAAAGAGAGGGGTGTTATAAAGCGCGCTGTTGTTTTGTGCGGAAATCGCAGCGCTAGACGCACGCGATCAACCTTTCCCTTTAGCGTCTAGTGTTATCAACGACCAGAAAAACAGTTATAAAGCGCGCGGTTATTTTGTGCGGAAATCGCAGCGTTAGACGCACGCGATCAACCTTTCCCTTTAGCGTCTAGTGTTATCAACGACCAGAAAAACAGTTATAAAGCGCGCGGTTATTTTGTGCGGAAATCGCAGCGTTAGACGCACGCGATCAACCTTTCCCTTGTTCGTTCAATGCTGCATTCACCGCGTAAAACAATGTTTGGTAATTAGATTACCAGAGCGTCTAGTGTAATCAACGACCAAATAACGCCTCCATCGCGTTCGCGTTTACGTCCGAATTACTATGGGCACATTTAGCAGCGCCACTAGTGGCACGTATCGACAGCAAACAATTCTCATACTATTTGACACCCGTAACGCTAACGCGATCGAGACGTTTTTACGTCTGAATTACTATGAGCAAATTGGCAGCTACATACTAATTGACACTTTAATACAAACGCGTTCGAGACGCATTTTTTTTTTGCCGTCGAATATACTAGAAGCAATGATGTAAAATGACATGCGTCAAACGCATCGCGCTTAACGTTAGCGTTTATCGCATAAAACAGCCGCGCGCCTTGCTTAGTCGTCCTGCGTAAAGCTCATAAGTATGAAGGATTAAAATTATATTTAAGGGTGGATTTTCAAACTTTTTTAATTCTATGGTGGTATGGTGGTACTCTGTGTGGTGTTATTTGTGTGGCACTTATTTCAATACAAAAATACGGCCATGCAAATTACACCAGGGATCTCCAGTTTGAAAATCTACCCTTAAAATGAAAATGATTGCAAACTGTACTACGCTTATATTTTGAATTTCATAGTACATTATTGCAAGTTCAATTTGACCCGCTTCCAGTATAAATTGGCAAAAGAGCTTGTATTAAAACTTAAATTTTCAACAGAAAACTTTTTTATTTGCAATAAGTAATAATAAAAATCTAGACTAAATTAGGTAATGGAATGAGTAGTAGGTATATGAGTAAGAATTGAATTTAAATTTGATGTCGTCTCCACAGTTCACTTTCGTTTTAGCGTGCTGTGAAATGTAACAACTGCTTTTTAGAACAATTACCAAAAACTTGTGTTTGTTACTGAATTGTGAAGGTGAATACAGACACAGGGAGTGATGGGCATTCCAACAAATTGTCAATTACAAGAGTAGATGGAACAAGAAAAATAAAATAGTGAATTCTCAGAAATGTTCTACGCCAACGTGGTTGGTAAAAGAAAAACACTGTATTCTGTTATCAGTGGTTCAGTTCTTAGTTTGACTCTGGTATATTGGGTTTTATGACTCCAAGTAAAGATAACAGCGGTAATCCTTATTTGTCTGTCTGCCCGTTTGTCTGTCTGCACCCTTTTTCTTGGGATCGGCTAGAAGCTTCGATCAATAATTACCTAAATAACGGGTCGCGAACAAAAACGAAGTATAAATATGCCAACATTGTTGTGTTGTGTTTGTTCACTACTAACTATTTTGATATAATATAATCCTTGAACGGTTGTAATAACGTGCAATTTTGCGTGAAATAAATAAGAGCACACTGCAAGTGTATGTCTTTATTGCTTCAAGCCTACTAAATTCAATAGAGTATAATAACCTTTAAAAAAATCAAAGGTAAATTACTATTAGCAATTTAAAATGATTCGCGATTATTTGCAAAAAAAAACATATTATTAATAAATAGTAAATCGCAAATAAATTAGTAAATGGTAAATAGTCGAAATATCGAGAACTTCATCTAAACCTAGTAGCTACATTAGTAGCTACTTACTAGGTTTCATTCATCTAAATCTAAGGTAATTAAGTAGGTAATTAATATGTCTAAAATCGTATTGTTAACATACATACATAAATAGTTCATAATACCAATGCTTTTATTACTCATTAGCCATTCCAATATCGTTGTATGTAAGTACGCATGTGCAATAGTTTTCTAGTGTGAATTTCTTAGCACTAACCACGGACGCTGTAACTCTTTTCACTTTTTGGATTTTATTAATTAAGTTATTCAATCACCTTCAGGCACCAAACATTGAGCACTAACCGGTAAACAGTTTACTTTAAATTAGGTTTCTACTGGGTAGTGTACGATTAGGTTCAAAGTAGGTATTGCCTACTGGTTATTTAGTGTTCAGTCAGAGCACCATTAGAATGAAACCGACACAAATATAAATATGTCACGTCTCAAAATTAAACTTGTAATTTTTGGGAGGTGACACAATTATTTCGATTTCGATGGGTTTAATTATAAACGAGCGCAGGTTCTGCGTAACCAAGCTTGCAGCAAACTGTCTCAGACAATGACAAGAATTAACAAAGGGTCGGCGCAGACAAAGATTCATTAGATGACGGGACCGAGACAAAGATAGACAATACGCAGGTTAGACCTAACATTAGGTTCTGCGTAATCAAGCTTGCAACAAACTGCCTCGGACAATGACAATGTTTAATTCGTTACTTGTATACAAAGGGTCGGCGCAGACAATGGGACCGAGCCAAAGATAGACAATATACGCAGGTTAGACCTAACATTAGGTTCTGCGTAATCAAGCTTGCAACAAACTGCCTCGACAATGACAAGGTTTAATCCGTTACTTGTATACAAAAGGTCGGCGCAGACAATGGGACTTAGCCAAAGATAGACAATATACGCAGGTTAGACCTAACATTGGGTTCTGCGTAACCAAGCTTGCAACAAACTGTCTCGGACAATGACAAGGATTAATCCGTTACTTGTTACAAAGGGTCAGCTCAGACAATATTTTTTCAGATAATGGGACCAAGTCAAAGATAGACAATACACAGGTAGACCTAACCTTAGGATCTGCGTAACCAAGCTTGCTACAAACTGTCTCGTACAAAGACAAGGATTAACAAAGGGTCGGCGCAGACAAAGATTCGTTAGATGATGGGTCGCGGCAGACAAAAGCAATTGGTTCGTTGGATTAATGCAAGAGGTGCAATAAACAGAGCCGCTCCCGCTATCTTCAGGTACAGAAAGCGTAATAAATAAGCACGTGCCACCTAAGTTTTCTAGAATTTGAAGTTTATGAACCTACTACGGAGATGTTGCCTGCGACTTTACTTAAAATTTGATTATCGTTATCTCGCGGGAACTATAAAATTTTCCAAAATAAGAGATAGCCTGTGTTTTATTCCAAGGTAAAAGCTTTCACCATTTGAAACTTAAACCAAATCCGTAGAGAGTATTGATTTTATAGATCATATTGGTATCTGTGTCACTCAATCAAAAACTTTCGCATTTATAATATTGGTTAGGATCAGGCACTATACAGTATACACTAGGTAGGTAGGTAGGTATAGACCTACCTTGTCTCGAAGCGCTTGGCACATGGGCGTAAGATGAAACATTTATTCACTGTCCATTACTTTTCTGTTATAATACTTAGTCTTGTTAATTCAACGGTTAATCCACATATTTTGACTAAGGTGTAGAGTTTGTGACGTTAGAGATTGTAGAATTAGAAACCGGGCTCTAATCTGATAAGATCTGATAACTTTTTGACAGTGTGACCATGTACTTATGGTCTCATCTTGACAACATTTTACGTGAAAATGTTTTTGGTGAGATTATTATTTTCCTTAGGATCTACGAGAGCTACGTTTATTTTGCGCGATACAACATGTGATTTTAAGTTTGTTATCGCACACGTAATTATCAACATGGCACTGGATTATTTTGGCAACGAATGCAAGTATATTATAGTCGAGTAAATTAATTCCTGACCCATCATAGAACATTTTCATAGTAAACGTCATAACGATTTTCCATGTCAAGCTACGCGATGTCACTATGATGTTTACTGTGAAAAGGTTCCATGGTGGGTCAGGGATTAATTTCCTCGACCGTACCTACTTTTAAGCGCCCGGTTGTTTTGTGCGCAAATCGCGGCGTTAACGCATAAATATGCGATCAACTTTTGCAAAGTTTTTTCAATCGTGCGTTCACCGCGTAAAACAATGATTGGTAATAATAATAAGTAATAGGATTACTGGAGCCTCTAGTATAAACAACGGCTAAAAAATATCTCGATCGCGTTCTCGTTTATGTCTGAATTACTATGGGCGCATTAGCATTAGCAGCGCCACCAGTGGCACTGGCACGCATCGACAACATAATATTTGACACTCGTAACGCAAACGCGATAGAGACATATTTTTGGGCGTTGATTACACTAGACGCTCTGATCATACTATTTGACCCCTGTAACGCAAACGCGATAGAGACTTTTTTTTTTTGGCCATTGATTACACTAGACAGCCGGTGTAATTACGGGCACAAGAGACATTTCATTTGTAGCTCTCTAGGTTAGCAACGCATCTGCAAACCCTACGGGGTTGCGGGTGTCTATGGGCAGTGGTGATCACTTACCATCAGGTGACCTACTTGCTCGTTTGCCTTCCTCGTCGTATAAAAAATACTGGCCACTCTGATTTAAAATGTCGTGCGTCAAATACATCGCGCTCTCTAATATAAATAGGTACTCGGAATGAAATGAAATTGAAATTAAATTAAATTCTGTGTTCCGTAATCAAGTAGTAACGTTATCGAATCGCCATCGAGAAAATTCATATTAAATTTTAGTATCAAATAGGTACGCTCACGTGGGGCGCTGTTCCAAATATCATACCAATTTTATCGATAACGTTACATCCTAAGTACTCGATTATGTTACGTAGGATTCGAATATTCGTGCTAGGATCAGTTCTTTTCGCTCGGCTTTTTTTAGGACTAGACCACAGAATACATAATAGATAATACATAATAGACTAGACCTAAGACATTGGTTACACGCTCATTCTGAGGGTCGAGCACGACTTTTCGAATCCTGCGTAACGTTACGGTTATCGTATCGAGATCGAGAAACTCGTACTAAATTTTAGTTCCAAATACGCTCACGGGCGGGCGGGCGCCATTCCAAACGTTATGCAAACTCGATAACGTTAACTATTCGATTTTACGTGACGCAGGTTTCGAATATTCGTACTCGGGCCTCTGGCCTGGCGTCAGTTTAGTTCATCATTCTGGTCAGAATGACGAGAGAATGAAGAGAGACTGATGAAAAATAAATATTTTAGATAACATTCGTCAGAATCGTGGACTGAACTGGACCAGAATGTGCGTGTAACCGATGTCTTAAGGCTCCGGGCTGGATGCTTGGCAAAAACTACCAACATAGCTT
This sequence comes from Clepsis dumicolana, assembly GCA_963691665.1. Classification (NCBI taxonomy): domain Eukaryota; kingdom Metazoa; phylum Arthropoda; class Insecta; order Lepidoptera; family Tortricidae; genus Clepsis; species Clepsis dumicolana. Next base: position 14,114,293 of record OY829520.1, on the reverse strand, counting down.
GAAGTAAACCCACGCCACCTCTTTCCCTGCACATAGTCATAAGTTGATTATATAAGGGTGCATGCAACCCTCACAACGCACCCTACGTTGCGTCCCCTGATTGCGTGCCTAAGACACATTATAACTCTACCACCCAACACCGATCACTACGAGTCTCCCATTACTGGAGCCTGTATAGTCCGTTTTTTTTACCCGACTGAGAAACGCAAAGGAGGGTAATGTGTTTATCAGCCTATGTATGTTTGTATGTATGTATGCTTGTTCCTTTGTGGCAAAGACATGATTATAATATAAATTCAATACGGCGATCAACAGACGTCATATTGTGCAAAATAAAAAAATTAAAGTCGACGAACAAGTGGGGTAGTATCATTGAATAGGTATTTGAAAATCAACTTTAGGTTATTAGCATAAGAAAAAATGACAAGGAGATTTAATCATGTATGTTGTTACGATTTTCTACGTAAGGGTTACTTATTATTAAAAAGTGTTTTGCAACGACATGTCAAGATTGTTTACCTTCTTTCTAATGCTAAAAAAAAACCGGACAAATGCGAGTCGGACTCGCGAACCGAGGGTTCCGTACAAAGATTTTCCCTTTTTTCCCCTGAGTTTTAAGTTGTTTAGTGTTAGCAGAGATCTACTCGTTAGCAGCATGTACGCAGTGTGGGGTCATTTTATATTGATCTGTGACATATACAGACAGACATAAAAATTTAAGATTTTGAGAATATTCTGAGTGGTTGCGCTATAAGAACTACCTCCATACCAAATTTCAAGTTTCTAGGACAACTGGAAGTACCCTTTAGGTTATCACAGTAAGGCAATTTGTATGGTTACAACCTTATTAATGACTGTCTCTTTTGATTGCGTCGACTCAGAAGTTTGATTTTCTCACAGCTTCAAGTGACTGCAGGTTTGTGTCTTTGATATTAATTTCAGCATGCTACCTCTACGCGTTCCAGAGAAAAAGGGTCTTGACAGACAGACAGGCGGACAACAAAGTGATCCTTTATGGGTTCCGTTTTTCTTTTTGAGGTGTGAAACCCTAAAAATCGAAGTATAGTGTACAGACTTATAGGGAGCAGGGGCCACTCAGGAAGATTACGAGTATGAGCCAAAGACGGGCCGATACGAAAAAAATTAAACTAAAACTTTTTTTTTTTATGTCTGGCTCTACATTACTTGTTGCCACACCTAATACTGCTTCTTAATTTTCGCTTTGTTACGATCTTGTTACGATTCATAAACGATTTGATTATCAATTTGTATTTTAAATAATCTTTTGATTTCCAGATTTTTTTTTATTCGTTGTCTGATCGCTGCTGTCGTATACTCGTAATTGTGGGCCAAAGATACGTCTCGAACGCAAACGCGTTAAAGTCTTTAAATAGTATGAGAATTGTTTGCTGTCGATACGTGTCACTAGAGGTGCTGCTAATTTGGCCATAATATAACACAATACTTGTATTTATTTCTGTATTTTCTGTACAATAAAGCTTTTACTTACTTACTTAACATACTTAGTACCTAATTCAAACGTAAACTCGAATAGAGTATTATTAATCACGTAGAGCTTATAGTCTAGTCACTATAAGACCTATGCACTCCACTATCCGGCATTCGCCTTTACTTTCCTAATAATTTTCGATAGTGTCGGCACACGTCTTTGATTGCAATTTCAATAAGGTTTTACCTCGTCTTTTGCTCTCTGTATCTTTATTTTATCACAATAATTTGCCTTCCGCGTAACGGACTAACTTAGTACCTACAGTCAAGTGTAAAAATATGCATCGAATTAATCCACCACAACAACAATACTCAACCTTAATTCGCCGACATAAGAGCTATATGGGACACATTTTTGAGTAAGTTGCATGCACCCATATTTTTGTACTTAGTCAAGTCAAGTACAAAAATATGGGTGCATACAACTTACTCAAAAATGTGTCCCGTGGCTATTATGTCGGCGAATTAAGGTTGAGGTTAGGTACAGTCGTATCTACCTGACTGACGCAGCCAGCGCAGGTGTTGGTTGTAAACAATGGCTGTTGCCGTGAAAGATGATTAGCGACCTAAATCCCAATCTCTATAATAAAATAAGGATGCTCGCCACCATAAAACTATAGCCCGCTCTAAAACCCTTCCTTGAAAGCTTTTGTGTATTGTTTTTTAAGCAATTGTCACTTTTAAAATGCTTATTTGATTTAAATATAGATAACCGCAAGCAAAATTTAGAAGCTTTGGCAACAATTCTAGCTCCTTTAGACTCCAAGTGCCTGCCAAGCACCAGCAGATATTCCTACGCTCCGACTTTTGGCCGAAGGGTGTGGTGTTCCGACGCTTTAGGGAAGCGAAAGTGACATTTAAAACTCCCTAAATAGATGTAATGTTTTTTTTTTTGTGTATTGTTTATATTTAAATTGTATAGCGCATTGGCTTTGCTGCAATGCTGTAAAATTGTTTTGATAATAAATAAATAAATAAATAAACCATAATGGTTAATTGTTTAAGCACGCTGTTTGTTGTTTGCAATTTCTACTGGGTAAATTTCGCGAAAGCTATGCATTTTCGGAGACCCTAGTGTAATTTTTGACACAAGAAATCACTGTTAACTAGTGTAATAAACGGCCAAAAATACGTCTCGATCGCGTTTGCGTTACGGGCCTCAAATAATATGAGAATTGTTTGCTGTCGATACGTGCCACTAGCGGCGCTGCTATATAATGTGACCATTACGTTTTTTAGTTTCGAGCTAGTTTCGAGTTACTGCGGGCAAATTATCAGCGTCACTATAGCGGCACGTTTCGGCATCGACCACAAACTAGTCTCTTAGAATTTTGACACTTCGTTCGAGACGTTTCTTTTGGTCATCGATTACACCATAGTCTAGCCTAGGCGCTCAGAGGGTAGAGCACGACTTTACGAATGCTGCGTAACGTTAAGGTTATCGTATCGAGATCGAGAAACCTCATACTAAATTTTAGTTCCAAATACGCTCACGGGCGGGCGCTGTTACAAACGTCATACAAACTCGACAACGTACTATTCGATTTTACGTTATGCAGCATTCATAAAGTCGTGCTCGACCCTCTGGGCTGTCTGTATAGTTCGAGTTCTAGTCTTTATCTATGGGAAAAAGCATTCCGTTTGCCGTTTGCGCGTAACTGAGCTTTCACATTCATTATAGGATTTTAGCGTTTAGGATTTTAGCCGGACTCTGAGCGATCAGAATATTGTTCTCAGTAATACTGCGAGGCATTTAGTTCCACCCTTTATTACGAGCTTTAATTGAGTCAGAGCACCCTATGTAGCGCACCCCTGTTGAGTAACATGTACAATCCGGGGCTCTGGGGTGCCATGATAATAATGTCGAACCTACGAAAGTTCCCCTGGACATTTAAAGTCACAGATGAAAATAAAAGTAACGCTGCGAATGTTAAACTTTTAAAAGTGACTATACAATGATCGTAGATAGGTGTAGTTTAAAAGTGGCAGCGTAAACCTATATTTTATGTGAAAGAATACTGTTACTTTAGGAAACATTTGAATATATACAATTATAATAATTATATAGGGTAGCTACATGAAAAGAACACGTCTAGTCACTTTTTTTTAAACGAGATTGTAATCTCAAAATGTAGAGCACTCAATAGACTATAAATTACCACTCAGTTACAGATACAAATATTTGAAACTGATCTTTTTATCACTTTAAAAAAATATGTAGGCATACGAAAATTATATGGATAATTAAAATTACATCGTTCCAAACCTTCAAATCGTGTTAACTCAAAAAGTTGCTAAGGTGACTAGACAATACATGTTCTTTCCGTGTACCATTCACATATACCTAACGAAACCCCTACGAAACCTTCCATTACTAATTCAAACGTTTATCAAACATTGAATCGCTCAGAGAGGAGTAATACTGTTTCGCTAGAAGCGAAGCACCTCTAAGTATTTATCAAAAAAACTATTTCGATTCTATCCCAAATGTCCCCATTAACAAAGCCATTATATCACATCGCAAAAACCTGACACGCGGCGCGCGCGCGTCGCGTGCCATGTTGTTAGACGTCATGATTGTTATCTTAGAGCGCGTGGGCATGTGAGGATAAAAATAGGTAGCATCTGTCCTTGGTCTGTCTGCAAAGGATTATGTTTAGGTGAACTCAATATTGGGATCACGTGGCACCGCTATAGATCTGATATGAGCTGATGGAGCTGTCAAATTAACAATTTAATTTCAACATTTAACTGCTGTCTTAGGGGACATTGTCATTTCAAAGTTCTATATTCCAAAGACGGGTAAAACGATTTTAATGAAACTTAGATAAGAACCATCTCGTTAAACTAGCTATCGATTAAAAAAACCGCATCGAAATCGGCAAATCCGCTTGGGAGCTATGATGCCACAGACAGATACACAGATACACAGGTCAAACTTATAACACCCCTCTTTTTCGTCAAAACAAGCAAGACAAAACAACAACAACAACACTAAACAACTTTAGTGAATCAATTTGTTGATTATCTTTAACACTGTTTGTTTTGTATCTCAAATTAAGGCGAAAATAAACAAATATTTATGTAACGAGCAATCATTATTATTATTTTTCCACGTCAAAACAACCTTAATTATCTAATTTAATATTAAGTATTACCTACCTAATGGGTTCACTGGGGATCGACAAAAAGTGAGTTCATAATTATAAATAGTATATTTACTACTAAACTATGTTAATTTAGATTTCTGCCTCTAAGCGCAAAATTGTAAACTCGTATTGCTGTTCTGTACATGCGTGTATGTAATGTCTGTACCTAATAATATTCTGGTGTTATGCTGTCGTTGTGGCAACGCACCTACCGTAGTTTAAGTTAGTTTTAGTATGGTTGGAGGCTGAAAACCAGCGGCCTCGCTGAGTCTCATTTCCTTTTTACTGCACACAATGTTTTCTGCCTGTAATAAGCTATTATTATTATTATTTTGTGTTTTTGTGTAGGTAAATAAAAAATTATATTATTATTATTATTATTAATTAGGTACCTTGTTTTGAAGTGAAATTGACGATAATGACGTGACAATATTAATGCGTTATTTGTTTTAGATAAATCTGTTCTAAAACCACCAAAGATCCCTAAGGTACCAGATAAGTACCTACTTATCTGAATCTAAAATAAATGATTGTTAGGTAATCTAGACTAACTTATTATTGCACTAGCCTTGTTCAGTCAGCGTCATATATATGGTGACATCCAAAGTGCTCAAATACTTTGGTACACCATGCAAATCGTATGGTGTGCTGAACTATTTGATCACTTAGGATGTCACCAGATATATGACGCTGACTGTAATAATTAATTAGGTACATAATCTATGTATTGCAGACTATAATAAAGAATGATAACGATGAATAACCTAACCAACTTAGAAAAGTTGAAAAACCCCCGACACTATCATTTCAAAGTTTTATATTTCAAAAAAGGTTAATCCGATGTTGATGAATCTTAGCTAAGAACCATCTCGATTAAACTAACTTTCGACTGAAAAAACCGCATCGAAATCGGTTCATCCGTTTGGGAGCTATGATGCCACAGACAGATACACAGACGCACAGATCAAACTTATAACACTCGTCTTTTCCGTCGGGGGTTAATAATTGGTGGAAATTGAAAATGTAATTTCCAACAGGAATACTGCAAAATAACCAGGGACCGGACCACCCTTTCCGCGACAAAAGCCTTTCAGTGGGCGTCCCTTAAACAAAGCTAACCCATTAAAAGACTTTCCCGTTTGAAATGCTAGCCCATTCATTTGACTACCCCTTACCGAAAAACTTAGCTAAAAATAAAGCTAGCCCTTTGCAATGGCTTACTGCTATCCTATACGCCTTGCAATCCCTTAATAAGGGTTACCCTTATCATTTAGCGCTTTTTTATAAAGCTATCCCTTTAGTAGTGTAGTGTCGTACTTGAGCCTTGCGTAAAAGAGGCATCGTAGGTATGGTTCGTTTCGTATGTAGCAGCAACGGCGTAAACAACAATAATAATAAATAAGGTCACTTCAGTCCTCACTTACGCAGTAGATTTGTAAAACAAACAAGTACAAACACTGTCAATTACGAATAAATAATAAATATTATTATCTGCAACCGGGAGTTGACCATTGATGAGGTTTATACTTTTAAGTGATTGTCTTTGGTTTTGTAACCTTGGTTGCGATGTTTTTTTTTGGTCTTGTCTTGTCAGTTGAGCGGTTTTGTTTAAAATAATATATGTGGTATACGGACAAGAAAATTGGTTTTACTATAACAATTAGGAATATAGAAGCTTCCGCTAGTGAACAGGTTTAAATAGATTGTAACAGGTTATGGGCCACCCCATATTCCTGATTTTTCAGTGATTCGAATAAAAAAAATACAAAATTTACGATCGTAATATACTTTTGACATTTTCTTAATTCATGTAAATTTTTATTAAATTACAATAAATAGAGTTTGCTACTGTAGTAAAAGACCTACAAGAACAAAATATGGCTCAATCGAAAATACAAAACGTGATTTGTCGGTTGGAAGATGGAAACAATTTCCACAACTGGAAATTTAGATTGGAGCTGTTAATGGAGGAGAAAGGCCTTGGTGATATAGTGGCCTGTGCTGACGTAAATGAGAAAAATAAAAAGAAGGACGCAGAAGCAAGATCGCTAATAGTACAGTGCATAGGAGAAAATTTTCTGGAAATTGTGAAAAGGTGCAAAACTGCAAAAGATATGATGAATTCTTTAGAAAATATTTTTACACGAAGAAGCATTATGAATAAATATAATTTGAAGAAGAGGTTAATCGAGTTGAAATGTGACAACAATGAAAAATTGCAAGATTTTTTCTTGAAATTTGACAAACCGGTAAGTGACATTGAAGTGATGTCAGAAATGGACGAGTCTGATAAAGTGGTACATTTGCTACTCGCGTTGCCCAGTAAATACAAGAATGTTACGACAGCCTTAGAAGCAATGAATGAAGAACTGACTTTAGAAAAGACAAAGAGGACTCTGCTTGATGCAGAAATTAGGCTGGATGACATGATTGCACCAAACCAAGATAGTGCGTTTAATATAGAGTGCTGGAACTGCAAAGGAAAAGGACACACAGCAAGATATTGTCACAAAAATGTCCAAAACAGACATAATTACGCTTTCCAACGTGGAGCTCCTGTCAGAGGTGGTGAGTTGTATAGAAGGGGTCGTGGCAGAATGCAGGGACGCAGTCCGGGTGTGAATAGAGCATGTACATCGAGGGATGATGCCATAATAGTCCATGAAGAAACCACAGAGGAAGTGGGCTGCATGGTTGATGGAGAATTTAATTTAACTTGTAAGGCATTCTTTAATAAATCAATTTCCTTTGTAGTAGATTCTGGTGCATCACAAAATTTTATATCTGATCTTTATACACAATTTATGACAAACATAAAAAACTTAGAACATCCCATAAAAATTAACACCGCTAATGGTGAAAAATTGTTTGCATATCAAAGCGGCAGTTTACCAATAATATGTGGTAACGTTAAGTTTACTGTCGAGGGACTTATAGTGGCAAATTTAGCCTATAATCTTCTATCTGTACGGAAATTACTGGAAAAACCAAACAAAATCATTTTAGTAAATGAATATGCAAAAATTACCTTTTATAATGGGTCTGTTATTTGGGCATACAATAATGGCAAACTTTATACTTTACAGGGTGAAATTATAATAGAGGATGGAGTCGCGGCTATGTATTCGGCAGACGGCATGTTATGGCATAGACGTTTAGAACATACCGGCTCTAAAACTTTACAAAGGTTACAGCTACCACTCAACGACAATGTATGTAATGCGTGCATGAAAGGTAAGGCAACACGGTTACCATTCAAAACGTTAGAGCGACCTAGGTCACGTCAGGTCTTAGAACTGTTACATAGTGATATAGCGGGCCCATCTAGCATTCCGACTATCCTGTATAGTGAAATCTATTTTCAAACGATAATAGATGATTTTTCCCACTTTTGTGTAGTCTTCTTGTTAAAAAGAAAATCAGAAGCAGTTGAAAACATTATTAACTACATCCATAGATATGAAAACGAATTTGAAAAACGGTAAAAAGGATTAGATGCGATAATGGAGGTGAATACACTTGCAATGAATTACGGCAATTTTGTAACCTGAAAGGTATAGCTTTAGAATATAGTTTACCATATTCTCCTGCTAGCAATGGCGTGGCAGAACGCATGAATCGAAGTTTATATAACAAAGCAAGAACTATGCTTGTTGAAACTCAGCTACCGAAAAACTTGTGGGGTGAAGCTGTAAAATGTGCAGCTTATCAGTTAAACCGTTGCACCTCTATGGCTATTAGCTACAAAACTCCTTGTGAAATCTTATATGGGACCAGAGGCTTAAACAAACTACGTGCATTTGGTGCAAAGGCGTGGGCCTACATTTTACCTAAACCTGATAAACTTTCAGAGAGAGCCCGTGAGTGTAGAATGGTAGGATATAGCAGGACAGGGTATAATTTATGGGATCCTAACAACAACAAAATAATAGTGTCACGAGATGTGAGATTCGATGAAGACAATATATACAACGAAAGTAATCAAACTAATAACGAACAAGAGTGGCAAAGAGTAAGTATGTCAGAAATTAATTCGGAAAATAATTATAGGATTACTGACCCTGAACAAGATAATGAATATAGAGAAGAGGTTATCGTTGATAATACAAATGTCGATGAAGGAATTATGGATCCAGAAGAAATATTTGAAGATTGTACTGAAGAAAATTTAAACGAGAAAAACGACGCTCCAAATGAGCATGTGATAAAAACAAGAAGAGGCAGAAGTGTTAAGCCTCCGAAAAGATTAGAAGATTAGGAAACACATGTGGCTTACTGTTTGTGTACGGGTGATCCAAGTTCTTACAAGGATGCAGTTGAAAGAGGCCAAGAGTGGCAAGACGCTATAGAGAAAGAATTAAGTTCCCTTAAATGTTTGGGAACATGGGAAGAATCGACATTGCCTAAAGATAAAAAGGCTATAGATACCAAATGGGTATTCACTACTAAAAAGGATGGTACAAAAAAGGCCAGATTAGTGGCAAAAGGTTTTCAAGAAGAAACACTATTTAATGTTTATGCACCAGTAGCTCGTATGCCCACAATTCGTATGATGCTGTGCCAAGCAGTACAAAATGATATGTATATGAAACAATTAGATGTCCCAACGGCCTTTTTAAATGGTTTCTTAAAAGAAGATGTCTATATAAAACCGCCTTTGGGAGTAAAGGTTGAAAAGGGTGTTGTTTTGAAACTAAAAAGATCGCTATATGGGTTGAAACAAGCACCTAAATGCTGGAACGAAAGACTTCATTCCTTTTTAACCCAGAAAGGTTTTATACAATCAAAACATGATTTTTGTTTATATGTTTTGGAAGATGTATTTTTGCTAGTTTAAGTTGATGATATAATTCTAATGTCAAAAAGTAAAATAAACCTAAATAAGTCACATGATTTCTTAAAAACTGAATTCAATGTCAAAGATCTTGGAGAGGTGAGTGCTTACTTGGGATTGGATATAGTGAGATCGTCAGAATCAATTTCAATTTCTCAAGAATCAGCAATAAATAGGTTGCTTGATAAATTCAACATGACTGATTGCAAAGGAGCGGAGACGCCAATGGAAGTAAATTTCACAACAGATGACAATGAACCCATTACCTACGATATACCATATCGTGTGCTTATAGGTAGTCTTCTATACCTAGCTACTTCAAGTAGACCTGATATTTGTTTCGCAGTATCTTTCTTAAGTAGATTTTTGGATGAGCCTACTTTATCACTGTGGAAAGCAGCTAAGCGAGTTTTGCGGTATCTAAAAGAAACGAAGTCAAAATCTCTCTTATATAAACGGGATAGCACTTGCAGCGTACTTGCCTATACCGATGCTGACTGGGCTGGCGACAAAAAAGACAGGAAAAGCGTGAGTGCTTCTGTTGTTTTCTTTGGAAACAATTTAGTGGCCTGGTTCTGTAAGAAACAAAACGTTGTCGCCTTATCAACAGCCGAAGCTGAATATGTACCTGCGGCTCTAGCGTGTACAGAATTAATTTACAAGTTTTAATTTTTAATTTACAAAGGGTTTGTTACAAGATTTTAATAGTCTCTCAAGTTCTATGTTACTTGTAGATAATCAAAGTGCGATTAAGTTAATGGAGTCAAATGAAAATACTAAGAGGTCAAAGCATATTGATATAAAATACCATTTCATCAAGGATTTAATTAGTAAACGAGATATAATTGTGAAATATGTGAGCACGAATGAAAACGTAGCAGATATTTTGACAAAGGCTTTAGGAAAACTGAAGCACAATTATTTTGTACACAAACTAGGCTTTAATTGAATGGTTTCTTTATATGACTGTTTAGACAATGTTGCGATAATGAGATATAATGATTATTGTCATTGTGATTGTGTGATACTTAGTAAACTAAAATGACTAAAGATTTTGAAATTGAGGGGGGGTAGAGATTGTTAAATGAAAACTTAATATATTGATAATTTGTTTATGATATTTTCTTTCCTGGTTTGTTAAATGAAAACATAAGTGTTGATATTTTGTTTACTTATTGTGTTCTCTATTGTTTCCTATTTTATGACAATCCTTATTCTGTGGTAAATTAGAATTGAGGGGGATGATGAGGTTTATACTTTTATGTGATTGTCTTTGGTTTTGTAACCTTGGTTGCGATGTTTTTTTTGGTCTTGTCTTGTCAGTTGAGCGGTTTTGTTTAAAATAATACATGTGGTATACGGACAAGAAAAGTGGTTTTACTTTATCAATTAGGAATATAGAAGCTTTCGCTAGTGAACAGGTTTAAATAGATTGTAACAATCATAACATTGGCACGTGTCTAAGACTAAAGAAAAAACGATGCACCCGACCCGCGCAAAGCGGCAACAGCCAACCACAATCACAACTCTTTGCCATTGAAAATTGGACCGTATTTCAAGTTGAAATTTTCACCTGAAGAAAGCGACTTCGCGCGGTGCGCGCGCGAATATCAAAGAACGCCGCCGCCTGCCAGTGCCGCCACCGACAATCGCTTACTATTAGATTGTGTGCTTTATGAACAAGGTAGACGGTTTAATTTAGCACGCTTTATGCTAAAAGGGAAGCCTTTTATAAGGCTAACCCTTATAAGCGATATGCAAGGTGTTGGTGAGCGGATGATAAGGGTTTCGTAAGGGTATTGGGATACCGATTGCTCAAATAGGTTAGCGTTTATATAAGGGCTTTAAAAGCAAAATGAAAGGGTTTCGTCGGGCAAAGGGTATGGTGAGTTAAGTCTTATGCAAAACCCATACAAAACCCCTAATAAGGGATAGCGGGCCGGTCCCTGAAAATAACATTGAATATCGAAAAGTTCCTATTTATCAATGACTCATCGCTCTATGGTGCAACGGGCTTATTCACACACGCGATAATATCGTGTTGGTATTTTACATATGTGAGAACACAGACAGCTCGCGATTGCGCAACTCCCGCGCAGGGGGCGCGGCTTGATCCGTCGATCGACCAATGCGATCCGACGGCAGTGACGCGTGGAAAAATACCTATTGCTTGGTTTAGTGCTAAGTATTACTGAAGTTTCAGGAGTAAAATATGCTGAAATATTTTTTTTAAACTAGGATTATGATGTTATAATAGAAAATAAATTTAATTTCTGAAAAGAAAATCCCATTGTGATATTTCCATCCTTCATAAAACGTGAGTAAAAGTACCTAGTGCAGAAATTGAACATTGTTTTATTTTATTTTTAATTTTTTTGTGTCAGATAAAGTTAGGAGATAATCTTTTAAGATTCAATTTACCATTCTACTTAGAGGTTGCAAGATCTTATAAATAGCATACAATCTTTAAACCCAAATTACAGAAATTTCAAATTTGAATCAGCGTTATTTCGCATTTAACAATGAACAACAACAAAACAATGGCATCTTTTATCGTAGCATTAACTTAACTATTCATTTACTATTTATTTATATTACCCTGCGCATTATCACCTAAGCTAAGTATTATCACTAAAAATTTAAAGCCGCTATAATCGCATTGTTTGTTTGCAATAGTAGGATCTTGCCGGTGGGCAGCCGCCGACCAATCAGAGGCCCGGCCTGCTCCGACCATCCCCTGCACCCCATCCCCACCCCGAGGGAATAAAAAGGACGCGGGCGCAGACAGCAGGCACAGTCCCGCACTGAACTCGCTCCTACCTCCCCGCTCTCTACTCTATACTCACGCGCGCTCTCAGTCTTATCTTTCGTATTCGCCATGCCAAATCTGTGGACGCCGTACGCTACCGACGAGGTTGAAGAAAACGCTCTTGACTTGAGCAAGTCTACCACGACCTCCGTAAAGACGGAGCCGATGAGCCCAGAGCCGTCGCCGCCGCTGCCGCCGACCCCGCCGCCTATCTCCGCTGCAATCCCGTATGGGTACTACATACCCGCTACCCTAGAGCCTACGTTACCCCCTATGGAATATTACGCGTCGCAACTTGCCTTCCAGTATGGACACCAGCCTCAGCCTCAGGCCTCGTCCAGCAGCAGCTCCGGATACGCTGAGCAATCACATCATGTTCATCAGCCGACGCCTTCGCCTAGCTCAGCATTGGAGAGTTTTAGTTACATCTGTGAGATGCTCGACAACGATCCGGAGTATATTATGTTCGAGCGCGATGCACTCCGAGCCATGGCTGAGAAGAATGGGGGCTCGTTGATGGCGAACAATCCTCGCATGCGGCGGTCGGTGCGGTCTTCCAACGAAGATCAAGATGACAGTTACAAGCAGCAGCGTGAGAGGAATAACGTGGCCGCCAAGCAGAGCCGAGACCGCAGGAAGCTGAGGGAAATGAAGCTGGCCCTGAAAGTGTCGTTCCTGGAGAAACAGAACCGGATGTACCAGGCGATGCTCGCTACAGGGATGTGCTCGAAATGCTGCCCGCAAGATGAGTTCTTCTGAAGACTGCTGTGCCTGCCCTGTGGGCGAGTTTTGTGCAATCTGGTGTTTCAATCCATAGGATTGGATGTTGTTCTAGATGTAGTGACTTTTATTTTTTTAAGATTTTTGCAATTGTGTGCCAAATGTGCCTTCTAAATGCAACTTAGAGTTCCTAGATAGGTACTTTGTAATTTAAAAAATAATATTTTTTAACTTAACTAAGTAGTACTACTTGCAATATTGTACATATAATTATAGATTTTTGTTGTTGCAAGTGTTTTAAATGTAATTTAAAGTTCCTACATCGCAATAACATTTCTATGTAAAAAAATATTTTAAGACGACAAACCAATTGTACCTAGGTCTATTATAATAATTGTTTCTTAAAATTTAGGTTGAGATTGATTTTTGATGACTGCATTTAATAAAATTAATGTGAAAAGAAAACTTTGTTTAAATTATTTTCATACTAAAAACCTTTAGTTAATTTCATTTCCTATTGATGGGTAGTTGTTTTTGACACTAAGCAAAATAAGTAAGTACTTACTTCATCAAGGAAAGCAAAGTTGTAAAACACTAAAATAAAGAATAGAAAATACGACGATTAAAATAAACTAGTTGTATTTTATTATATTGATAAAAACAATTATTAATACGTGACACGCGTCATAAGAATAAATAATAACATAGTAGAACGGAAACTCCCGCTCCGGACGGGCTCAAGGTCACGATATTAGAGTATTCGTTAAACAGACTACTCAGTCACGGCCGGCGTCGCCGCACGCGCGATTGGTTGTTTAAAATCTGGTTGTAATAATTTTACGTGAGCCTGTGTATGTATTTTATTTTATATTTGTAGGTAAGTAATACTTACTTAAATCACCTTAAATGGCTTCATTTGGTATGGCACTTCTTATTTAAAAGTGTCTATAATTATGTAATGATTTATAAATCTCATATTTCGGAAAATTTGAATAAAATAATCATCTCAAAGTAAAGAAAAACTTATATCTTAGTGATATTATCTTTAGACGTAAGTACAGTCAAGGAATTTAATTCCCTACCCATTTCGTTGAAATGTTGTTAGACATTCGCTATGCATTAAGGTCGAAAATGTCAACGTAAACGGGACATGTCAAAGCAATGTCGTGTTTTATCTAGCTCTTATGGTGACAGATTGCTATACGATATTAAACCTTAGGTGGGTTGGAAATTTAATTCCTTGACTGTACCTAATATTTATCAGCAAGCAACCCTAGCAACGCGCCAGGATGACAGAGGGGTGTAACAACGTGAAGGGGGAAGTAGGTACATAAATGGCGGCGTTTTGGACTCGGTCAAAAGAGATTCCGTTCTACTATGTTATTATTTATTCTCATGCACGCGTGTCAAAACATATTGAATTCATGAAAATATTTACATGATTAAGATTATAAGAAATAAAACAAGATATTATTAAGATGAAATAGGAACAAAATACAAATATTCTATATTGAAGAACACCACACAACGAACTCTACATTTTACAATAATGAAAATTACGATGTAAACGAGGGTAGTTGTGCGCCACTGTCAGCAAGACAGAGGAAGGACTATGAATTAGTCCGAAACATGTCGGACTAAAATTTACTTTTATACGTGAGTGATCCGTTTAGTTTACTACTTCAAAACAGTACCTACAAAGAAATCACAAATAAACAATCGAGATAGACAATAAGCGATCATATCGCTTAAAAGCGATCTCTCCCAGGCAACCAAATATACAGAAAACAAGATGAAGAGGCTAATTACAGGTACAGTCAAAGAAATTAATTCCTGATCCACCATAGAACATTTTCACAGTAATCGTCATACTTAACGATTTTCCTTGCGATGTCACTATGACGTTTACTGTGAAAAGGTTCCATGGTGGGTCAGAGGCCCGAGTACGAATATTCGAAACCTGCGTCACGTAAAATCGAACAGTAAACGTTATCGAGTTTGTATGATGTTTGGAACTGCGCCCGCCCGTGAGCGTATTTGGAACAAAAAATTAGTATGAGGTTTCTCGATCTCGATACGATAACCTTAACGTTACGTAGGATTCGAAAAGTCTTACTCGACCTTCAGGAATTAATTTCCTCAACCGCATAGTAAATACCGGCCATGAGCGTGTCGTACACGCCCAGGATAGGGTTCCTAGGCCAAAGGAAAGCGCCTTGAGGGACTACTATGAAATTCGAAGTTCGTATCGTATCGTCCCGCTCACTCTCATAATAAATAATATTAGCTTGAGCGGGACGGCATGATATGAAGTTCGAATATTGCACTTCGTAGTAGGGGGGCTGTTGTTTTGTGCGAAAATCGCAGCGTTAGACGCATGCGAATAGGGTCAGGGTTAGGGTTTTTTTTTTCAAGGGGGGAGGTGTAGTGTGCGCTGCGCCTCACACACACACTCCCCCATCATTACATTATAAATAGACCTAAGCCTTTACTTAATAAATACAGTATACGCCGACGCAGTGACGGCCGAATAGCCTAGTGGTTAGAGACCCTGACTATGAAGCTTGAGGTCCCGGGTTCAAATCCCGGTCGGGGCGGACGTTTGTATGATGAATATGAATGTTTGTTCTCGGGTATTGGGTGTTTAATATGTATATAAGTATGTATTTATCTATATAAGTATGTTTATCCGTTGTCTGGTTCCCATAGCTTTGTTACCCACAGGCTTTGCCTAGGTTGGGACTAGGTGAATTGGTGTCAAATTGTCCCATGATATTTATTCATTATTATTTTTATTTACTCGCAACCCGTGTATATCACTTGTTCCCAAACTCCCGCCTTCACACCAGGTGGAAAATTGAAAAGTCCGGAGTAAAAGCCTGATTTCTTTTGGAAAAGCCTGAGATTTAGCAAATTTCTCGCATACGTGGTTTTGTGGAAAAAAGTCAAATTATTGCTTTAGTGCACTAAATATTACTCGCACACAGGTGGCGCGCGGGGGGGTTGGTGCGGCAGTAATGCTGCTTCAGTTAGTTCGACTTGTGCCAATACGTTAACTAAACGGATAAAGAAGGCAATTTTTTTAGTTTTACGTAGTAAACTTCTAATAAAAAAAAATCTACTCTATTTTATTGAAATTTCTAAAACCCTGACATTTTTTGAGATTTTCAAAAGCCAGCCACAATCCTGAGAAGAGCGTAAAAAAAACCTGAGATATGGTAACCCTACATGAGATCAACTTTTGTCTTGTTTGTTCAATCCTGCGTTCACCGCGTAAAACAATGTTTGGTAATAAGTAAAAATGACATGCATCATACGCATCGCGCTTAACTTAGCGACATAGAACAACCTCGCGCCTTCGACATCAATCATTAGAAAAAAGTTATTTTTTACAACTCATAGTAACTAACTTAACAAACATTTTATATTTAAAGCAAGCAGCCCCTTGTAAATCATATCGTAATCCTTTTTTACAATATCGACTACCTTTCGGGATCTGCTTTAGATCCCTTTGTCACGCGCGCAGTACCTCAGGGCCCGTTACTCAGCCGCATTGTTTTAAAACAATACAACAATCTTTTCCGAAGAATATTTTCGAGTAAAACGTTACAATTTTAATATTTGCAAATTGCATGCGGTAACGGCGTGGGAGTTATTTTGTGGCAGTAGTAGTTATGCTTGGTTGGTTTTCTAACCCAACTTTGAGTCATTTCAAAGGCTCTCTTGTTGCAGCAGTTAAAAGGGTTCCGTACATCAAAAAGAAAAAGGGAACCCGGATAATATCACATTGTAATTTTAATAGATACATATAACTTCGGGAATTAAATGAAATTGCTTTAAATAACGAGAAATTAGTGATCGGCACAGTAAGCAGCAGGAGTAGTTAAGAAACCGAAGCGGTCACAATGATCAACACTAGCTCTTAAGTCTAAAACAATAGAGCCGTATTTAAATCATTGTGACCGCTTTCGGTTGCTTAGCTTTTCTGCTGCTGGCTGTATTCTATGCTCCTAGGTCTATTTTAAAACTTGACGATAACATTGTGGCACTAATACGTGTAGTGTGTGTCACGCCACACACACATGCTCTCCTCCCATACTACTATATAAACGTGTAACCTAGATTAAGGACTAGAGAATAAAGACATTAATCGAACCTAAAGGTTGTCTCACTACGCGCATCCTCACATGGCGATCCTGCCAGTGCGGCCATCGCGTCGTACTGGCGGCGCGACGCGCCAATCAGTGAATTAATTAAGTAAATTAGTGAGTGAATTAAGTAGTGAAATAAATGGACAAAAGTGAAAAGAAACAAAAATTTTGGGCACGTAATTTTTAAAACTGCACGTTGGTGTTTTAAAACGGACAATATTAAATATAATTAAAATACCTACATAAATATTAACTATAAGTGATTTATCGAAGAAACATACCTACCTAAAAATATAACGTCAAGCGTAAAGTCAAGAGAAAAAATAAATAAATTAACCACATCATGATTAATTATTACCGAAGACTTCAGAAGACACGCTTTATGGATTGAACATTAAACAACAATAGCTGCTGGAATAACACAACAACATCAAGACGAAGAAAATAATTAAGAAGAAAAATGGTAGCACAAAGTATAAAAAATACTCAACACAAATATTCTAGATTTCGAGATCAATCAAGTCAATTAAGAAAAATCGGAAGAAAATTCATAAAAAATTATGAAACCTGAAAATTACGTTGGGAGAAATGAAAAAAAAATATGGCGAAAAGGTATGAAAGTTGTATTTGAAGTCAGATGCTGCTGAGAGAAGTTGGAGCCACGAGAAGTTGGATGCTGCAGGGAAAAATTGGAGTCACGTGGAGATGTTGAATGCTGCTACTGGGAGAAGTTGGAGTCACGTGGAGATGTTGAATGCTGCTACTGGGAGGAGTTGGAGTCCTAAGGATATGTTGGATGCGGCCGGGAGTCGTTGGAGGCATTGGACGAAGGCGCAGAAGGACGTCCAGGGTTACTATTATCATCGGAACCAAGACAGTGTCGGATGGATAATTAGGAAAAGTATTAATATTGGTATGTACAAAACATTCTAGGATAGGTACAACATCAGATTTTTTATTGCAGATGCTATTTCAGACTTTAATAAAATTTTAACTAAGTAACATAATTAACTTTAAATAGAGAGAAATCGTAAGAAACAGTATTCATTCAATTATTATTGATCTTTGGAAAAATTACGAAATATGTAAATCTTTATGAATGATGAAAGATGATTTCGTATTACTGATGTGATATTATTTTGTGGTAAAAAAAAAGAGTTGACGTTGTTTTCAGTGTATTGAATTATGTTTTATGTTAAGGATATTGGCGCTTTGTTGACGAGATACCTAAATAAGTAAAAGTGTATTAGGAAGACGAGTACTTCAGAGAAAAAAAGATCAGTTCATTTAACAATCTTATATAATTACATAAATTAGCATCGATATAACTTTAACAGAGCATACTCGTACTTAGTACTTTATTTATGTTCGTGCAGGATGACCTCATTAGAGTCAGCAAAATATGGAATGGAATCGTACCTAGTGTCCCTCGTCTGTTATTACAGATCACATTACATGAAGATAAGGCATGGCGCATTCTAAGAATTAAAACTTAACACCATTGAACGATGGAATTTATATACTCATTTTATTAAAATGTAATATCGATTTTATAAGTATGATTCAATGATTTATTTAGACAGTTGTAATACTGGTGTTTGAAATCCGTTATTAGTCGTGAACATCAACATGTTTTTAGAAAGTTGGACTTATTTTGTGATGGAAATGTTTAAAAAAATAAATAAAGGATTGTGCAGTATCTACATACCTAGTTCGTACTTACACAGAGTTGTTTTTAAATTTAGGATTTTAAAGGTAAGATTTTATAATGGTTTATTGTTTTATGATTGTGGAGAGATGATATAGGTATGGAATGGTAAAAAAGAAGAGAGTAGAAAATCGTACAGTTTTGAAAGGATGCTTTATGCAAAGTGTTTGGGAAAGCAGATGCGGATAAGTTTACCAAAGAGCGATTAGGCAGGCCACCTAAGAGTCATTGGGATTCTTATAAGCTGATGTTTTCAAATTGTGCTAGGTATTTGGTAGAGATTTTGATTGGTGATTTATTAAGGGATGTATAATATGTATTAGATATGTATGTTTAGGAATAGGAAAATATCAGTCGTAATCAACAGTAGCCCGAGATGCGCAGTTGAGCGAGCTGGTACATCGCAAGATTCGCCAGGATACAAGCACGGGCACGGAATCCTTGTAATCTGACCATGATGCGATCGAGTTATCACTTGTGGAGATGCTTGGACACATGGATTGTAATAGAGAAACGGAAAGTGTTAAAAGAACTGCCCGTATAAATAATGAAAAAAAAAGTGTATAAAATAATGTGTGCGCGCACTTAAAAGTAAATAAAGACTTGTATCCTGAACAATAAAATAAATGTATAAGTTAAGGTCGGCCGACCACTATAAAAAAAAATGCTGCGAATCTTGCATAAAATGATAAAGTGATGCCAAAGTTGCACACTAGTTGAAGTATGTTATAAAAAAATAATAAAGAGTTAAATGACGTCATTAGAATAAGTTCATGAATATTTGTTAGATGTTTAAGACTTGCAAGCCAATGTTCAGAGGAACATTGATATTATAGGAATTAAGAGTTGAAGGCTAGGAAAGATATCGTATAACATGCACAGCATATACAGCAAGACCAGTAGGTACTCATTATTAGTTAGATTAAAAAAAAAAAGTTAAAGTTGAACTGTGAAGGCAAGTAGGAACTCATGTAAAAAGTCAGAGTGAAATTAAGGATAAGAGAGTTATTGTTTTTTTTTAAACTGTTACATAGGTACTTAAGTTAATGAACACATAGTTGACAGAAACAAATACTAAATTTAGTTTTTTTACTAACAGGACGACGCTTGGATATTTTTAAACTGCGATACGAATGCGATGGTGCCCATGTTAAGTCTCGTCAGCAAACGCGTCAACTTAAAGCTAATAGTAGGATGCAGGTAAAGGTGTGTTTGATGTAAGAATAGGTTACTAAACCTAACAATATTATTAAGTTAGAGAGTTAAGATTTTAGTTTTTTTTTTCATCTGATTAAATCACTGTTTAACAAATTTTTGTCATCAAAGTTAAATTGAAAAATTGTTAACGACTTTAGATTATTAAATTTAAAAAAATTGCGTTTTGATCTGTTGTTTGAAAATGTTATTACGAAATGCTTCACTGATTTTTTTTTGGTGTCTGTTTTAAGTTTTTATAATTCAAAATTTCTTCTGTATAAAACAATTTAAAATCGTATAAAAAAAAAGATAATGTAATTGTACTTTTTTTTTCTCTTTAAGAGGGGAGGTGTAGTGTGTGTCACGCCACACACACATGCTCTCCTCCCATACTACTATATAAACGTGTAACCTAGATTAAGGACTAGAGAATAAAGACATTAATCGAACCTAAAGGTTGTCTCACTACGCGCATCCTCACATACGTACTTAAAAACTTCGCAGTTTATCTCCTATTCTACGCAAATATTACATCCTAGAATCCCAAGATAACGGTCTATCGAGAGAACCGAGATCAAATTACGGAATTGCATACAGCTGCAGTACCGCTCACGGGAAAACAGACTGTATATTCAAGTTCCAAAAAATTATTTAAGCGTGACAGAAGTAAGGGTAACATTGCAAATCTCCTGTTCTGTGTCACGCGCCTGTCAATCGAACCCTTCCTGAAATCGCCACTTGCCCAAGCGCACGCAAAAAATAATGCATTGAATGGATGCACGCTTTGAACGTTCATATCTGCAATATGTTCTTCTTATTCCTATTCAATAACTACTTTCATGTGTTGCTGAAACACTATAAAAAATACGAAATAATCAGTTCTTTTTTTATTGTTACTTAACTAAAGAATGGATAGCACAACATGTGACTTTTCAATGACAATTAGGCGTCGATTGCTGACTTGAAGAGCTTTTGTTTTAGCGCACTGCGTTAGTCTTCGTAGACTGACAATTTGTGAAGTTGGTGAAATAGGGTGACTTATAGACTTACTAGCTGTTGCCCGCGACTTGGTCCGCGTAGATTTCGGTTATCGCTATCCCGCGGGGAATTTTTCCGAATAAAAAGTAGACTAGTATGTTATTCCTCAATATTCAAACTGTCTTCTTACCAAATTTCATCTAGATTGGTGAAGCGGTTTTCCCGTAAAGAGGTAACAAACAGAGAGACAAAAAGACAGAAAGACAGAGAGACAGGGTTACTTTAGCGTTTATAATATTAGTTAGGATTAGGATATAGTTGGTGACTTATTGTCATCATTAGAGCATATCATTAGCAACGCGTGTGGCCGTTACGTTTTATTTGTCAGTACGTTTGTTGGTCTGCTTAAACGATGTGCCCACAGGGTTCGAGTCCGGAATAAGACATATTGGTATTGCGCTCATTGTGTCCGATACACGGATGATGTGATCCATCAATGTGTCAGTATCATTGTTTGGAATACTTGCGGTCAATAATGATTAATGACAAGGTTACCAAACGGTAAGATTCAGACATGACACTCTGAATAGAAGAAATGTTTCAATTTTCAGCGATCTACGATATAGCAGGAAGTTTTGCTATGCATTACAAAATCATACCGTTTTTATCCTTACTGCCGAAGAAGGGTTGTGTTTTTCAAGCGTACGTATGTGTGTATGTCTAATTCTTTCACGCGCTACAGCCTAAACCGTTTGCTGGATTTCAACGTATAATATGTCATTAGATTCGTCTCAGTTGTGGGAGTGACATATTTTGTTATACATAGTATACATAGTATATTTTGTTTTCTGTTTTTAAATTTTAGGTAGGTTAAGTTTTTTATATTAAGTATAATTAATACATAAGAATCGATTGACGTAAGAATACTTACTGTCTTTGGCACCGTAGCCGATTTGGTTGCGGTTTCTTTTACTTTAAAGCAGGTTTTCTAGCGATAGTTCTGAGATATATTTCATCAAAATTTGTTCAGTCATTTGTCAGATATTACATTTTGAAATGAAAATGTCGGGGAGTTTTGTCAAGTTCAAATGAAAGAGCCCGTTGATGTCTTCGGTATTAGTTCGGAAACCAATGGCCCGAGTACGAATATTCGAATCCTGCGTATCGTAATCGAGTACTAACGTTATCGAGAAATTTTCATGACGTTTGGAACAGCGCCCGCCCGTGAGCATATTTGGAACTAAAATTTTGTATGAGGTTTCTCGATTTCGATACGATAACGTAACGTTACGCAGGATTCGAAAACTCGTGCTCGGTCTACAGAATCCGAGAGCCTGTTCATATCTTTGATATGTCAAAAGTGACACAAAAACCGAATTTAAATTTAAAAAATCTCCGACATAAACAACCTATAGCAAGTAAAGAAAATAATTTCAGAGCCTACAAAAAAAATACGGCACCCGACTGCGCAGACGTTAGCATAGTTCCTAATTAAAGGAACAAGCCCAGATTTTTTTAAACTTTTTACAGGTTTTTTTTACTTCTTAATAACTCAGAATCTGTTAAACATTGACATCGCATGAAATTTGGTTTATTTATTAAAACCCCTTCTATTAACCTAGAACTAATCTCTGAGCTCATTTCGCCGGCCGCTACCGCCAGAGGGTCGAGCACGACTTTACGAATGCTGCGTAACGTTACGGTTATCGTATCGAGATCGAGAAACCTCGTACTAAATTTTACGTAATTCCAAATACGCCGGGCGCTGTTCCAAACGTCAAACAAACTCGACAACGACCGGATGGCCCACTGGTTAGAGACCCTGACTATGAAGCTTGAGGCTGACTATGAAAGCTTACTTTAGAATAAGGTCATGTAAGTTAGTTTATTAAGTGAACTGTGCCATGCCATACTTAGATGTTAAGTTGGAGAAAATATTAGAAATACTTATAAAGTAGATGAATATGTATATAAGTAGACATAAGTAAGTTTTTACTGTAGCTATACCCTACCAGGGTCCATGTATAATTAGTTCTAAGACTAATGTACATGTTTGCTAAATAAATGATGATGATGATGATGGTCCCGGGTTCGATCCCCGGCCGGGGCAGATGTTTGTATGGTGAATACGCTATACGGTACGGTTTGCCTAGTTTGGGACTAGGTCAATTGGTGTCAATCGTCCCATGATATTTATTTATTATTTATTTATTAACGTTTACTATTCGATTTTACGAGACGCAGGTTTCGAAAAGTCGTACTCGACCCTCTGTGGGCGATCCAAGATGGCCGAAAGCGCGGGCGCAGTCGAACGCGACAGAAAATGAAAGAACTAAGGAATGGGACAGTTGGCTCACTCACGCTTCGGCGATTTTTTTGAAAGCTGGTCAGCGATTACTGGTAACTGATAATCGGAAGCACAGATGTCATATCCTGCCGAACGTAATGATTTTCCGGTGGACATAATGGTATTGCAAATTCTATTCAACTCGTCTATTCATATTTGTAATTGATAATTATGTCCGGTATGGTTGCGATGACGATTTGTGCGGGTGGTAGGACCTTGTGCAAGGTCCGTCCGGATCGCTACTTCCTAATCGTAACGCTTAGCAGCAGCGCCTGCATTGTTGTGTTGCGGTGTGTGGAGATCAAGACAGCCGGAGAAATTACGGGCACAAGAGGCATTTCATGTTAGCTCTTCTAGGTTGGCAACGCATCTAAAATTCGTATAGGTCTTACTTAATTAAAAAAAAACCTTTTTTAACCCCCGACGAAAAAGAGGGGTGTTATAAGTTTAACCTGTGTATCTGTTTCTGTGTTTCTATCTGTGGCATCATGGCTCTAAAACTGATTTACCGATTTCGATGCGGTTTTTTTTAACCGAAATCTAGTTTAATCGAGATGGTTCTTAGCTAAGTTTCATTAAAATCGGTTAAATACGGGTATTTGAAATATTGAACTTTGAAATTACAATGTCGGGGGTTTTTCAACTTTTCTAAATTGGTTAGGTTATTCGTAAAAATAACAGCTTTGTCAAATAACTGATTTACGGTTAAATACCAAAAACATATTTTTTCTCCTAAAAAACTCTGTTTTTGAATCGAATTCTATGTACGGAACATAAATAAGATACCTAGATTTATTGATTTTGTTTAAGGAAGCGCGGTCGATGGAATAAAAATGTAGACATCGGAAGCCTATAAGTACATCATACACGGTGATTCTTAATCGGTAATCAGGTACAAATTTTTCTAACTCGGTAATTGATGGCGGTCACGTTGAAGTTGTAATTAAGACGTGAAAACAATGATTATTAGTTTTAATTATGGTTTAACTTTTAATTAATTAAACAGTGAGGTAATTACATGAGAACTCGCCTATTAAGTTTAATTTTAGAGAAATATTAATATTCTTCTACTCCTGATCACCGATTAAAAATCATAGTGTATAATATCATTGCTACTTACCGTACAAAAACCCGTTACATACCAGAGACACCCAAGCAGCTTGTGGCAACCTGGCATTTGACAATGATTACCGAATGGCTATCAAATAACCCTTCCTCTGCCGTTAGATCGATCGCTTGTCAACATCGACAGCGGCACAAAAGGCCGCATGCAAAGAGTTAACAAATAGAGGCGCGTGACCAAATTCAACCTTGTCATACAGAGAATTTTCCCCTTTTTAGGGTAGGGAATAAGGAAGGTATTGGAGTGATGAGCAGGAGTTGGAAATGGCGGATAAATTGCGTTTCCGCCTTGCAATAGCAGTGGGTTTAGTTGATAACTTTTGCTCTTACGATATTCTTGTTCTAGATTCTGATTATTCTGATTAATTGCTGAAAAAAGAAAATTGTGCGAATTGTATATTTATGTATAACTCTGTAGTCTCTATAGTGTAATTTTTGACAGAAGAAAATGTCTCGACCGCGTTCGCGTTAACGCCTAAGCTACTACGGGCGAATCGGCGAACGTGAAATTTACACAAAGGCTCACTTTTTTCTATACGTAATTTGCAAAACCATCTATTCCGTACAGTCGCCAACACTTAACTTTCCATTCGTGAACTTTATTACAAACTATATAAAGGTTCAAAGAACCAGTTAAGAGCGCAGGCGACAGCAATAACGGAGGGCGATACCCGATAAAAGAATTTAATTAGTTGAACATTTGCAAGAGCCTGTTCCTACCATTACCCGTTACTTTCCAAAAACTAAAGCATTCATCGCTAGGAACAAGGATCCCCAACCCTTTGTGAAATTGGCAAAAAATCCGCACACAATATTTGCATACTTTACTGTTGTAAACTAAACTTTCTACGATTGTTGTCCTTTATTGGATCAATTGTACTATTTTTCTCCATTTAAAAGTACAGAAACAAGTTAGGTACTTACCTAAGTACACTTTGTTACCTCGTGTCAAGGCTCTAATTTAAGTGTTCTTAAGTGTAGGTACCTACTTAAGTCTTTTTTTTCGGCATGCTAATTTTGAAACGCTTTGTACTCGACGGTTGACGATATTGCATAAAACTTTGGTTGTTACAATTGTATTTTAACTTTTAAGGGACCGACTACAGCGTCGCGTATACCTACACATACAAACATTACATTAAAAGTGAGAAAACTTTCTCATGTCAAAGTATTTATGATATAGTAATAAGATTGATTTTGCCTGGCCCGTGGGAAAAGTTTTTCTACTATGTCTATACGTGTCTTGGGTGTCACGTTTCTGACAGCCTCAAACTCAATAAGTACCTAGTTAAAAGTTTCCATTTTGAAAATAAATGATTCCCATACATAGCGTTTGGACGGGCTCTTCGTTTTTATTTCCAATTCATTTTAACTACAAAGTAGTCCCAGTGAGTAATGAGCCGCGAGCACGCCCGCGCGGGCGCCGCCGGCCGCGCCGCTCCCGCCAGCGGGCTCGGGAACACCGTTCCCTACTTTCAAAATGTTCCAAAGGGCATATTCATGTTTATAACTATTAATGTTCCCGTGGCGATCTACCTCACTACTAAGATACATCTGTTTATTATTTAAAACCACCACTTACACAAATAAGATAAAAAAGCCCACGTGAACAAGAAGGAAAAATATTCTTCCTGAAATACTGTGTTTAAAATTAAATCCCTGTATTGTCTAATGCATTATGATCTGCCATTGTGTGGTTGTACGTCATAAAACGGAACGGATAAGAGTGACGTTTTATTGTGTGGTTGTACGTCATAAAACGGAACGGATAAGAGTGACGTTTTATTGTGTGGTTGTACGTCATAAAACGGAACGGATAAGAGTGACGTTTTATTGTGTGGTTGTACGTCATAAAACGGAACGGATAAGAGTGACGTTTTATTGTGTGGTTGTACGTCATAAAACGGAACGGATAAGAGTGACGTTTTATTGGCCACATCTTAGAAATTCTTTGAGAGTCCTTTGTCAATGGTGTTGTTGTATCTAAGATCAATTTGTTTGTAATTTATGAAGACAATAGATTCCAAGAGGGTGAGATTACTGGAAGCATTCGTGGAATGGGTCGTCTTGGACTTCGCCCAGTCGATTGTATAAAGCTAGGTTTACTCTGTAAGTATTATATTTCGACGGTACTCTGACTCAACCTCGTATAGGTATAAACTTTGACGAACTTCAAATCAAATCATTTATTTTTCTAAAACACACAGTTGGTAAATTTAAATTTAATTTTAAATTTTACCTGACATGGTTTAGATTAAAAAAAACTGGAACTTCAAGTCGTTTTTAATTAAATTACCACAACTGTAGGTACACGTGGTTGGTGGTACGAGGTTGAGTCAGAGTACCATCGATTATAGATGATCTTTTTGTGGCAAAAAAACCCTATACCTACGAAGAATCAACAAAATTGAATCAGCGCAGCGTTTTGGGCGTGAAAGCGTAATACACTGAAACTGACTTAATTTTTATAAATTATACAAAAATACGTTAAAATAAATACGAACAAATAATAATACGTAACAAATACGTAATAAATACGTTAAATAGGTTATCCTAGAACTTATTAATTCGACGCAAACGAAAAAAAAATGCTTTTTGTAAGTTAATATATTGTTCCCTAAAAAGCTGTTCAATTCTGTCATTATTTCCGTTGTCGCCGATCGGATTTTGCCTGTCCTAAACTTTTCTCCCGAAGCGTAAGAATCTCTAATATAGATTAGCTACCCTACAGTTTTTTGTCTGTCTGTCACAGACGACTGTGTCGGTGGTCTCGGATTGTACAATTGCAGATTATCCCGCTTTCAAAGTCTCTTTGATGTTAAAAGCACGACACTTTGAACCTTTTTCTTATATGTTTAAAAGTGTACAGTAGGGATTTGATGCAATAATGCCATTCTTTATTTTGCGAACGCGTCGAGACCGTAAGTAGGTACTTAGTTATTCTCTGAATGACTGCACTTGAAAAGGTAACGGTTAGGTTTTTTGAGCTTATGCAAAACTTCTAAAGGGCCTCCCAATTTAGAGATAATTGACTGCTGAAAAATGAACTGTGGCTGTAGGTAGAAATTCCTGCAAAATTAGATCGATTCATCGGATTTGAGCAAGCAACCCATGAAATATTTTATAAAATAAGCGGATGTATCGGCCACTCGATCGGTATTCGACTACACCATACAAACATTTTTACCGATTTTGCATCACTTAATAAAATGCAGCTTGTGACGCCATCTAGCGACAGATAGTAGAACACATACTTAATTTTAAGGCTTAGTTTTTAGGTGGAAGGGTCACACTGAAAACCAGCGCTACGGCTTGCCGTAGCATCATGCTGAGGGTGACCCTTTTAGTGCTATTCGGCACATATTTTTAATCGTTAGTTTCTAAGCTGTCTTTGTTAGTTAATAGTGTTTGCATTGTCTGGTTATTGTTGATTATTGATTTGTTTTTACCTGTATGTGTATGTGTCGAATTAGTTTCTAATAAATATATGTTTCTTTCTTTCTTTCTTACATAAAATATTTTTGAATAGCACTGCCATCTAGTGTTGAGTAGGAAAACTTGAAAATTATGAAACTATAATAGTGAGATAAAAAAGTTGATTTAATTTTGAAAAATGTAAATTATAATTATGATACTGACTGAACAATTTTAAATTCATATTTTATTTAAACTACGAAAAGTATTCTCCCACAAATGTAACTAATTTACAGTTGCGGCAACATTATCAGTCAGCCATTTTGGTTTTTGGTAGTCAGACGACTGTCCGTCTCAAAAATAATAATTGTTTAAAATCTACCTGTTAATTTACCACAAAAATAGCGCGAGTGCAACGTCTCGGACCAACCGCCATTCCAGCAACTCAGCGTCCCCATCAAGTCGACGCTGACACAGCTCGTCGCGGCGAGCTCGATCAGCTGTCAGGAACCTTTGACGTGTAGAACACAAACAAATCTGTTAGTAACGTGCTATGCTGTTAATATGAACGGCACTTTTTACGAGCAACTCGGGGGTGTTGCGGGGGTTTTCGAGCAGTGGGGCGCTTGTGAGAGGACGGTGGTGGCTTGTGCGCTGGCCAAGCGGGTCCCGTGGCCGGGCCTCCAGTTGCTGCAGCGGGCCGTGGACGCGGCATTACGAGACCATGGCCAGGACGAGAGGCTCGAGAGAGACGCCAATGACGAAACTTTTCTGGCTAGTTTGCTGGCCGGGAGAACAGAAGACGACGACGATGAGGGTAAGTCGACAAAAGTAACGATTTAAGTTTAAATACACGCGGCAACCGCCCCTCGCAATAGCCGTATCTTGGACTTAGAACGAGTGTTTTAGCCAAAGCTACCTATTTGAAGAAGACTTGTTTATTTATATTTATAACCAAAATCATAGCTAGAATCATTTCTTTTTTGTCTATTGCCTTATCAAAGATAAGGCACTAAATGTGATACTGATATTTCAAGTTTCTTTATAACATTACCATTACTCTATCCAAAAGATATTTTGAAACTGAACAAATTAATTACTGGTTGATTGAAGTACAGTTAGTTGATTTCCTGAACGTTGTCGGAACCAAGACGATGAACACTTCATCATAGATAGACAAGATGATTTCGGAATCTAATTAGAAGCATTTGTTTTTAAGCCATTTTCATATTCTGTGAGTTTATTTTGTAAAAATCGGTCTTGATATTATTTTATATCAACATTGAAAATTTAATTTATTGTGATATTTAATTTTATTTTAATCACATCAATGTTCTATAAAAAAAATTCTTGACAATCTTTTTGTGATTACCTTTATTTTTCTCAATTTTTATGTACATGTAAACTTTCTATTAGAAATAAAAAAGTTGAACCTAATCTAATCATGTCTCAAAACAATGTTAATGTTTAGATGTTTGTTACTCTTGCATGCAAAAACCATTGAAAGATTATAATGAAATTTCACAGTAGGTAATATGATTTATGTACAGGACCTTATAGGTACATCAGAATAAGAAAAAGGCTATTTTATATCCTGGAAAATGGTATAGTTCCCACAAATAGTGGTAACCATATAGTGAGAACCTCTCCATTAGTAGCTGGATGTTCAGATTAGGTGATGCAGTTTGAAGATTCTGCACCTTTTAAAATGACTTAGCTAGTCCGCTACTTACATAAATGTGAAAGTGTAACAAGCATCCAATCATTAACAATGTTTTGAACCATGATAAGATTGGATTCAATTTGTTTATTTCTAATAGAAAATGGTCCAGCCTTCCTGTTGCTGTTGTGATAAAACTGGCTGTCCTGCCAGCTGATTTGGGTAGTTATGCGGTCTGGTCTCTTGTATTTGGATGAATAAAACCGAATTTCCTCCTTTACTGGAGTAATCATCATATAGTGATGGACTTCAAGAGGCAAAGCTTTTTTTTACTTTTTTAATCATGTCGCTGGTAGTAATTATATCAGTGTTATTTTTAAAATTATAAAAATTTAGGTGGGTACTTACTAAAAATTAACAAGATTAAGTATACCCCCAACAATAAAAATATGTGATACCTACATGGCAATCTGCAAAACTAAACTGATTGACCCTTTGTAAGGCCCGTCATACAGATATGCTATGTGCAATACAAATACAGTTATAGTAGAATTGAGAAATGTTTTTACATGTCAAACTGTTAATGACATTGACATAAGATTGGTTTTTGCTTAATCCATGGAAAAGCTTTTTTCACTAGACCTATACATTTTGCAACACACTGGAGAATCATTTAAAAGCCAGCTATTTTTCACGTAAATGTAATCAAATTTATATACTCACAGGCACAATTAATCCAATCGCCCACCCTATTTTTGCTGTTTATTGTAAAAGTATTCGTTATTTAACAGTTATTACATTACGAAATAGGAAGGAAAAAATGGTGGGTGATTACTTTTGCCTGTGAGTATATTATACTAGTTACTTTAGGTTAAGATTCTATAAACATGTATGTGGTCGATGAAATCTCTTCTGCCTTATAATGGGTTTACTACAGTATGATGCCATACTTATCCTGTTGGGTACTGTTTTTTACCTGACGCAAAAAGAGGGGTGTTATAAATTTGAATTTATCTCTCTGTGGCATCATAGCTCCCAAATGGGGTAGACCCGTTTCAATGCAGTTTTTTTTAATAGAAAGCTAGTTTAATTGAGTTTAAGTTTGAGATATTGAACTTTGAAAAGACAGTATTGGGTTTTTTAACATTTCCAAGTTGGTTATGTCTTTCGGGCCCTGCTTTAACTCCTCGCTGCTCCTCTTCCAGATTGCGAGTGCCTCCGCCAGCTGTTGACGCTGCTGCCGCACCTGCGCACAGACAACGTGCCCTGCAAGGAGGCCTACGTGTCGGCGGCGCCGCGGCTTGTCCAGCGCTGCGTGGACACGCCGCGCCGCGCCGCGCCTGACCTGTGCCGACAGCTGCTAAGTTATTTGCTCGTGCATCCTGCCTGCACTGCACACGATCAGAGGTTAGTGCCCCAGCACCTCGGGGAAACAAACAAGTCCGACTGCCTGACATGCTGGTAGTCTTGTGCGAGGTCGGTCCATCCGGATTGCTACCACCATCTTACTCGCTAATCCTGCTGCTATTAGGTATTTTATGAGTTGTGAATTAGTTGAAATAAATTATTGTTATTATTTATTTATTATTAAGCGGCAATGCAACATAGAGAGTAAGACAGCTGGTGTAATTAGGGGCACAAGAGGCATTTCATCTTAGCTCTCTAGGTTGGCAAAGCATCTGTAAACCTCCTGGGTCCTACTTACTATCAGGTGACCCACTTGCTCACTTGCCTTCCTCGTCGTATAAAAAAATGCTATCAAATTTCAAATCTTAGTAAAGGCTAATAATAATAAAAAAAACTGTGCCTAAACTAAACACTTCCAGATCGCTGACAGAATGGCTCCGCTACCTCGAAAACCACATATCGGGCAGCCGCAACCCGGAGTCGGTGTGGCAGCAGCGCATCGAGCCCCGCCTGCTGCCCGACCCCAACATCTGGGGCTCCTCGGCCTTCCGCCGCACCATCGGCAAGAACGTCGACTTCAGACACGTCTCTGACCCCATCGAACAGCTCATGTTCACCCCGGACTTGCTGCAAGAGTCCTTCTCAAAGAACGGGAGGGACGTAGACATTAGTATAGAAGGTGACAAATTGAACTTTGACGTGGCCATAGCCCAGCCGAAATCCCAAAGATCTAGCAGCCTCACCCCCCCATCGACGAATTTCATACACATGTCTTCGTCAGCGGAGAACCTATCGGATGAACCGTTCGTGCAGAAACCTAGGAGCTTCTCGTTATCCAGTGAACATAGTTTAGGACAGATAAGGCCTATGGTGATGTATGGGACGACTGGCAGTGAGACCAGGCTGGATGATTTGAGGTCCAACAAGTTTACGGAGTACCCGGGCATGTCCACAGTGGCCCAGTGGCTGAAGAGCCTGCGGCTTCACAAGTACGTCTGGCTGTTCACCAATATTAGCTACGAGCAGATGATGTCCATGGACGAGGAATATTTGGAAAAGTTAGGTGAGTCAATTTAAGCTCATGTAAACATCCCAATTCTCGACACCCTAATGCCCAATAGTTGACAAGGTGGATGGTGCCAACGATTAGGTCAGTATTAAATGTTGTATTTGTTTTATTTTTGTCCTTATTAATAGTAACTTATAAACGAGGTTAAGCTGCAACATTTTTATTCATTGGCATGTTTGAAATTAAAATATACCTTAGCATGTTTTTGTCTGGGAAATTATTAAGAAAACCTATTCCTTAAAATGGTTTTTGAATTAGCATAGGTTGTCAAATAATGGTACATCCCAATTGCGTAATTATAAATCAATTTGTAAGTACCTATAGCATGTGCTTGTTAAATATTCAAATAAACTCAGCCCCGATTCCTACGAGCTCGCTCGCGGACTCTACATGTAAATTAGTGTACAATAACATAACATCATCTACATCTACACTTCTACACTAATATTATAAAGAGGAAAGATTTGTACCTATTTTTGTATGTTTGTATGTTTGTAATGAATAGGCTCAAAAAGTACTGGGCTGATTTAAAAAATTCTTTCACCAATAGAATGCTACATTCTTCCAATTTGACATAGGCTACATTTCATTTTGAAAAAAATTAGGGATCCTTGGTAAAATTTGAACAATGTAACCGAAGGTGTAGAAAAATGAGTCTTAAAATGTCTTTCGTCGAATGCGCTGCCGAAACTATTAGCGATAGAACAAAATAATGTACAACAATATTGAAGAACATCATAATGTCTACAAAAAACTCCGCGGTAGCATATGTCCAACTATTGTAGTTATGTCACTACAACAACTTTTTTCATTTTATAATTGTCTACCCCGTGCGAAGCCGGGACGGGCTGCTAGTAAATAATAATTTGACAGCAAATTTTTTATCTTCTTTTGTCATTTAATGTAAATTATTCCGACTTAACATTGTGCAATTTATAATGTAATGTAGTCCAATCTAATCAGGAATCTATCGCTCTTTTTTTCAGGTGTAACAAAAGGCGCTCGCCACAAGCTGCTGCTGTCCATCAAAAAGCTGAGCGAGCGGGAAGCCATCTTGGACGGCGTGGTGACGGAGCTACAAGGCGGCGGCGACGCGGCGCGCGCGCTGGAGCGGCTGCGGGGCGTGCTGCTCAGCCCTATGCCGCCCGCCTGCGCGCTGCCCGCCGGCATAGTGCGCGCCCTCGAGACAGGTATAGGGCTGCGGGGCGGCGGCGACGCGGCGCGGCTGCGGGGCGTGCTGCTCAGCCCCATGCCGCCCGCCTGCGCGCTGCCCGCCGGCATAGTGCGCGCCCTCGAGACAGGCTATAACAAATACAGCGAAATAATGGAAATAGTTTGCCAGCTGTAAAGCGTACTAACTTTTTTAGGGTTCCGTACCCAAAGGGTAAAAACGGAACCCTAGACTCCGCTTTCCGTCCGTCTGTACGGAACCCTTCGTGCGCGAGTCCGACTCGCACTTGGCCGGTTGCAGAATTGCAGAATTAACAAAAGCTCGAGACCTATACAGCCAAATGAA
The DNA here is from genome assembly GCA_963691665.1 of Clepsis dumicolana. Taxonomy (NCBI): domain Eukaryota; kingdom Metazoa; phylum Arthropoda; class Insecta; order Lepidoptera; family Tortricidae; genus Clepsis; species Clepsis dumicolana. The sequence continues at coordinate 14,080,703 of OY829520.1, read as the reverse complement.
AAATTTGGCTGTATAGGTCTCGAGCTTTTGTTAATTCTGCAATTTAAACCGTTTGAAAACACCCTTCTGTCCTGTTGCAGCGTCGACGTGCATAGCAGAGGCGCCAGCGGGCGCGGGAGCGAGCGCGGGCGCGGACGACCCCGAGCATGTGGACCCGCTGTCGCTGCACTGCTGGCTCGTCGAGAAGGTGGGGCGTGCATTTTTATTATTGAAAATGATGATTGTGATGAAATAGCAACTTCCCCCTGGTAATGGTGAGTTTAGATTACCCCCCCCCCTTCCCCTGGTGAGGGTTTAGATTACCCCCCCCCCCCCCCCCTACTTCCCCTGATGATGCGTGGTGAGGGTTTACTCACGTGATTAATGGACGCTCCCTTGTGAGTATTGTGACCAATAAAACTTGATTTCATTGCCAGAACGCGCAATAAACCAACATTTTATTCTGTAAATAGCAGTTAAAGGTTATTTTACAAGTATTAAGTCAACCAGCGCTTTCGGAAAGACCATGATAGCCGAGAATAATGAGCCGCCTTGGCATTAAGAATTGTGAAATGTAGCTATACTAGCCTGGTTCTAACAGCAGTGTTTCCCCTTAGGCGCTGCACCACAACTCGTTCCGCGCAGGCGCGCTGCAGGCGGCGCTGCGGCGGCTGCGGCACCGCCTGCCGCCGCGGACCTTCTACCGGCATGTCGGCGACCAGCCGCCGCGCCGCCCGCCCAAGCCCAGGCAAGTACTACCGCCGCCCGCCCCAGCCCATGATAATACTACCGCCGCCCGCCCCAACCCAGGCAAGTACTACCGCCGCCCGCCCCAGCCCATGATAATACTACCGCCGCCCGCCCAAGCCCAGGCAAGTACTACCGCCGCCCGCCCCAGCCCATGATAATACTACCGCCGCCCGCCCAAGCCCAGGCAAGTACTACCGCCGCCCGCCCCAGCCCATGATAATACTACCGCCGCCCGCCCCAACCCAGGCAAGTACTACCGCCGCCCGCCCCAGCCCATGATAATACTACCGCCGCCCGCCCAAGCCCAGGCAAGTACTACCGCCGCCCGCCCCAGCCCATGATAATACTACCGCCGCCCGCCCCAACCCAGGCAAGTACTACCGCCGCCCGCCCCAGCCCATGATAATACTACCGCCGCCCGCCCAAGCCCAGGCAAGTACTACCGCCGCCCGCCCCAGCCCATGATAATACTACCGTCGCCCGCCCCAGCCCAGGCAAGTACTACCGCCGCCCGCCCCAGCCCATGATAATACTACCGCCGCCCGCCCAAGCCCAGGCAAGTACTACCGCCGCCCGCCCCAGCCCATGATCATACTACCGCCGCCCGCCCCAACCCAGGCAAGTACTACCGCCGCCCGCCCCAGCCCATGATAATACTACCGCCGCCCGCCCCAACCCAGGCAAGTACTACCGCCGCCCGCCCCAGCCCATGATAATAATACCGCCGCCCGCCCCAACCCAGGCAAGTACTACCGCCGCCCGCCCCAGCCCATGATAATACTACCGCCGCCCGCCCCAGCCCATGATAATACTACCGAATCTCGTGGTCCCGTTGGCCCCGTTGTCCCCTGACTTGTGCTGACCCGCCGCTCGCCGCAGATGGCCGGGCTGCCGCGCCGCGCGGCGCGCGTGGCCGCCGCCGCCCGCGCGCCCCAAGTCGCACTCGTACCCGCCGTTCCCGCCCGCGCCGGCCGGCGACGACTACTCGAGCCTGGACGCGCTGTGCCTCCAGATGACGGAGCAAGCCATCAACTGATCCAGCTAAGGTGCTGCAGCTCTGTCTGAAGCTGGCGCGGAAGGATGCGATTGGCCGACCGGTCGCGGCGCCGCGTCGTGATTGACCGACGCGTGCGCCCCCGCTGTAGTCATTTCGTTTGTCTGTTTTTGTCCCTGCTATAGTTTGGAAAGCTGTTGTTATATTTTTAAGATTAATATTCGAAGTCCAAAGAGTGATATCGTGAGCATAATTACTTCTATCTCTTTCTGGTTTACTGAATTGGAAAGAGACGGGAATTACTAAGCGGTTGATGTTGCCTTCTTGGATGTCGAAACGGATCCGGTGATACGATTTTTATGTAAAAAACAAATGGACGTTCATGCCTATTTTTAGGCAAGTTTTATTATTAACATAATTTTCCAAACTCCTAGTGTTGAACAGAGCAATATAAACCGACGGACCTGTCGAATGCATACATTAATGTATTATTATTATTATTATTTAATTAGAAACAATCACGGTCCTTGGGACGCAAATGAAATGTTTAAATATAAAATAAATTTATGATTATATTGCTACGTAGCAATCAAATTTTAGCCTGTATTTTAATATTTATTATTTAACATTGCATAATTCGCATATGTCCAAGGTTTTAACGGAATCATCTATTTATTATTTATTTTGTTTTGACGGTTCGCGCCTCACGAACGTATTACTGAAGCTTACTTGCGCTGATCTGCGTTAGACTCTAACTGGGCGTTAAAATTACGTCAGTTATAATAGAGTTGGTTTAACCTCGAGTTAATGTTGAACTCAGGTCGGCACAAGTCGGGCTATGTAGGTTTAAGTCGCTACCGAACAAGGGATCCTGTTACATTACACGCTTACTTGGTTTAGTATTACTCGTCAATTTAAACGCAACGGCGTTTTTACGGGTAGTGTATAGTTTGTCCGCTCAAATGGCTTGCGTAGGCGTCCGCTAAGATAATACTGTCTCGTTCAGATGTTAACGTTGGATAGGGATAGCTATACTTTTGTGGCGACCGCCTGTGCAAGATTTTTGAGGTAGCGATTTTTTAAATGCGTATTCCTGTTTCCGAGTCCCTTGGAGATGTAACTATCGTTAAATTAATGTATTTTTTTGTAAATAATTGCTAGAATATATAGGATACGCTTTAACTAGGCAGGGCTGACCGGCGCCTTGACGAAAATACAAATTATTCCTAAGAAATAGACTACGCCGCCATTAATGTTGCGCGCGCGACTTAGCCGCGAGCGTTTGCTGTAGCTTTTTTATGTAACGGTTGCGATGGGGTGCCACTGGGCTGTTTGCAAAGAAACCTTTATGACTGAGTTTTTTTTTCTATCTGTAAATCACGATACTAAAACCCTAAGAAAATGACTTGCATAAGGGGACAAATACAAATATTTTCGTCCAGCTTATGTACCTACTTAGTATTTTTTTTTTGCTTTATGGATTAAATTATGAAAAACCAGTCTATAAATAGAAAGTTGATCGAGTAAAAGAAAGCAAGTTGAGGTACGTCAACTTACACTGGAGATATCTCTTTCCAACTACCGTGATGTAAGAGGGACAATTGCTTCTAGCATCTCAATCTTATAGCGCTTATCAGTGGCATAGCGTTTTTGCCGCACGCCCCTCATTTTTCATTATAAGTGGAGAGTGCGGGAAGCCAACTTGAGCCTCCCTCCACTCACGCGGGGCGCGCGCCGCCCCTGTCGCCGCGACGCGGGGGTCGCGCCCCCCTAACCTCTCTCCTCCCGCGCTTGGCATGGAAGAGACATCCCCTTTCTTACAGCGTTGGTAAAAATAAGGCTTTTTGACTTTTTTAATCCAGCCCAGTGGTGTAGTAATAAGATTTTCAATTAATTCGAAGACATCGACCCCCGGTACCTACCCGGTGAATACTAAATTTCCTCAGGTGCTAATTTCGCGAGTATGGTTTTGCTTAAACTAGTTTTAGCAGCTAGAACTTCCTCTGTGAGGTTGCGCCAATGATAGTTGCTTGTCTGTTACACATATAGAACTCGTATATGTTTTACTTTACGCAATGTAAATATAGTTACAGGAGAAAAGCTTTCCTCTGTCAAAATGTTTATGACATTGCCGTAAGATTGATTTTTGCCTGGCCCGTGGGAAAGCTTTTTTTACTTTAACTATACGAGCCAGCGTTTATTAACCTTTTTCAGCCACAAACCTTTAGAAATTAAAGTTCAATTTTCAAGTACCTACAAACTGTAATAAATTCCGGACTTTTTTATTTTAGTAAGTATATAGTCAGCAGCAGAAGTAGCTAAGCAACCGAAGCGGTCACAATGATCTGAGCACGGCTCTATTGTTATAGACATAAGAGCTTGTGCAGATCGTGGTGACCGCTTCAGTTGCTTAGCTACTTCTGCTGCTAACTGTACCTACTACAAATACAAAAAAATGTTTTTTTTATTAAGAGTACTTTTGATGGCATTTATTTATTATAGTCAAGTGGTCTGCCGATTAGACTGGGGATCCCCATACATTATAGTCGCGAACCTCCTTGGGGCTCGGACCCGCGAACTGTGGTTCCTGTGGTCCATGTGTGGACCCTGTGGGTTAAGAAACGCAATTCTAACGTGAAAGCAACCACAAAAAACCAGAGCGTCGTGTAATGAACGGCCAAGAATACGTCTCAAACGCGTTTGCGTTAAAATTTCAACTGTTAAATACTAAGAGAATAGTTTGCTGTCGATACCTGCCGAGGCACTACTGATTTGCCCATAGTACCTAATTGAGACATTAACGCGAACGCGATCGAGACGTTTCCGTATGTCAAAAATTACACTTGGTACCAAAACGCGGTAAGCGACGTGCCGTTGTTGTCTACTTGTACGTGTCGTGTTTCGTAAGTAATTTGTGTTGTGGGTGATTGTGGAATCTTTGTTGAATGTTGCTTCGGCGCCAGTGCTAGTCGCGCCGTCACCGTTGATGTAATTAGATGTAATTGTTGACTGATGAATGCATAATTTATGTAATTTGCAAAACTTTTTTTACATTTTTTTTTATTAATTTATATTCTGCAATATTTACTGTTTTGACTGGATCAAAAATTTGATGGAACGTGTGCAATTTCGTAATTTTAGTTGCGTAAATTTAAGCATAATGTAATGTAAATATGTATTGGACTAATTTTGCAGTGTATTGATGTAAGGTTATTGTTTTCTACATAAAGCGTAGGTAAATTAAATGGAATGATAGCCAGTTGACCAGAACTAATTATTTTTATTCGACTTTGCCAGGTCGCGGTCTGCACATGGTTGTCTTTGGCCACAAAATATAATTTTATAACACAGAACAAAGAGTTTATATATTAGCGAATATCTCTATACTCCTGTAAATGTACTTCTACCTATTCACGGCTGTATTATTGCTTCTTCTTTCTTTTACAAGTTTCTGTTATCTGTAGCGGACTGTGATAATGTGGTTTGTTTTTGGATCATGTTCATCGGCACTAAATGAATATAGCATAATGTGACAGTTGCACCGTCTTTTATTCAACCAATCCACTTACTCGAAACCCCACTCGAATTCAACATAAAGAGCTTATAATACCACATAATTTCAGCTGCGTTTTTCAGCCATTGATTGGATTGCAAATGTATCGATTCCAACGCACCGAATCAGCAGTGTGCGTAAATTATGCTCGTAAATAACACGTAAAATAATCAGTAAAATCACATCACCTAGAAGTCAAGCAAATTGTGTCATCATCATCACTAAATTTCAAAACACACACAACATCTCGGTGATCGGTTGCACAGCACTTTTTTGCGGAGTGAAATTGCTTGTCAAGTAGCCGCACAGTCGCCTTCACTATCTTCTTACACGAAGTCACCAGAATACTTGTTTCTTGACGTATCCCTTCATCATACTAAGGTTCTCCTCGGAGTGTACTATAGTCCATCATCCAGTGTAAATAACTTTGAATCCTTCGAGAGGACTTTGGATGACCTTTGTCCACAATATGAACATGTTATTCTTATGGGTGACTTTAACACATGCTTGTTGAAGAATGACCCCCGTTCCCAAAAATTTCAATCTCATATGTTCATTCAACCTCAATATTTTACCACTCGGTCCCACCCATTTCCCGCATAACGCCCCCCCCCCCCCCCTCACTTCTAGATCTAATGATTACGTCCTCACCTGATCTTGTTACCTCTCATGGCCAATTTAATGCTGCCGCCTTCTCTAACCACGACCTTATATACGCTTCTTTGAAAATCCGTCCACCTAAACGTAGGCATAAAATTGTCCTGCGAAGAAACCTTCGTGATGTAGACCTACAAGCCCTTCTTCGTGATCTGAGTAATGTTGACTGGCGAGGTATTGAAGCTCTTACTGACATTGACCTTAAGCTGGATGCATTTAATAGTGCATTCATGATCTCGGTAGGAGTATCTTTTTGTATTTTTTCTCCCAATTTTTTATTTCTACGGTTTTCCCGTGAATATCAATTATATTTTTTATAAACTCACTGAAACATGAATACACAGAAAAAAACCAGAAAAATGCAGAAAAATAAAAAACATATAATTGACATTCACGGGAAAACCGTAAAAATAAAAAATTGGGAGAAAAAATACAAAAAGATGCTCCTACTGAGATCATGAATTGATTGCTTTAGTGCGCCATCTCGTTGAGCCTGGGTAAACTGATAAGTTACGAAAGGGTGCGTTGTTTTCGGTTTACGAAGTAATCGCATAGATGGCGCTAGTCACTGCAAAAAGTGATAAAAACAAGCTAAGATTTGAATACATGGAAAAAATTCAGCCTTTCCTCCATGTCCAGCCGTGGTGTAGGGGAAAAGCACACGACCCGGAGTGTCGAGGATCCGGGTTCGTTTCCCGGGGTTGGCATTTTTCTGGTTTTTTTTCTGTGTATTCATGTTTCAATGAGTTTATAAAATTAATAGTGCATTGCTTGCGGTCTTTGACAAGCACGCTCCTCTAAAGCCAACGCGTGTTAAGCACAACCCAGCGCCTTGGCTTACGCCGGAAATCAAGCACATGATGGCGAGGAGGAACGGCTCGCATCAAGCTGCGCAACGATCCATCGGAGGAGAGTCGTCAAACTTATGTGGCCTTGCGAAATCGCTGCAATAAGGTGTGTAGGGATGCGAAGCGACGATACATATATCAGTCTATTGATAACTGCCCTCCTTCAAAACTATGGAAATTCCTTAAGTCTCTTGGGGTGGGCAAGTCTCAACAAAACTCTTCTACCTTGACTGACCTCAATGGCCTCAATAAACATTTCAGTACGTCGCCGGTACAATTGGATCCTGTAACAAAGCAGCACACTCTGTCTTTTCTTGCCAATACTCAACACCCCGATATCCCCCCTTTTGATCTCGGCAGCATAGCTCCGCGAGATATTCTAAGCATCCTTAAATCTATCCGGACGAAGGCTGTTGATGAGGACGACTTGGGCTTGAAAATGCTTATGCTTGGGGCGGAGGTCATAGCTCCTACTTTATCCCATATTATAAATTTTTATTTTTCCTCGGGCAGCTTTCCCATGTTGTGGAAACGCGCTCACGTGATCCCTTTTCCTAAAATGTCGAATCCTAATACATTTTCTGAATATCGTCCCATTTCCATTCTCCCAACTTTATCCAAAATAGTTGAACACTTCGTGAATCGACGTCTCTCTGATCATCTCCATGCAAACAATCTCCTTAATCCTTTCCAATCTGGTTTCCGTCCTGGGCATAGCACTGTCACTGCTCTCGTCAAGTCACTGATGACATTCGTCTCAATATTGAAAAAAGAAAGCTTACCGTTCTGGTTCTACTTGATTTTAGTAGTGCATTTAATACTGTCGATTTCGACATCCTTCTTAGCATACTCAGCACTCTTAATGTATCTTCAACTGCATTGTCCTGGTTCCGTTCATACCTCTGTGGGAGACAACAGCGAGTCAGGATCGAGGACAGTTTTTCAGCCTGGTGCGATCTTACCGCTGGTGTCCCTCAGGGGGGTGTACTATCCCCTCTCCTTTTTTCTATTTTTATCAACGGTATCACCGCTTCTTTAAATTCTTCCTACCACCCGTATGCCGACGATCTACAAATTTATTCTGCTGCTGCTCTTGACGATTTTCCTCTACTGATTGATCGCATGAACGCTGACCTCATTACCATCCGCGACTGAGCGGCGAGTTTCGGCCTCAAGGTAAATGCTAAAAAGACGCAGGCGATTGTGATTGGCAGTCCACATTTCATTTCTCAGATTTCTGAGATCAAATATCTGGGAGTTCTCCTTTAACGTTGTGCTTGTTATTTATTGTATGTATTATATGTATATATTTATATTTATTTATATATTGGTATTTACTCCTACTTTGTATTTAGTAGTATACGAGGGCTGTTTCATAAGTACCCCTTTATGGAAAAAAAAAAACATTTTTTTTGTATATATGCATTTATTTTTCTACGTAGTCACCTTTTAACTCTATACATTTGTTCCACCTATACTCAAGTTTCAATAAACCATCCAAAAAGTATGATTTTGGAAAGTCATTAAAATAGGCCTCTGTGGCGGCAATGACTTCGTCATTTGATCCAAATCGCTTGCTACCGAGCCATTTTTTTAGGCTGGGGAAACAAAAAGAAATCGCATGGGGCCAAATCTGGAGAATACGGGGGGTGAGACAATAGTTCGTAGCGTAACTGCTAATTTAGCCGTCACAACTCTGGACGAATGAGCCGGGGCGTTGTCGTGATGAAACAGTACTTTTTTCTTTTTTAAATGGGGTCGTTTGTCCTTTAACACGGCGTCAAATTCATCCAATAAATTGGCATAGTACTGCCCTGTTATTGTTTTTCCCTTTTCTAAATAGTCAATATGTATAATACCCTGCGAATCCCAAAAAACGGTCGCCATGACCTTTCCAGCCGATGGGACGGTTTTTGCTTTCTTTGGAGCAGGTTCACCCGGTAAAATCCACTGCTTCGACTGCTCTTTCATTTCCGAGGTGTAGTGGTGGACCCACGTTTCGTCCACGGTCACGAAACGACGCAGAAACTCCTTCGGGTTACGTTTGAATACGGCCAAACACTGCTCCGAAGTAGTCAGTCGGTTCTGTTTTTGCTCCTCCGTGAGTAAACGCGGCACCCACCTCGCCGATACTTTCTTCATACCCAATTTTTCTTCTAATATGTGTTGTACCCTCTCGATTGAAACGTTTACAGCATCAACGATTTCTCGAAGTTTAATTCGGCGGTCGGCTAAAACGATATTTTCAATTTTCTTAACCATATCGTCTGTAGTCACCTCAACTGGCCGGCCTGGGCGATCCTCATCAAAGACGGTTGTTCTCCCCCGCTTAAACTCGTTATGCCATTAATGCCATTTTTTTAAAATTTTCCCGCCTCTGAAAAATGGCTTAAAAAGGTGGTATACTTATTTGCGGCCAGTGATATTAATATATTTAGCAAACGGGTACTTTGATAAGTACAGCCCTCGTATTGTAATATGGTAGGATTTTGTATGTGTGTGTGTATTGTATTGTCTCTCGATATTTATAATTATGAACTCACTTTGTGTCGATCCCCAGTGAACTATTCCTCTCCACCACTCAAAGGTTGACTGGCAGAGATCCCTTAAAGGGATAAGTCCGCTTTTGTACTAAAATGTTATTATTGTAACTTGTGTTTTATCCTGTTTTTTGTACAATAAAGTGTTTACTTACTTACATATTTTATGTATAAAATACACTTGCAGGCAAAATTAAATATCTGCTCTAGATTCCGTGATTATTGTGAAAAATGTTAATGAAATCAATAAATGCTTTTACAGTTAATGGTATAAATAGGTTGGTTGGACGATTAGTTGTGCTGGCGAGTACATAAATAAAAAATAAAAATTGAGATGTTCAAGTTCATCCTAAATCAATCTAATTTCAAGTTTTGGAGCTCTAATACAACTAAGTAATACACAACCATAATTCAAAAATACTATTCAAATTAATTCAAATCTAACCTAGTTATGTTTGATTAACATTTCTATCACAGAAAAATAAATGGCCAAGAGGCCACTTTAGAGCTTATTGCCTAAATAAGAGTTAAATTGATAAAAAACAACAAAATTAATTAATATGCTAAGCCAGTCTTTCCTTGTGTGTTCCTATCTTGTGCCTTGCAAGATCATTCTTTCTATAAAACCCTCTCGTGCATCTATCACAAGGGAACGGGATCTGAGTGTCGTGCAGCTTAGCATGGTGGAATGCCAGCATAGGCCGAGATGGGAATGACATTCCGCACCCCTCGATCAGACACTTGTACTTATCCGTGTTCTTGTGCCTAAAGTTCATGTGGTGAGCCAAAGCCTTCAGTTCGTAAAAGCTACTTGTGCAAAGCTCACACTTCAGCGGTCTCTCTCCAGTGTGTCGCCACATGTGAGTGTCCATGTTGGACACATTCTTTGCACAAATGCTGCAGAAGCCAGATTTCTCGGAATGCTGCGAACTTATGTGCAATTTCAAATTGCCTTTTACATTAAATGTGCGCCCGCAGTAATTACAAACAAACCTATTGGGTTCTGCATGTAGTTTCAAATGTTTCTTCAAACTGCTGTTATATTTAAAGAGGGAATTGCAGAGAGGGCAGATGAATTTCTTTTCAGTAGTGTGTGTTAGGAGGTGGGTTCGTAGTTTGTCTTTAGTGCCAAACATTTTGCCACAAGTGTGGCAACCATGGGACTTTTCTCCAGAATGCGTTTTAAGGTGCCGCAGCATCGCGCTGCTCTGTGTGAATTTCGAGGGGCATATCGCACAAGCATAAGGGGTCTCACCAGTGTGTGTGCGCATGTGGACAGCAACATCAGATTTGGTGAAGAATGCCTTGCCACAGTTCTCACAGATGAATTTTCGTTCTCGTAGCTTGCCAAAATGATTTCTTTCTGTGTGTCTTTTTAGGCCGCCTCCATCAGCATATTTCTTATCACAGGAGGAGCATTGGAAGGGGCGCTCGCCGGTGTGCACGCGGGCGTGTATGAGCAGCGCGGACTGGCTTGCACACACCCGCCCACACTCCTTGCATGTGCAAGCCTCTTTGACTTTAAGCCGCGCTCGTTTCTTGTAAGCGCGTTTAGGTCTGTCCTCAACTTTAACATTAAGATCGTTATACGGATAGGTCTCGTCAGGTTCAATCGCATCCTCGTACCGATCGTCCTCGTCTTCTTGCTTTACTTCAATTTTCAGCTTGCAATCCACATTGCCTCGCTGGGAGATCTCGGCGGCTCTGCAACGTAGAATTTGGTCTGTAGACTCGCATTTTAGAACAAAGTTATAGGACGCCGTCAGTTGAGCGACGCAGGGGCCGCAGACGCGACTCGGTAGCCCGTCGCCTTCGCAAATCTTCACATTAACGCAGCAGTGTAGCATTTTAGCGTAAACTGATACCCCATGATCGTCGCTAAATATGGACGAAGAGCCTTCATTCTCGCAGCACAACCGACAAATTTTGTGGTCCATATCGTTATAAACCATTCATTATTTCTCTTTTATGGTTTAGTTCATTCGACTTCTTTTAGGTCGATGAATATCGCCATCGCCAAACAACAAACAACTACAAGAAATCAATGATTTTGACACATTATTGACAATGACACTACTATTTTCACGTGCTGCCAAGAAGCTTAAAACCCTTAAGTTTCTTGCGTGCTGCGGTTGTTATGTTAGCTTATTAACGCTTAAATTAGAAAAAATCATCAATGCTGTTTAACCAAAGGGCTGGACAGTTTTCTCCTCAAAGAATCAGCATCGCTATTCAGCGTCAGCGTGGCAACGCTGCCAGCCTTTTGGGCACCATGCCACGGGGGGCTTGTTTAAATTCAATTTAATTTTAAATTTTAGTTCAATTAGTTTTAGCTTGGATTTAACATCTTTGTAAATTGCTTTTACTGTGTAAATAAATGTAATGTATGTCATGATCGGTCAACCTATGCTATTGCATTTGTTTATTTATTTGTTAACGAAATTCAATTTTTTTTTAATACTTCGTATTCAATTCCCCGTACTGTGCCCGTACTTAAATATCTATTAGACGTTTTCTACAGTAACCTGAACAATCTGTCTAATGTCAAAAGTCTATTCCTACGTATATCTTTCCGTTACACGTAAATAAAAAGAGTAATAATTTTGAATTTAAAATATAAATAACATAAGAACATAATACGTCCTAAACAACATAATTTAATTGATGTTGTTTTAACAATTAATAAGTTATTTAAATCACGTCTTGATTATTTATTTGTTCCTAGGGAGCTGCACAATTTATATATCCATTCCGTTTAACGTGGACATTCTTGTTTTTTCTCATATTCTTGTCTCGGCTTTATTTTGTTTGTTGATATTTTTTTTCCACTATGATGTGTAAAAAGGAAATGTAGGTGTGAACTAAAGGAATTACAAATTCAACAAGATAATTATTTCTTGTACGTGAAAACACCATGGATTTAAAAATATGTCGTATATGTCTCAGCAGGCCTGGTGACACATCTTTGTTCGAATTTCACGATGAGTTGCAGCACAGCACTAAAATTATGAGGTTCGTAAAGATAATTATCGCAGAAAACGATGGTTTTCCTAGCATGATATGTGATAACTGCAGCGCTGAACTTTCCGTATCTTACGGGTTCGTGCTCAGATGTGAGGCGTCAGACCAGGCTCTGAAGTCCATCAAACTTGAAACTAAGACCGAAACTGCTTTGAATATCAAGAAGGAAGATATAAAACAGGAGCCTGATGTTGGGTATCTCGACTTCACTGGCTTCGACAGCGACAACTCACAGGAACAACATGAAGAGGTCGAAAGCAAGTGTAAGCCAAAGAAATCGAAACACGTCAAGAAGAGACGGAAGAGCAAGATGGAACCCATCCAGTGTGTTACTTGCGGGCACATGGCTTCGAGCCCCTCTGCCATGGAGATCCACATGAGAACTCACACTGGGGAGAGACCTTACCCATGCACATCCTGTGATGCGCAATTCCCCACCAAAGGAGCATTAAAACGACATTCAGAAACTTATCACTTAGAAAGAGAGAGGAAGTACACTTGTGAAACATGTGGTAACAGCTTCTTTAGAAAAAATGAAATTATAACCCATATAAGAGTGCATACGGATGAGCGACCCTACCCTTGTCCATATTGCCCTCGAAGGTTCCGCCAAATAACCACACTCATCCGTCACAAGAGAATCCACACCGGAGAAAAGCCTTTTGCATGTAATGTTTGCAACAAAAAGTTTGCAGACAAATCGGTGGCTAAAAAACATTTGCTTGTACACAGCAACGAGAAGAAATTTAGCTGTCACTTATGCGGCAAATCTATGAAAAGCAAGAATGCTTTAAATGTGCACATGAAATATGTCCATGTGAATAAAACACAAAATGTATGCAACTATTGTGGCATGACTTTCTCCATGAAGGGGAACCTCAAGACTCACATACGAAGGAAACATTCTGAAAAATCGGGGCAATGCACCATTTGTTTAAAGACTTTTCCGGACTTAGAGGTTCATATGCGTAAACATACGGGTGAAAAACCTTTTGCGTGTGTTGTGTGTCAGCAGAAATTTGCTACAAAGCGAAGTCTAACCCACCATGTGGCTTTTAGGCATGAGAATGCTGCTAAATTTAAGTGTTCTATTGGTGATTGCACAAAAACGTTCCCAACTGCTACTATGTTAGAGTTTCATTTACTCAAACAGCATACAAACCACACTCCCTTCGTCTGCCAGCACTGCTCCCGTGGGTTTTTCCGGAACAGCGACCTGTCACGGCACCTGAGAGTCAGCCACATGGATTTGCAACTCAAAGTACCAATAAAACCTCCTTTGACTTAAGCTGAAACCTGGTAGTTCCTCTAAAACTTGTATTATAAACCCAGACTGATTATGTAAGAGTTCTAGTCATAGATTTACTTACAGAAATATAAGTTTACTGTACAAAAAATATCTTTGTATTGAAAGATGTTTATGGGCCCATAACCTGGATAATATTACTTGAAATTTACTTGAGGCTTTTAACTACATAAATATACAAAACCAACTGTAGTAAAAGCAATTTACAATGACATTAAATCTAAGCTTAAACTAAATAAACTACAACTTAAAACTAAATTAAATCTAAATAAGGCCCCCGTGGCATAGTGCCCAAAAGGCTGGCAGCGTTGCCTCGCTGAATAGCGATGCTGATTCTTTGAGAGAGAAAACTGCCAGCCCTTTGGTCACAAGTTGCATCAACTAAGCGCTTTTGTAACTCAGAAATAAGCTTGTAAGCGCTGGGACCCCATGGACCCAAAGTTTCAAACCCGACAGGAACAAAATTATAATTCGGACCGAGAGATTGATACTTAGATTTTTTTCTATTTTCGGCCGTTTCTGCCGCCGCACCAGCTTTTTGTGTGGTTCCCTGGAGACGTGAGGGTGCTACTGTATCGACACAGGTCGCATCCCAAACCAGAACCCTACCCATTCTCCAGGGAATCAGAGACATACCGTCCGGCCTTTTGCCATCGTCGCGGGCAATGCCGCTTGGCTCCAAAATGGCCGGCACGTTCGCAGAGGCAAGAGCCCGGCGGATTATGTCATTGAGCGCGGCATGACGGGAGAAACGGCCGGCGCTCTTTTGACAGGAAAGACCATGGTGTCCCGTTTCGTCCACATTGGTGCCACAGAGGCAACGGTGTGGTGAACACAGCGCAACACCCAGTCTTAGCCCGACTGCAATTCTCAGTGTTTCAGGCTCAAGAAAGGTTCCGGTGTTAACGGAAGGATAAGCATGAAGCCAGTCACCGGATTCCTTTCTTGCCACAGCCAAAAGCCTTGCGCGGTCTGGGCCTGAACTGGAACTGAGAATATTAAAATAAGTTAATTTGGATAGTGTGTCATCCCAGCTCCGTTGGAAATTTGGATAAGCGGGAGGATTTTCACCCGGACAAGCCATTAGCCAAGCATTCCTAGCATCGACCAAACGTAGTTATGTGGTGAAGGGGTAAGCCTATTTTGTCTTCCTTGATTGTTTTTTGTTATCTTGTACCTACATACTGATTTATAGTGTTCAAAAATAAATGTTATTTGTACTGCATTGTAGTTGATACAAAACAAAACGCTAATTAATTCTTCCTACTTCTGGGCACAGGCCTCCTCCTCCTCTCACAATGAGAGGGCTTGGGCTATTAGTTCCCACGCGGAACTTCACACACACCATAGAATTGCTTCGCAGGAGTGTGCAGGTTTCCTCACGATTTTTTCCTTCACCAAAAAGCTTATGACAAATGCAATTTCGCACATAAATTTCGAAAAACTCAGAGGTGCAAGCCGGGACTCGACTCGAACCTACGAACTTCTGCTCAATTAACTAGGCTACCACTGTTTTTTCAACCAACGATAATTGTGCTCAAAACAATTTATGTAGGTAAGAACCTAAGGGACATTGTCTGCCGAATGCATCCGTCCGGATCGCTGGACCAGAATTGCTACTGACTGGTTTCCATGCGACGGATACTGGAGCAGAGGCAGACCAAGAAGGAGATGGCGGGAGGATTTGGAGCGTTTTTGGCCGGACTGGCGAGAGTTGACCGAAACCAGAGAAAGGGGAGGCCTTTGCCCAGCAGTAGGACACCCTATAGGCTATAAAAAAAAGTATGAACTAAAAACAATTACTTTGCTCACCCGCGACCAACCGCGTGCTTTGGTCGCGGGTGAGCAAAGTAATTGTTTTTAGTTCATAAATATGGACCTCCGCAAAATAACGCCTGATTCAATAAATTATAAAAAATGTACCTAAGGTAACGAAACCCTGTAAACTCAGAACAACCGACAGTTGCAAGGTTTCGTCTACAAAAAGTCGACCAAATTAAATTACTCACAAACTGACCCAAATGTGTTCATCGGAAGCGAACCTTCACCCGTATCCTGCCGCGCCCGGCGAAACACTACCCTCCTTCAATCGGCGAAGCGTAAATCCGCGCTCTTTACAAAATGGCGGGAACAGACAACAGCCGCCATCGGCTGCCATGATGGACAGTCGGTAAAGCAGCGAATTCTCTGTCAATTGCGCGGTTTACACGCTCACCGCACATCGAATAGCTCGCGACGCGCAATGTATCACAAAATGCTCGCTGCGCCGGTCGCGTGTCGTCGTAAGCAACGGCAATGCAGCCGGTGCTGTGAGGTTGTGAGGTGTTATGCCCCTTTCTCTTTTCTACAGGTAACGTTATCGAGCCCTCTCACTCTCGCGCCTGTGTGGGGCTAGGAGAAGCGCGGGTTGAGGTTCGAGAGGACTTTCGAATGTTGTATCATGTTGTATGACAACTTGGCTGTATTTAACAAGTGCTGCTGCTACATATAGGTATATGTTGTAGCAGTTAAGGTACAGTCGAGGAAATTAATTACCGACCCACCATGGAACCTTTTCACAGTAAATTTCATACAGACATTGCATTGCTTGACAAGGAAAATCGTAATGACGTTTACTATGAAAATGTTCTATAGTGGGTCAGAGGAACTAATTTCCTCGACTGTACTTAAATGTCTCTGTACCCGATACTGGCCTAATACATATAGTAGGCACCTTCAATTTTATGTCATAGCGCTGTGCAGTCCTGTCAACCGCAGACCGACTGCAAGCTCGGCGTCAACTGCAATACCACTGCGAGGTCGTAATGCAGTAGTAAGTATTGCAGTTGAAGAAACTGAAGAAATGGAAGTTTAAACTTATAGTTACAATGCATACAACTGCATTACCACCGTGCAGCCAGCTTGTAACTGTAAGCGGACTGCACAGTCGGTTTGCAGTTTTGATAAAGTTACACCAACTGCAGCAAAACTGCTCTCGAACTGCCATCTTGCAGCAAGGTTGCAGTTCAAATGCTGTCCGTCTGTACCTGCCCTTAGTGTGAAAATCGCTCCCGCTTCCTCCCCGCCCGCCGCTGGCTGCGTAGCCGCCCGCCGCCGGCGCGGCGCGAGGGAGGCGGCGCCCGCGAGGACGTTAGCCTGCCGATCGCGCCGCGCGCCGCACGTGTGCGCGATGTTCGTCCGCGAGTGTTAGTTCTGTGCCAGCTCGGATAACATTCACTATGGGCGAAGTGAGTACCGTTTTTATTGTACTAAGGTCACTGCTCGGGTTATGGGAGGTTTGGATTAATTAGCACAGTGCAAACGAGTTAAAAGTTTAAGAATGCATGTAGAAACTAGAAAGCTCAGCTCCCTATCGTTACGGAACGAAACTGTAGCACGAATCAGGTACGGGCCTATCATTTAGTGCCATTTAGTACTCGTGGTACGTTTTAAGGTAAGTAAGTAAAGTGTAGGGTAATTTGGCTGACCTGTCGCCACATCACACGATATAATACTTAATATCTCGATAGCGATAGTACTATCGCCGATATTAAGTATATTGTTCCATTTTATTTGTGGCACTACACTGTCTTATCATTCGGGGAATTAGCGATCTTTTTAATAAAGTACCTATCGATTGTTCGACGTAATCGTCACGATGTAAGGCATCACGTTCTCGAGTGCCATTGTTCTTTATTAACAGAGTTATTAATTGCAAATTGCATACAAAAGGCGGTAGTAACTTAATAGTCAGCTTTGGCATTGATCAATGATCAACTTACTTTGTATTGTAGAGTATTTAACCGTTTAAAATGTTTGAGGTTCTATTACTCTATTACCACAGAATACATAATAATGTTCTACAATAAAGGTCAATGGGGGCATATAATAATAAATATTTCGAACAAACTAATTTGAACTAAAACGTACTTGCCTAATTACCTTCCTAAGTTAGTTATAGGCGATGAACACTCATCATCACACAAAGATCTGTCTAACTAACCGAAACAGCTAAGAATGAAAATATTTTTCGATAGGTAACCCCCATCATATCATTTAAGTACTTACCCTAATATGAGACGAAACCGTAACAACAACACAAGTATAACACTATTATTCCAAACAAGAAAATATGCTAGGTATAGTATAAAGCATCTACTTAGCTAATCACATACCTGTCACAGGAAGACAGGTTTTCCAGTGACATTATAAGTAAAGATAGGTCATATGCTCACAAGACAATGAGGCCAAAGAGTTACCTATGTAGTATCATTGATATTTCCAGTTTAGACATTTACCTATGATCCTGGAGGCTCTCCGTGTCTACACAAACACAGTAATCTAAAAGGCACTCAGATGACTTTAAGTAGTTTACCATTTCATTCCATCTGGAATCTACTAAGAGACGATACCACTTGCTATTACGACTGGGAACGGGCAGTGTATCATTACTAGCTTCCTGTCTTGCCCTAGCCACAGAATGCCAGTCTAATATAATATGTATAGTGTATTATGACCAAGCCATAAAGGGCTTGACGCTTGACCCGTGGTGAATCGAGGCGTAACCTACTGCCGAGGGTCTTTGTTTCCATATAAGTATTATGTAATATGAGGTTAGTAGGCATCGTTGTCATTGAAATGGTGATACGAATTATTGTAATGTGATTCAGTTACGTTCACAGACCGTTTTCATTCATTAGTTTTTTTTTGTGTTCTTGTGAGTATGAAATCAAATGTCGAATCATCTGGTCGAATTCCTATAACAACCCAGGATTCAAAATATTAATAAACGTGGTCTATTAACGACACTGAATCACATTAATAATGATGTGTAGTGTATCATCATTTAAATTTCACACTGTGTAACTCGTTGATGTCTTTCTATTGCGATTTCTCAATGTCGAATGGAGGTCGCTGTTTGACTTGTTATTTTTTAATTTAGATGATTAGGTACGGGTGTTAGGTTAGTGTTAGGTATGTTAACGTCAAAGCCCGCTACCCGTTTTACCTATAGTAATTAATTATGACTACATTTCAAGTTTTCTTGTGTGTTCCAAGATCCGATAGTGCGAAAAATATTGTATCGTAGCTAAATAGGTATACAGTAGGTATGTAAAGCGAACTATTTGTTAAGTTTGAGTTAGCAGGTGTATGAACCATATTCGATCCGTTTATGATCGCTTGTGGTTTGTAAAAATCAGTCACAAAATTAATCGTAGTTACCTATTCATTAATATTAAACTTCTTTCATCTTCGACGCTTCATTTCTGTGTTATTAAATAATCCAATCTAGATAATTGTTTATATTTAGAAAAAAAATCTATATTAACTTAAAAAAGGATACTAGAAGTATAGGATAGTAAGTAGGTAGTTTATGTCATTTGTGCCTCATGATAATGTTGGTAACATAATGTCATAATGAATTAACGTATATGGAGCGTTACATTATAAAGCAGTCTTTAACTGGGGTAAATTCAATTCGCGTTTAACTCCACGCAATCATTTCATATCTCAATACCTAATATGTATTCAAAGCGAAAGTATTTCTTTTAAGGAAACCGATTTCATGAAATCCAATGCCACAAAGCGCATATACATAATGCGTTTGCTAATGTTGAATGCGTTTATAAATTGCGTAATGCATGTATTTTATCTTTACGCTCGTTGATTCTCTTTAATAGCGTTATAAGCATATTATAATAATTATTATTTTTTCCTAAAAATTCATGCAGATGCTCACTAGGATAGATAAATCCATAGATGTCTTTAGTGGCTTAAACGATACTTATGCTGTATCTATTTTCGCCATAATTTATTACTTCTTTATAAAAATACGTAATAGCTAGCTGGTTACTCATATCTTTCACTCTTACAATATGTTTACCTCCTCTCCTTTATTTTATCTATATTACCAATACTTTCAAAGATAGTGGCACACCATTTCAAAAAGTAAAGATGTCTAAACTCAAATTCAGAGTTTTATTCGTCACTAGCATTTACCTGCGACTTCGTCTACATAGAATCCGTCTGTCGCACCCCGTGCTTGCAAATTATTCCGGAATAAAAAGTACTGTTACTGTTACTGAGGTATCATCGTTACATTTTCATCACTTTTCATCAAAATTCCTTAAGGAGTTTTTGTGTGACAGAGCGACAAACATCATACATCCATCCATTCCTTACAGACTTTCGCGTTTACAAGAAGGTACAATATTAGTAGTATTTCCCAGCACCATTGCAAGACATCCGACACCAATAGTCGAATGTTTCACACATCACCGGCAGTTGCAAATGGTTCTGATTTTTTCATTTGCTTTACTTTCACTGTCCTGCATGATGCAGATAAGTTTGCCCTTGCGCAGCGTCCGACGCATCAGTGAAAGTTGTCCTGATTCGGTTTCGGTATTTCCTCATGAAATTCGGATACAAATTCTTTCTCCATCCCCAGCTGTGTTGCCTGATTCAATAAATTCCATATTGTTTTGTTTTCTGCTGAACGGTTACTTAAAAAACATATCTACGTCATGTTAAGAAGGGAGAAGCAAAATTTAAGAGGCGACAAGCGTGTATGAATGAATAATGGGGTGGATCGTAATTATGGCATCAAGCCAGTAGCTGTTTATTGTTTCCTTCTAAACACTGCCTTAAAATAAAATTAATATTTTGATCTTATGTATTGATGTAGAATACAAATACTTTCATGGGAATAAGAGTCTAAAAAAAGGATTGCTTAAATTGGTATTTCGAGAACGGAAACGTTTATCAGATGCATCGGATTACAATTTAATTATATTATTAATCGCTGCCTGATATCATATCGATTCCACACACAATGCGGACCTAAACGGCAATTAGTCACGTCCGTCATTTTCAATTTGCACGTACGATTTTTTCTAGAACTAGCAAACTAGGCAACACGATTAAGCCGAGCTGAGTTATATCAATAACTCGTTTTCTCGATCGATAACTACGTATCTTTTAAGGTCACTGCGTCCGCGGCTGACCCAGACGCCGGCGGCCACTGCCAACCATTATTCTTTACCTACTCTGACCATACATCATGACAAGCACTTTTCTTACGTAAAATGGTACGAAAAACAAATTTATAACCCAGTAATTACACGCAAACGTAAATATTCAAGCTAAGCAATTAGAAGGCAAATAAACATGCACATAACATGATTTATCTGATGAAAGCGGTCCAAGAATTTTTTTTGCCATTTGCAATTTTTGTGTTTCTTATCACCTTCTCACGTGCTGTTTCGTTTTTTCCAGTCCCTGCTGAAAGAGGATCCGCTCTCCAGGATCCAGAGGGAGATCATCGAGGTTACTGAAAGAGAAAGGGAATTCAAGGAGGGGCATTTTAGAGTGAACCGGTTGATGTCAGAGTCGACTATTGAGGTGAACCATCAGAATGGCCACATGAATGGGGATGCGGAGAAGCCGGCGCGGGTGCTGAACCGCGCTGTCTCCACATCACAGCTCCTCGGGCCCATCGCCCCCGCGCCGCCCGTCACCCCCACCCTCCTCAATACGAATGGCTACACACGCCGCTTCACCCCCCAAACTGGCACAAAGGGGATTATGCAGAGGTTCATCGCCAACAAAGGCAAGTTGCCTGTTACGTCCCCCCTGATGCCAACCTCGCCTACCTCCTTCGCGCCGCCACCACTATCGTTCACCCCATCACCGATTGCTATTGCGCCCGTCATCATCAGCCCCCAGAGCCCGCCCATCATCACACGCACCCCCGAAGGCAAACCTGTTCGGAAAGGCTACGTGCCTGTTGAAGAGAAAATCCAAAAGGAACTTCAAGACATGAAGGATAGGGAACACGAGCTGAAACGTATGAGGAAAAAACAGAAGCCGTTTGATTTAGAATTGAGCGACAATGAGACCAGTTCAGAGTCAGAAGACGAGGAGATACCGATGCCAGGGAAATTGAAGGCGACGAAATCGATAGGGGAGCTGTACGAGGCGCTGAACGAGGAGCTTCGGTCGCCGTCGCCCCGGAATAGTTCGGGCCATGAGTCCATCGGGAGTCTGAAACCGGCCAAGTCTCTGGCGGAGCTGTGCGAGCTGAGTCCGGGACAGGAGTTCCTCGCACCAAGCTCCACGCGGCTCATCGCGCAGTGGGAGTCCATCATCCAACAGAAGCACGAGACGGGCGCCGCCTAACCGCCTCAGCCTGGATGTTAGAATGTACCAATCTGGCTCCTGTCGCCGAACGCGGTCGGTGAAACTCGGAGCCGAAATGTGTGGGTTTCGGTAACTTTATCTAGTGCGAAACACGATACGGTGCGGCGGACAATCTAATGAACGGGTCGCGAGTGTGAGTGATCTTTGCGACAGCCCAATAATGTAATTACTGTATTTTTTGCCACGAAACGGTAATGACGCGCAGGCGACTTCAGCTGATCGATTTCTTTCATCGATCAATCGGCGGCGGAGCAATTAATTTTCTCCCGATCGCGAACAATGCAAATGATGGTTATCCGTAACAGCAATTATCTCGCGCATGCGCGCTTGGAAAGCGGCCGATATATGAGCCGAACTCCTCCGACGTGTGAGTAAGTTTCTTCCTATTGTTTAGAGATAGCTACTGAAAAAACTGGCCGGTTGTGGCGCTTTCCCAGTTTGCGATGTCGCCTGCCTCCGGAGGCCATTGTGCTGGCTTTCGTTCGACATTGTGGGAACGTTGGCGGTCGTAAAAAGCAATGATTACCCTGGAATTCGCTCCCAGTGTTACAATGTAGCTATTAATAAAGTGCTATTCATACGTCTAACATTCGATTGTTTTCTATTTCCCGGCGTGTCGGGGTTGCCACTGCCATAGCGCCGCGGCCGGCCCGCGCCACGTGGCTGTATTATTGCGCTATCACACGCGAATTCATGTTCAAAAGATTGAATGCTAGCGCGTTTCACAGCAAGAGATTGATGGATGTTATAAATGAGACTGTACAGGCCTTCGAGTGGATTGTGAAGACCGGCCGATGAGCCATCTGTATTCTATCGCGTTCATATTTCACTGCACTTAATGACCGCGATCGATGAACGTCGGTGGGTCGTTAGATTGTATTCCTTTCAAATTCTAGTATTAACATTGTACTTAACTTTTCACATTCCTAACGAGTGCCTTCGAAAGTCAGTAGTGTCAAATAGCGTGCCTTATTTATGTCTAGAATAGTGCACACGGATTGCAATTTATTGTTTTCTTCTTGTATTTTTTTATCTTATCGTCTTATTATCGATAGCATTCCAATTTTATTGTTTATGAAATTCTCATACTATTTTTACATGAAAACAGACTTGAAATTTCACGTATGGTTGTTAATTCGAAGCAAACGTGTTTTAATTACTAATTAACGTGGTAATCAGGCAGATAACCATCAACCTTGACTGTGTTTTCATTGTATTTTCGGCTCTGATTTTTTCTTATTGTCATATGCAATCTTATTGCGTATTTTTATAATCTAGTACATAGGTACTTAAACAAACCATGTCACTAGCCTTAGTAAGTCGCCATAAGTGTTAAAAGAATATGGGGATAATGTCATAAAGTGTAACGATCACGTTTCAGATTGAATAAAACCCAGAAATTGGTGTCTTCTAAATTTTGATAAATCGAGTCCTATTAATGTAAGTTACGGGTTATGGCATTTTTAAAACAAGTGGCAAAATTAAGTCTACTTAAACGCGTCCTAAATTTCACTTGCTGTGTGGTTGGCAATGAATATGTTGAAACATGTGTAATTATTTTATCGCACTTTTTGCTGCATCTTTAAATGAGCAGTTTGAAATATATTCACTGTCAACGAATGACTTTACTGAGCATAATAATCAATTAGTCAAAATAATTTAATTTTTGTAGGTACTAGAGCAAAATAATTATAACTGAGATTGATAGTATTAATTGTTGCAATAATGTACATTGTTCGAGGCATTTGGCCGGTGCGTCTTGTTGAAATCTTATTTATTAAATACATTACATAAAACAAACTAAAATGTAGGTACATATGTATACTTCAGTGCGTTCCATAAAACAAATATTGTGATATAAAATTGCCTTAAATATTGTTAACTTTACATGTAATATAAAAACATTTTATGAAACCCGCGATTACTCGTCCGTTTACAAATGAAATACTTATTTATATTGTGCATATAGTAGATAAATTGTTAATTTATAAATATTTAAGTTTTTGAAATAAATTCATTGTGAAAAGTACTTATTATGTTTTAATGGTCCAATTAACCTTTCCTCTTGTTGTAATCATTTTGAATTCACGTCTTCACGCAAACATATTATTATGATGGAGAGAAATCACACCTTAGCAAGTAATTTGTTAACATGAAAAATGTGCATTTTTGTCTACAACAGCATTTCGTCGTAGGTACTTCGGCAATTATATATCACTTACACCCACTGACCTTAATATTAACTGTTGATGTAGATGTAATACAATACCTTCTGCAACACGCATTCAGAAATATTATCGTAGTTATTATAGTGTACATACAGTCACAGAATACAACAAGCACCAGTATACTATTACAGTCATAAATTTGTTAACAAGTTAGCACCTTGTCTCTTCAACTCCTGACCTTAGATAATTTCTTATGGCTGCACATTTAAATATTTTAGATGATGTTAAAATCACAAGTTTCTATTTTACTTTTTTATGATCGTATCTACATGTGTGCGCTCAGTTACAACTATCAGACTTAATGCTTTTCAGAAATTCTATACCAGCTGTATTTTTACCTGCATATATCCTGGTCTGTGGCTTCAATTTCCTCCAGCATTGTAGCATTTCCCATTACTTTGGCGACCTTAGTTTATTTTTTCTTAATGTGATGTCATTGTCAACTTTGGATGGCAGCCAGCAAGTGGTTTCCGCTTCTTTGTATGATTTTTGGCAGCCATTGAAGTTATATTATTACCACATTACCACCTTGGTAAGACCATACTGGAGTAGGTTTCAATGAATATAATTGTTCATTGTCTTCATGGGTGCTTGTTAGGTAATATTTCGAAATGTTAGATTAGGTAAAATATTGAGACTTTATGACTGAATAAAGTTACGTATAATAATTCTACAAACAAGCCAAGTTACCTTTACAACATAATGGAAGAAATTGACAAAGCAGACTTCGACAAATACATAACATGTTGCTTTAGAAATTGAGTCATTGTATTTTGGTTGGGACTAGTTTAACAATTGTCGAAAGGGACCCAATTGATACTACAAGACACGTTTAACTCTAATAATGTTCTTGTAGAGTTAGATACGAAAAGAACGGATCAAATAATCCAACCATTTCTGTACTTATCGCTAAGTACTCGTAAACGATTTCAACAATGAAACGACACTTAAGTCTCAAGTGGACCTTGGGCCATAAATTTTACAACTTATAACCTATTTATTATTTACAACTATTTCCAATTTCCGCCAGTAACTAACTATTGCAATGGTTGTTGTTAATCATAATTCATAATAGTTATCCGCCATTGTTTGCTTACGCCGTCTGCCAAGGATTTCAATAACATGGCTTATTGTTTATTGTTATTAGAAACCGGTCTATTCATTATGAAGTCACGATTGTAACTAATAATTAGAATAAATTTCTAGTTAGTAAGCCGTGGACAAAGACCCCTGCCAGGTGGACAGAGCTGCTGCTGCTCCGACGTCTGAAATCCGAAGTTGGTATCCGACCGTAGCTCTCTTTTACGTGTTCAACCTATGTTTATTTATGTTTATTATGTATGGGCTAGCCCTCGGACTCGGACTTGGTCGAAATCGCAGGGAGAGATGAGATGAAAGAATGAATCAGATGCAAAGAATAAGTACATAACATAATAAAATAATAACAAGTAATATCAGATGGATGAAACAATAAAAGCGCTGACGCAGGCCTGAATTTAAAACATATTTCTGTGGAGGATTTTGTTTACAATGTTTTCCTTGTCTTTAATTACAGGTTGAAATATAAATCTTTGTTTCAAATGTTCTCAAGAGCAATAAAAACGGGTCACTTTATATGAACGATTCCATACGAAGTGATCCGTTTTTTTTTGCTCTTGAGTGTAGTCAACGAGATATTTAGAAATCCATGTGTAACCCACTAGCAACCAAGAAAAGTTGAAAACCCCTCGACATTTTCATTTCAAAGTTGAATATCTCAAAAATGGCTAAACCGATTTTTATGACACTTATCTAAAAACCGTCTCGTTTAAACTAGCTTTCGAGAAAAAAAAGCCACGTCCAAATCCGTTCATCCGTTTAGGAGCTACGATGCCACAGACAGATACACAGATACACCCATACACAGATCAAACTTATAACTCCGTCTTTTTGCGTTGGGGATTAAAAACGAACATGGATAGCTCTAGATTAAGACACGTCATCCAACTACTTAAGACGAGACCTTTCAATCAGCACAACTGTAAAACTAAACTATAAATACTAACACTATAATCAATTACAAACGCGGACAAAGACAGCTTTTAGTCGCGTCTACTGTGATAGGTCCAAGCGGCTTGCAAATTAGAGGAAAATCGACTTTGAAACTAAACGGTTAAAGTCCACGTGTGTAGCCACGACGACCTGTCGTCAGAACCAGACCATTGACATGGTTTTTTCGCAAATTGGTCCCGTTACGTCGCCTACTCATTTCATAATGTATTAAAATGGTAGGTATTAGGTTTTTCGATAAAATCTCTTTAAATTCCGGTATCGATGGTGAGACCGGCAGGGTAGGCCTGGGCAGTGCGGATTGGGAACTTCACACACATCATTGAATTGCCTCGCAGGGGTGTGCAGGTTTCCTCACGATATTTTCCTTCACCGAAAAGCTCATGATACTTAATTTGCAAAACAACATTCATAAAACAACTTGAACAACCTAACCATCTTCCTCTGTATAGTATGAGTAGCATACCTGATTGTTAAAACAATGCCTGCAATGTCAAGTTCAAAACAGTGCTCACGACCTGCGCACACGCACAAACTCAAGGGCATATTGGAGCATGCTCGGGCATCATGACATATTAAATTTAATCACCAGCCTTTTTTACGTCCCACTGCTGGGCACCTTGAGGTTGGGATAGCAATTCAATGGTGTACGAAGTTCTCAATCCACACTAGATATAGAGCGCGGATTGAGAACTTCACACACCATTGAATTGCTTCGCGAGATAATTAACTTCAAAGAAATGCTCGTGAATATATTACAAACATAATTTCGCACATAAATTCCGAAAAACTCAGACTGCTTACCACTTAGACGCATGACATTTATTATTTATGTATTCACCAACACAGTTTTACAGTATTATAGCAAGACCAATGTTGCCTCTTGTCATCTTGTAAGAGTAGGCCCGTGCCCAGTGGGACGTAAATAGGCTGATGATGTTGACTTATTCGTATTCAATATAAATCTCTCTAAGTAGCAAATTGGCAAAACAACATCTAACCTCACCCGAGGGTCCAGCACGACTTTACGAATGCTGCGTAACGTTACGGTTATCGTATTGAGATCGAGAAACCTCATACTAAATTTTAGTTCCAAATACACTCACGGGCGGGCGCTGTTCCAAACGTCATACAAACTCGACAACGTTTACTATTCGATTTTACGTGACGCAGCATTCGTAAAGTCGTGCTCGACCCTCTGATAGTAATGCCACAGTAAAACAATAGTAGATTAGAGTCCACCGGGGCGTGAGTATTTCGTTGTTTCTGCTGCCTGTACACACCCATGGAATGCCCATTGTTACTTTTGACAGGTTTCTGACACGCTACAGTGTTAGTACTGACTACTGACGGTGGCAATTAGAATACGTCGTACGTAGAATGTTTATTACAGGGCAAAGTAAAGTTGTTTTGCTGTTATTTTAGTAGGCCCTGACATACAGGATACAGGTGACTTGAGGTGACAGGTTGTCTCAAAACTGGTACGTCACAGTGACAACAGAAATTGACCAGCCATCGAACTTGCCCAACATGACCTTAATAAAGATATTCGGTTTTTAGGGTTCCGTACCTCAAAAGGAAAAAACGGAACCCTTATAGGATCACTTTGTTGTCCGTGTGTCTGTCTGTCCGTCCGTCCGTCCGTCCGTCTGTCTGTCTGTCTGTCTGTCTGTCAAGACCCTTTTTCTCTGGAACGCGTGGAGGTAGCATGCTGAAAGTAATATCAAATACTCAAGCCTGCGGTCCCTTAAAGCCGTGAAAAAATCAACCTTCTAAGTCAACGCAATCAAAAGATACAGTCATTAAAATATCCATTTCCACACAAATTGCAGATTTCCAAAAACCTAAAGGGTACTTCCAGATGTCCTAGAAACTTGAAATTTGGTATGATGGTAGCTCTTATAGCACAATCACTCGGAAAAGTCTCAAAATCTTAAAATTTTATGTCTGTCTGTAGATTTCACAGACCAGTATAAGTTGACCCCACACTGCGTACATTTTGCTTAAGAGCAGGGCTCTGCTAATACTGGACTTCTTAAAACACTGGGGAAAAGCGTTAATATCTTTCTACGGAACCCGAACGAAATCACTTGGCCGGTTTTTTGTGCCATTGTCACAATTTTAACACATGCAGAGTTTTAACACTATCTAACGGCAGCTAATTAAATGAGCTTTAACCTGTACTGAAATACAGTTCAAGGAAGTTAAGGATCAAGTTTATAAAACTACTGAGTTGCAGCATCTTCAATTAGCCATGGTGGAAATGGAATGTATGGTGACCCTTAGTGCAACTTTCCTTAAAGTTTGCGATTTCAAATTGAAATTACTGCTAACTTTCACGGGCGGATTTAAGAAGCTCATAACTTCCTTGAAATGTATTTCTAGTAGGCACAGATTGACATGCATTTAAGCGCCAAAAAAATCTGACTTAAAAACCGCCTTCAAAAAAAAACCTTACAAAAAAAACGTAAAATAATCCTCTAAAATAATGATAAATAAATAAAATAAAATAAAATGCGTTTATTTCGGACAACAGAAACGAAAGCCTAAAGTTTTATGGCCTAGCACTAAGCAGCAGAAATATGAAGTCGGTGCGGTGCGAGCGGAATATTCTTTGAATGAAAAAATACGTACAGTGGAACGTAGAACCTCGTCCTTTTTTTGAAGTCGGTTAAAAATGGCACATTTTCCGAAGTAAAGAAAAGTCGAATATTTCGAATTCCAGGGAACTTTTGCTAAGGTCATGGTAGACTGCGGCTTTGGTTGGTCTAAGGTTTACCTCCGGTGTTGTAACGTACCACTTTTGGAGTACCTGTGTAGAGGATGTCTTGATAATGAACACCAAAACGAAGAGGGCTGGTAACCTGGCCTATTTTACCAACTTCATAAATGTCCGTTTTCAATGACAACTCGGCGTCCATTGCTAACATGAAAAGCTTTTGTTTTTAACCTCCGACAAAAAAGAAGGGTGTTACAAGTTTGACCTGTGTATCTGCGTACATCTGTGTGTCTGTGTATCTATGTATCTGCCTGTGGCATCATAGTTTCCAAACTTATCAACCGATTTCGATGCGGTTTTTTTTAATCGAAAGCTAGTTTAATCGAGAAATCGAGACGACCCGTTTTTGAAATATTGAACTTTTAGCTGGCAAAGAAATGTTGATCGCATTGTCATTGTAAACTGATAATTGTAAAGTTGGTGAACTAGAGGGTTGCAAGCGCAGGCCTAAAAAGACAACTTCATTCCAAGTAGATAAGTCATCATCATCATGTCAGCCGAAAGACGTCCACTGCTGGACATAGGCTCTCCACTCAGACCGGTCTTGGCTTTCCGCAGTAGGTAAGTACCTATTTATACCTTATTAAGATTATTCAGATAAGCGTTATTATAGTCAAGCCTCAAGCCTTACAAAGTTAACAATGCGCCCACGCAGTATTGTGGCCGTAATAGCCACTTACTGTGACACTGTCCTACGACAATAGAGCTTTGAAGCTCGCTCCAATTTCTGAGGATTCTGGAGCTTACGAGTGTCAGTAAATGAAAAAAAGCTGCGATAGAAAAGTTTCTGATTAAGTAGGTACTTACGTTTACTGTTTATAAAGAAATTTTACCCTAAACTTGCTCAGCCTCTCTATCAATGCAATATAGCAATGATTAGGTAGACTTAGTTAGGTAGATAGTTAAACAGCATTTAGGACAGATTAACTAATAGTGCATTAGACTAGTTTTTATGTCAACGAGTGTCGGGAAATAACTTTTTAAGTAACAGAAAAGAAACGTTGTCAAAACAGAATGAAAGCTTGTTGATGTCTTTTGAATAGGTATATGAGTACATATTAGGTATATTTCTCGTCGGGGATTAAAAAGTCAATAGTTGGTTTAAGAGCCCATCAAAAACTGCCTACACGAGTTCATACAATATCGAGTTACGCATTTAAACGCAAGTAGGCAGTAACACGTTGACAGTTGTAATAAAATAAAACCCAAAACCCCTTAACCCCAAAAAAAACCCCTTAATTCAAAACCCCTTATCGTATCCCCTCGCGTCATTTCTCCACTTTCCACGTCAGTTTTTGTCGTTCAAACTATGCGCGTAACACTTTTTTCAGACGAGCTTGCCATGATTACAATGGATGCTTCATGGATTTAGATATTTTTTCTTCATCACTGCAGAGGTATAGAGATTCACTGCGGAAACTACTCTTTGATTCATAATTAAAAGATAACGATTGTTTGTTTTCTTTAGCATTAATATAGTCGCCTGACATACTGCATTTTGTACTTTGTTATGGCTGTTTTAAGTGCATTCATGTAGGTAGGTAAACCCAAAATATTAAAGTTAAGATATAGTATCAAAAAGTAGGTAAAACTGTTTTGTTATGTTTTGAGCTAGCATGTTTTGAAAATGTATTTTAAAATTAATGGAACTGTTGGTTTTTTAAGATTACGTTATGTACGTTTCATTTTTGAATTGTAACCGTTTGTTCCTAAATAAACAATAAAAAAATAAAATAAAAAAATAACTGTGGTTATTGCTTATTACGCAAAACTTTCACGGCTGAGCTGCAATTGTCTTAACTTTTTAACAGGCGTGTCGGGTTGCAATACCTGCATCAGCTGACTTTACAGTTCGTGCCAATCTTAAATGTACCTATATGTTTCAAAAATTCAAACTGAAACGTAAATATACAGAAACTAGTCCATTAAGTTTCGTATTAGAAAAGTTGAAAAAACCCCGACATTGTCATTTCAAAGTTCAATATTTCAAAAACGGGTGAACCGATTTTAATGAAACTTAGCTAAGAACCATCTCGATTAAACTAGCTTTCGAAAAAAAAAACTGCATCGAAATCGGTGTATCCGCTTGCGAGCTACGATGCCACAGACAGATACACAGACACACAGGTCAAACTTATAACACCCCTCTTTTTCGTCGGTGGTTAAAGATTCAGCCAATTTTGACACATTGAACTTTTAAATTGAAATGTCGGGCGTTTTTCAACTTTTCTAAGTTGGTATACCTAGGTAGGTTTGGGTAGGTAGGTAGGTAGGTACTACCTGTATTTTTAAGGATTTTTGTAAAGAAGTGTCCCTCTTTGACTTTGTCATCAT
Source organism: Clepsis dumicolana (assembly GCA_963691665.1). Lineage (NCBI taxonomy): Eukaryota > Metazoa > Arthropoda > Insecta > Lepidoptera > Tortricidae > Clepsis > Clepsis dumicolana. The sequence goes on along the minus strand of OY829520.1, from coordinate 14,049,487 downwards.
CATCATTATCTCCAGCCTATTGAGATCCCACCGAATGAGAATATGAGGAGCCTCTTCTCAGAATGAAAGGGCTTGGGCTTTAGTTCTCAATCCCATTAGGGTCCAGGTCAGATTGGGAACTTCACACACCATTGAATTGCTTCTTAGAAGCGACTTTGAACTTTGTCGTCGACATATATATATTTTTTAAGATCAAGCGTAAGAACAGAATCCATTCAATCTCACCTATAATTAAACTATGTACCTAACTATAGTGTGAAGTAAACGTCGCCTGCAATTATTAAGCATGTCTTAAAACGCGGAAGGGGTTAAAATTTCAATATCGACTTTCACTTTTGATCCGAAATCGAGAAGGTGCGTAATCAATACCTCGAAATTACAGACATTTTTATGAACGTGGCTTGCAGAGAACTTGATATAAATGTTGATGACAATTTTACATCGTTTTTATTAAACTAAAATAAAGATCCGGTACCATCTAGAGCATTTATTTGGCTAGCACGACTGGCCGCATTCTTGGTTGCATTCTGTGTGACATAAAACGACGGGCAGTTGTTCTCGCGCGAGATAGAAGTTGCACTGTGAGATTGTGTTAGACCTACAGGTAGATGGGGAGATAACGCGATAATAACTCACTTCCTCTCCGTTATGGGGTCAGAGACCTTCCCTACATCATGACGGTAACCGTACGGTGGAAATGTCTAGAACGTTTGAGAAAATACGGATAATTCTGTATCCATCATCATCCTATTTTACGTCCCACTGTTCAGAATGCGGGCTTAGGCTATACTCCCCACGCGGGCCCAGTGCGGATTGGGAACTTCACACACATCATTGAATTGCTTCGCAGGAGAGTGCCGGTTTCCTCGCGATATTTTCCCTCACCGAAAAGCTCGTGGTAAATTACAAATGTAATTTCGCACATAAACTCCGAAAAATCACAAGTGTGAACCGGGGTTTGAATCCACGACTCTCTGCTTGAGAGGCCATGGGTCAAACTACTACTTAGGCTATCACGGCTTTTTAAAGCCCAGTACTCATAGAAAATGGCAAGCATATCAACATTATGATCTCAAAATAGTAAATAGCTTTTTCTATTTTTAACCAACTTCAAAAAAGGTGGAGGTTCTACGTTCCACTGTATGTATTTTTTTTTATGTATGTTCATCGATTACTCCGTCAATTGTAGACCGATTTTCAAAATTCTCTTTTTATTCGAAAGGGTATACTCCTGAGGTGGTCCCATTGTCACCAAGTCATGATCTGATGATGGGATCCTAGGGAAATCGAGGGCAACCCTCAAATTTTACAGGCACGTACTATGTGTTTCATATGTTTTCTAATGTTATTCAAGTATTTGCGTCTGGTAGTCATCATCTCATGATGATGAGCTGATGATGGAAGGTACAACTCCTTAGTGGTTAGGAGTTGGAGGATAATTCTGAAAATGTTAAATCATTATTAGAAAGGGTATACTCCTGAGGTGGTCCCACTGTCACCAAATCATGATCTGATGATGGGATCTCAGGGAAATCGAGGGCAACCCTCAAATTTTATAGGCACGTATCATGTGTTTCATTCTTCACTGCCTTCAAAAAAAAACCCTTAGATAAAAAACGTAAAATAATCCTCTAAAATAATGATAAATAAATAAAATAAAATAAAATGCGTTTATTTCGGACAACAGAAACTAAAGCCTAAAGTTTTATGGCCTAGCACTAGGCAGCAGAAATATGAAGTCGGTGCTTCATTCAAAGAATATTCCGCTCGCACCGCACCGACTTCATATTTCTGCTGCTTAGTGCTAGGCCATAAAACTTTAGGCTTTAGTTTCTGTTGTCCGAAATAAACGCTTTTTATTTTATTTTATTTATTTATCATTATTTTAGAGGATTATTTTACGTTTTTCATCTGCGGTTTTTTTTTTTCAATATTTAGGGTTACGTACCACAATTTGGTAAGTGCCTAATAAACCTAACCATTTAGTTCAAAAAACCCCGGATACTGTCATTTCAAAGTTCAATTATTTCAAAAACGGGTGAACCGATTTTAATGAAGCTTAGCTAAGAACCGTCTCGATGAAACTAGCTTTCGATTAAAAAAAATCGTATCGAAATCGGTCATCCGTTTGGGAGCTATGATTCTACAGACAGATACATACATACAAGTCAAACTTATAAAGGAACTCTTATGGTGCAAATTATGGTGATGCTGTCAGTAGAAGTACTTAACTAGAGGGTTATAGCATGCTAACTGAAATAACTGAAAATTAAAAAATACCTCTTATCCCTGTAGTAAACTTTCCCACTGTTTTTATCTCCCGATGAAAAAAAGAAGCGTTAATTGTGTATCTGTCTGTGGCATCGTACCTCGCACGCGGATGGACCGATTTCGGTGCGGTTTTTTTTTAATCGAAAGCTAGTTTAATCGACATGGTTCTTAGCTAAGTTTCATTAAAATCGGTTCACCCGTTTTTGAAATATTGAACTTTGAAATAACAACTCCGGGGGTTTTTTCAATTTTTCTAATATTTAACGCCCGTTCGAAGTGCGTTTGCGATTCGTGCGCGCGCGCCGTTCCTGTTCCTGCGTGGTGGCGCCCGCGCCGCTAATTGCCGATGATTTTATGCTACTTACCTACTGTTTTTGCCCCTTGTTGTGTTTCATTGTAGCTGATATTGCTAGTGCTGTAATTTGAGCCTCCGTTTCAGCTTGGGCAAAAAATCTTTCGTATGTCCTGGTGTCAATCATGATGTGATGTCCGGCTGTTCTTCTCTACAGGTCTCATTTCTCAGCCGATTCTCGTGAAATTTTGTGAGCATGTTCGATAATTCCTTAGATTGTTTGTCAATTCATTTTTTGGAGTAAGAAAAAAACGAAAAATGTTCATATAAGAGCTCGCAAGTCTACGGCTCATAGAGCCACTTAGTCACTTAGTGTAGGTATTGATTTAAATAAAATTATTGAAGCGGTTTTTATACTCGAGAGCTATCTAAACAAGTGGAAATTTCACAGAATGTTTACGGCTGCTTTATAAATCAACAAAATAATAAAATGAGAAATTCGAGGGGGTCCCCAAGTCCCCAATACAATAAAAGTTTAAAAAAACATATAATGCTTTACGGTATAGTACGGAACCCTTCTTTTGCAAGTCCTACTCGCACTTGGCCGGTTTTAAATTTGAAACCTAGTCGCGTGGACACAGTTTCTTTAGCTTTCCATTCGATTCTAATGTATCACATTAAGTAATTTTTGCATGACTCCTAAAAATTACTTTAATGGAGATTAAAATTTAAATATTGATGCCTTTGAACGGGCTCAATGTTTTAAATAAGCATCGGCATCGACACAGCGAAGACTCTTTTAACGTGACATACTTACGTGACCTTAAAAACCAGCTTGATTTAAAAAGTAATACCTACACACCAGATCAGTAAATTCCCAAATAAATTTATAGTCTGAATTGTCAATTTTGTAAACTTAAGTGGTAAAGTGGTTCTATAAACAGCGAACGTCCTTGCCCCACTGGCATGGCCCAGAATGCCCCCCCCCCCCCCCCCCGCTCCGCAGCCTAGCATGGGGGCCGTCCGTGACAAATATCCACTGCTAAAAGTTATGTGGGTTAGAAAAGTGGATATAAAGCAGATGATGCTAGCCGTGCCTTAACAGGCAGGGCCGACTGTTTTGCATGTTTGATGAGATGGCGCGAACTATTGTGGTTATCAAGACAAAGGGAAAAGTATTTGATCAGCGGCAATAGTTTTACTTAGTTGGTGTTAAGTATTTCGATAAGCTACGCAATATATTTTCGTCCCAAATACCGCAGAGTCTCAAGACAAAAGTCTTAAACCAGTCTGTGTTGCCAGTGATGACGTATGGAACTGACATGTGGTCCCTTACAGTGGGCCTTATTTTTGCCCAAGCTGAAATGGAGAGGCTTCGCCAGCTTTAGTATTATCATCATCATCATCATCATCATCATCATCATCTTATTTAAGAGTGTTACTCTTGTCGATGCAGTTGTCTCCAGTCCGTTCTTTCCAATGCGAGTTCTTTCACCTCCTGATACGACACAACGTCTATCTTCTTTTTTATTTGATCTAAATACTCTATCCTCGGCCTTCCCCTTCCTCTCTTCCCTTCTAACTTTCCTTCTATTATTTTCAGTAATAGATCGTCGTGTCTTATCAAATGGCCCACCATTTGTCCTCTCCTATAGTCTCCACCACATTATTATTATAATGTACTTACTAAAAAAGCTGATTATTATAGGTAGCCTATATATACAATAAAGTAATCATCGCTGCCAGTAAATTACGGAGACAGTCCAGTGCCCTAAGCACGACTTGTCGAATCCTGCGTCACGTAAAATCGAATAGTAAACTATAACGAGTTTGTATGACGTTTGGAACAGCGCCCGCCCGTGAGCGTATTTGGAACTAAAATTTAGTATGAGATTTCTCGATCTCGATACGATAACCGTAACGTAACGCAGGATTCGACAAGTCGTGCTTAGGGCACAGTAAGGTAAATGAGACGGCGGCTAGCGTCGTATGTGTTCAGTTCAGTGGCGACACTATTCCGGACACGGCCTTAGCTAAGCTACTATCGGGGCAAGAAAGGGGTGCAACCTCAGGTAACTGTTACATCCTAATTTTTTTTTATACGAAAAGGAAGGCAAACAAGCAACTGGCCGGTCACCAAATGATACGTGATCACCATTGCCCAATTGCCCATAGACACACAACCCCGGGGGGTTTGCAGATGCGTTGCCAACCTAGAGAGCTAAAATGAAATGCCTCTTGTGCCCGGAACTACACTGGCTGTCTTACTCTCCACAACGGAACACAAATAGTGCAAGCACTGCTGCTTAGTGGTAGGATTAGCGAGTAAGACGGTGATAGCGATGCGGTCGGACCTCGCACAAGGTCGCACCACCCGCGAATGTAAGTTATAGAGCCTGTATCCTTTACACCAATTAATCCCTTATCTATTCATTAACGTTCCTCATTTAGCTTGTGCAATGCAAAGGTCTCAACGACTGATTGCCTACAAAGCAAATTACGTATTATAAGCTTTTAATTATTGTAATTGGTCTTTGTTTTTATAGTATAGGAACGTCGACGAGCAAGTGAGCTGCCCATAGATAGACACCCGCAACCCCAGAGGGATGCAAATGCGTTGCCAACCTTAGGGATAAGATGAAATGAATTTGTGGCTGTATTTCTTCGGCTGTCTTAAATCTCTGCACAGCAGAGCAAGCACTAGGTATGCTTAGCGGCAGAATTAGCGAGTAATTTTTGTATGTACATAATATTTACCGTTTCTTTTAGTAAAAGTTACGATAGTATAGATACGGAGCGCTCCTACGAAACGAGGGTAGGGGCGGGCGAATCTTTCACGATTATAATTGCTCTGATTATAAATCTAATTTGGGGAATAAAGCATTCCAGGCACACCTGTGAATAGTGTGACGAGTCGCATTTAATTGCATGGCCACGCCATCATCGCCCCCAGCTAACACCACACCCCCATCATGTCTGTTGCATGTAAAGCGGGCTCTATTAAACGTTATAGTAAACGTTATCGAGTTTGTATGACGTTTGGAACAGCGCCCGCCCGTGAGCGTATTTGGAACTAAAATTTAGTACGAGGTTTCTCGATCTCGATACGATAACCGTAACGTTACGCAGGATTCGAAAAGTCGTGCTCGACTCTCTGCTTCTTTCATCTATACCACTTTGTAATTCTGAAATACATACGTATTTGACATAATATGGCCCCTATTTCATCAACTTTATAATTGTCAGTTTTAGTGCGCTTCATACTGGCCAAGGAATGTAGTTCGAATTGTCATGACAAATCGACAATTGTAAAGTTGGTGAAATATTAGGGGCCAGAATGGCAAAAAACACCGCAGTAGAAGGAACAGAATAAGTCCATCTCTAAATGATATTGTTTGAACAACTGAGCCATTATGTCTAATGGCTCAGTATTTCATGTATTTGCATATGCGGCAGCATTCCTACTGGGCCACGCCTACGAGCACCAAATTATGCATAAAAAATGACCACATTAAGAAAAGGCAGTGTAGAGGTGAATTTGGAGCTTAATCTGTGGGAACTTCTTACTATATAAACTAGGTTTAAAGCTCTACGAATGTTTTTTAAGACTGACAGAAAGTCACTTCTGTGTTTTTGCTACAGTTGTATGTGCTCGTATTTCTTCTGAATACACTATATTTATCTTTACCGTTTAGCTTGCATAATAGTAATTTCCCGATTATGATGATGATGATGAAATGTTGATCCTGCGTGAGAGCAGCTGCAGGAGAGCTCTGTAAATAACTAAGAGATTTAAAGTAGTGCTTGCACTGTTGTGTTCCGGTGTGGAGAGTAAGACAGCCGGTGTAATCACAGGCACAAGAGGCATTTCATCTTAGCTCTCTAGGTTGGCAACGCATCTGCAAACCCTCCGGGGTTGCGGGTGTCCATGGGCAGTGGTGATCACTTACCATCAGGTAACCCACTTGCTCGTTTGCCTTCCTCGTTGTATAAAAAAAAAAGTTACTTAGTATAATTGGACAATGACCCATTAATGGACAATAAGTCTTATTTAATGCTCAAAGGTTGACTGGCAGAGATCCCTTAAAGGGATAAGTGCGCCTTTGTACTCAAATGTTATTGTTGTAACTTGTGTTTTATCCTGTTTTTTGTACAATAAAGTGTTTACTTACTTACTTACTTAATGTAAAATAAGGGACAGTCATTTTATTTTACAACCAGTAACCAGTTCCGAGATACTTACCTACCTCACAACTCTATTTGCAATCTCATAATCGTCTTTATCAGAATGTGTGGACATGATTATTGAAAGTTCAGTTTTCTTCAAATCATACCTACATGCACTACTCCGACTCGGCGCCAGCGAACGTGCGAGTGCGTTTATGTCACCTGCGATTGAATCTCACGGTAGTTCAAATCAATTATAATGTGTAGGTATGTATGTATACTTTAAAGCAAACCGTAGGGACACAGCGCAGCCCGGAAACGGAGATGTCAGTACTTGACAACATTTGCGGGGCTTCCCGCTCGCCGCGAACAACGAACCCAGGATATTAATTACTGACGCCACTTTGAAAACCAAACTGGGCCTATTCAGCGCGTGGTCACGCCGTATCAGAGGGTCGAGCACGACTTTATGAATGCTGCGTAACGTTACGGTTAACGTATCGAGATCGAGAAACCTCATACTAAATTTTAGTTCCAAATACGCTTATGGGCGGGCGCTGTTCCGAACGTCATACAAATTCGACAACGTTTACTATTCGAATTTACGTTACGCAGCATTCGTAAAGTCGTGCTCGACCCTCAGTCTCACATATATGTAATTTCACGTTTCGTGGCTAAGACGTGATTCCAGAAAGCCTTCACAACATAATCGCAACCGATCGTTCTATTGCTCAGTAAATAGGTAATACTAATAATACTTACTAGTAAATAATAGTAATAGAGTTATTGTATTGTATTGTATTGTATTGTAAATAACACTGTTTTAAGCCGGCCAAGTGCGAGTTGGATTTGCACACGGCTCTGTACCATCGAACGCTTTAAACGAGCAAAAACGTCCGAAACAACATGTTTTGTTTTACACTTAGTTAATTGTTTACAGAATTGTTGTTTGTTTGTTATTATTTTGTTGTTGTAAAAAGTGTTGCGGCTGAAAACCAGCGCTCTTGGGGTGGCTGGTTCTCTTGGGTGGCGGCGATCGCTTACCATCAGGTGACCCGCTTGTCCGTTTGCCTATGTCTTTCAATAAAAAAATAAAACAACCTCAGCGGATCATTTAAGTTTGAACCGTACTGTAAATAGGTCATTTAGGTCGGTTTAATTTTAAAGGTGCCTAACCTAACACTACGGCATATGGGTGTAATGGTGCACCTCCGGAAGCCCTGGTCTGGTGTGGTCTGGCCTGGCCAAGTCTCTCGTCTGCGGTGCAACGTAATGGCCCATTGTTTCAGTTATGGACTCCAGGGCTGTCATCTACATTCAGAATAATGTTTTAGAAATAAATAAATAAATGTCATCGGATAATTGGCACCAATTGACCTAGTCCCAAACTAGGCGATGCCTGTACTGTGGGTAATACTAGACAACAGATAAACATACTTATATAGATAAATACATACTTATACCCGAGAACAAATATTTGCATTCAACACACAAACATCTTGCCCCGGCCGGGGATCGAACCCGGGACCTCATGCTTTACAGTCAGGGTATCTAACCACTATGCTATTCGGCCGTTAAAATATCTTCTCTCCACAGAACTATATCAAAATAATAGGAAAGAGTCTATCGATTTCTATGAGACCGAGCAGGTAACAATTTTTATCTACACACATATCATAAGTCCTCCATAATGGGTTCAGAAACCGTAGAAAATGACCAGCGTTGCAGCACGACGACGGCTCCGCCGCCAGCCCCCGCCAGCAGGTCCAGCAGTAAAGTAAAAGTCATTACGACATCGAATTCGATGTCGTAATGACTTTTCGATATTGAATTCGATGTATCGAATTTGACAACCAACGTAATTTACAATAATAGTGAAATAAAACGGATCACTTACGTATATAAGTCGAGTTCAGTCCGACATGTATAAATAATAATGTGATATTATTATTGTTTTACAAAAAAAGAACAGTTTACGAAACGTCAGCTTGGTATGTTTGTCTATGATTTAAAAAAAACAGTCAAATTCGTGACAGGTATGGGTATGATATATGCCTTCGGCTTATGAACCCATCTTAGAGTACTTATAATTATGTGTGTAGATAAAGTAATGTATGCAACTCCACATAATTAGGCCTTAAAACACTCGTGTGATCTTATCATGAAACTCAGCTTCGCCTCGTTTCATAAAAACACACTCAGTTCGTGTTCTAAGGACCCTCATTATGTAGCAGTTGCATAAACTACTATAGAGTGCCTACTTACCGATGAATGAAAATACCTCGATTAACAGCTGCAACTTTTTTTGTGGTGTTGTGGTGGCGTTTAAACTGTTAACTACTGAACAACATAGTATTTTGTCTTTAAAATTTAACGTCGCACTCTGAAAGCGGTCGATAGCGGTAGCGGACTAAAGTTTCAATAACACATGTTACTGCAAACTGACTTTTGAATGTGTCATTAAAGATATTTAGACAATTGGTCTACAATGTCTACATACAGAAAGTTTTTCATTTTGCTGCTGGCTCGTGGCCTTTAGGCTTGCAGAATGAGGCCACTATTAAATAAAAATACGGGTTACATTATGTCAACTTTACCTGGTGCTCTAAGAACCAGCAACTGCCTAAGTACTTAGTCTCATAGCAAAGTCAAACTTGGCATTGAATAAGAATAAATGATTAATTATGAAGAAATGATAACTGACAGCCCTAGGCGAGGTCGTTCCTCTGCGCAGACGCAGCGATCTGCACTCTTGAAACAAAACATTGTCGCAACCAGATCTCTGATTGGTTATCTTATTACACCGTAGATCCGATACTTAACGTTGTAATTACTTATTTTTTCAACAGAAATTATGGAAATGTAATCACTACGGCTAATGGGCGACGTTTGTATACTCTCCAATGTTTGTAGCAATATGAACCTCATAGTCATCATGGTCCTCATATTATATTGCTAACTAGCTTATAGGAACTTTTAGCACTGTCAAGAGCAATTACAACGTTAGTCATGTCTGTGAAAGCCAATACAGCATGGTAATTGCGTCACTATTTCGACACTCTTCATCGGACTGAAATGACAGTTTTTATAGGTACGACTGTGACAGCTAGCTGTTTCCGATACCCATTGTCAGCCCATACAAAAACTGTCAAAATTAACGCAATGGCGATTGCCAGCGAGTTAGACAATAAGCCTGCTGGAGCGATCAACTCGACCACAACCATAACAAGTGACCATCACAATACACTCACACACTCGCCACCTGATAAAAGCTGACAAAGATACCACTACGAGACTTGTAGTGGCCATGCTGTATGAAATACGATTAGTTACTGTCAAGGTAAAGAACAATATCCGCACAAAATTACAAAAATATGTATACTTACATCAACCTTATTGCTGTATACATATTCTGTAACTCTCAAATGTAAACATATTCTTTGATCTCTACTGTACTATCCTATCGGGTATCCTGTGGTCTATTAATCCACTCTCACGACTACTTATTACCCAGAAGAAAATGGGCTATCTGAAACTGCAGTTAAAATTACTATGTCGTACCAACATGCTTAATAATCTGAAGTCGGCTTTAGCTAAAGAAACCTCTACAAAAATGCCGCATGGCACTTGTACGGAAATAATGCCATATAGCACGAAAGCGGTAGGTCACCTCCTTATAAAGCGCCGAAACCGTCCACTTTGGGCGGCATTCCTACGAGACATTCAACCACTTTCCTTGTTTGGATTTGAATTCATTCACAGAATGAGTCAAAAGTCAGGATTAGTGAATAAAACTTGAATAAGTTAATACTACACTGCTCAAAAATGTCTGAAAATGTTTGATCCTTTCGTCCATTGTGTTTACTATTTTATTATGCTGCCCAAAAGCAACCCTTAGTTTTCACTTCTTCCGAGCTTCACTTGCATACAAACTTACAACGGTAGGTAAACATAAACAAATATGTAAAAAATAGTGAAGGCCGTATATACATTGGATTTTGTTCAGGAGCGACAAGCTTTGCAATTTGCTCAAACTCCCTCCTCTCGGAGAGAGCCCATGTGAAATAGATTCTATGCAATTCTACCTACATTGTATCCTAGAATGTACCTACCTATGTCATTCTTGATGTCGACAAAAAATTATAATGCTCTCCAACTTTCCACAGAAACAACAAAATACAAAATATATTAAATATAGTGCTTGTAGAATGCAGACGGGTTTGATATTTTATATTTTATATATTTGATATTTTATGTAAGTGTTTCCGGCTTTTTTTTTCTATTACTCAGACCACAATGTCTCATGCGTTTACCTTACCTGTTTATTCATTAACCTGTGGGGATTTACCTTTCATCGATTCCAAGAGTAAAAGTTATCGGGATATGACGTCAATGCAGATTGAAATGATAAACCTTTTACGATCACCATAAAAAGCGGTCACAATCGTGATTAAAAGATTTTTATGGTTGCGTGTAATCTTAATTCTCATTTCTTATGCCTCGCTTAATTTATTATTTCAGTTAATTAGAAACTTATTTTAAGATACATGTACGGCCATGGGAGTAATGGCTAATGTTTTGTCTCCTTGGGTAGGCAAAGACATCCGTAGATACCGGTGAATGCAATCGTTGTGGAAGTCTTTGAAGTAGATACCGGTGAATGCAATCGTTGTGGAAGTCTTTGAAGTAGATACCGGTGAATGCAATCGTTGTGGAAGTCTTTGAAGTAGATACCGGTGAATGCAATCGTTGTGGAAGTCTTTGAAGTAGATACCGGTGAATGCAATCGTTGTGGAAGTCTTTGAAGTAGATACCGGTGAATGCAATCGTTGTGGAAGTCTTTGAAGTAGATACCGGTGAATGCAATCGTTGTGGAAGTCTTTGAAGTAGATACCGGTGAATGCAATCGTTGTGGAAGTCTTTGAAGTAGATACCGGTGAATGCAATCGTTGTGGAAGTCTTTGAAGTAGATACCGGTGAATGCAATCGTTGTGGAAGTCTTTGAAGTAGATACCGGTGAATGCAATCGTTGTGGAAGTCTTTGAAGTAGATACCGGTGAATGCAATCGTTGTGGAAGTCTTTGAAGTAGATACCGGTGAATGCAATCGTTGTGGAAGTCTTTGAAGTAGATACCGGTGAATGCAATCGTTGTGGAAGTCCTTGAAGTAGATACCGGTGAATGCAATCGTTGTGGAAGTCTTTGAAGTAGATACCGGTGAATGCAATCGTTGTGGAAGTCTTTGAAGTAGATACCGGTGAATGCAATCGTTGTGGAAGTCTTTGAAGGAGATGTAATGTTGAGCAGCGGACGTTCCTGTCTTTCATCCGTCTTTCGTCTTTTGAATTCTCTTCTGCAATATGTAAACTTATAAACAATATTCCGATTTATATAAATAAATAACATTGGACCATTTGACACCAATTAACCTAATCCCAAACTAGGCAATGCCTGTACTATGGGTACTAGACAACGGATAAACATACTTATACCTATAGATAAATACGTACTTATATACATATTAAACATCCAAGACCCGAGAACAAACATTTGTATTCATCATACAAACAACTGCCCCGGCCGGGATTTGAACCCGGGACCTCAAGCTTCATAGTCAGGGTCTCTAACCACGGGTCGTAATAAAGGTAGAAAAATGGTTTATTGGCACAAAACAACATTTTAGAGTTTAAACAAAACAAATGAAAACACACAATACAGTCAGTTTGTGACAATAGGCGTCGGCATCAGCATGAGCTGCTATAACTTAACAACAAGTATATCAATGATTCTCCATAAAAAAAACCTTAGAAAAAAAACGTAAAATAATCCTCTAAAATAATGGTAAATAAATAAAATAAAATAAAATGCGTTTATTTCGGACAACAGAAACTAAAGCCTAAAGTTTAATGGCCTAGCACTAGGCAGCAGAAATATGAAGTCGGTGCGGTGCGAGCGGAATATTCTTTGAATGAAGCACCGACTTCATATTTCTGCTGCCTAGTGCTAGGCCATAAAACTTTAGGCTTTAGTTTCTGTTGTCCGAAATAAACGCATTTTATTTTATTTTATTTACTTATCTTTATTTTAGAGGATTATTTTACGTTTTTTTTCTAAGGTTTTTTTTGAAGGCGGTTTTACTTTTTTGTTAAAAGATTTTTATTTCACAATTTTACGTTGATTTAACATTTTCAGAATTATCCTCCAACTCCTAACCGTTAAGGAGTTGTACCTTCCATCATCAGCTCATCAACATAAGATGATGACTACCTGACGCAAATACTTGAATTGCCTTAGAAAATATATGAAACACATGATACGTGCCTATAAAATTTGAGGGTTGCCCTCAATTTCCCTGAGACCCCATCATCAGATCATGACTTGGTGACAGTGGGTCCCACTGTCAGGAGTATACCCTTTCGAATAATGATTTAACATTTTCAGAATTATCCTCCAACTCCTAACCGCTAAGGAGTTGTACCTTCTATCATCAGCTCATCATCATGAGATGATGACTACCAGACGCAAATACTTAAATAACCTTAGAAAATATATGAAACACATAGTGCGTGCCTGTAAAATTTGAGGGTTGCCCTCGATTTCCCTGGGATCCCATCATCAGATCATGACTTGGTGACAATGGGACCACCTCAGGAGTCCTTTCAAATAAAAAAAAATGAAAATCGGTCTACAATTGACGGAGTAATCGATGAACATACATAAAAAAAAAATACAGTGGAACGTAGAACCTCCTCCTTTTTTTGAAGTCGGTTAAAAAACAAGCTGCCAGCATACAACACTGACCTCGGGTTCCAATAGACCGATCAGCTGGTCGATATCGCGATAATTTATACGTGATATCAGATAGCTTCCGCTAATATCCCTCGTGACTCACCTCTTCCCAAACATATATATGTCAGTCACAGTTCCATGGTGTTGATTATAAATTTAATATGAGTGTGATAAAGATATTGTAATGCCATCGGAGTCATCATTATGCTTCCATGATTTGATTTTAGACGCATCAAAGAGTTTGAGTTTGAATTTCTATTTCTAGGCACGTATCCGGCACAGTTACTTTTTAACCGACTTTAAAAAAAAGAGGAGGTTCACAATTCGTCGGAACATTTTTTTAATGTTTGAAAGGCGATGATGAGTACCTACCTAGGTATAAATTTGTGAACGCTGGACGCTTCTGCCACGGTTCAAAATGGATTTATTTTCACAATATATATTATATGTATAACTACTACACTAATTAAGTTCTAGACATTTCTATCATTGAAACCGCTTGACAAAAGTACTTACACAATAACTATTGTATGTATCCATAGTGAAGTTTAAGTATCCACTCAATATATCCCCTCTTATCTATATCTGTAGTTACCTACCTGTAGTAACCGTTAACAACATAGTAGGTAATAATAACTTAACTTTTCTGAATATTTTTTCTTTGCATATACTGTGGGATATTGCAAAGAAAACTACTCTACTTTGCATTATTTCAAATAGCAGGGGCTTGAGGCTAATACAAATTCTGTTAGTCAACTATCTTAAACGAAGGTTCCAGCCCGACTGATCTGATGAACAGATCAGTCTTACTTGCCAGGACCGCGCCATGCACTTGTTGCATGGAGGCTAACACCCTACAATACCTACATAGGTATATTATGTGCGAATGTTGTAAGTTATGAGTCAATCCCATAGAAGTCGATCATACTTTTTAAATACTCACTGAAACATGAATACTCAGAAAAAAAACTAAAAATGCTAACCCCGGGAATCGAACCCGGATCCTCGACATTCCGTGCAGCGTGCTATCACCCCTACACTACGGTTAGCATAGGGAAACACATTGAATTTTTCTTTATTTCTTTATTCTTTATACAACGAGGAAGGCAAACGAGCAAGTGGGTCACCCGATGGTAAGGGTCCGCAGATGCGTTGCCAACCCAGAGAGCTAAGATGAAATGCCAAAAAATTTCGAATTAAGTATTTGAATTTTTTCCATTCAAGTACTTATTCAAATTTCAGTTCGCTTATTAGCACTTCCACGACACTGAATGTCGAGGATCCGAGTTCGATTCCCGGGGTTAGCATTTCCTGGTTTTGGTTTCGCAAGGTACATTTTATTTATCAAATGTTTATTGGCTGTCCGAAGGCAAACGCGATAGATCGCAAGTGCGCGTTATCATTCGAGGGCTGTTATCAGTGATAAACGTAATGATTGTGGAATTACCGCCGTCACCAATAGCCCACAATTATACATTCTGGACAATATTTAATATCTACCAATATGTTGGTAATGCTTTTTTTTATTACTTGTTTAAAAAAAACTTAAGAAAGAAAGAAAGTAAACATATTTATTAGAGATTAATTCGACACATACAAATACAATTAAAAAAGTAAACAATAATCAAACGGATACTGCAACGCTATACTTCACAGGGGTGCTTAAGACTTATAGGGAAATAAACGGATCACTCACGTATGTCAATCGAGTATATGTATGTATGTATGTATATCTCTTTATTGCACATAAAACAAAAAAAATACAGATAACAGAACAAAAGCAAATGTACAAAGGCGAACTATAATAGTGTATAGCCCGACATGATTCGGACTAATCCGTAGTCCTTCCTCTGGGAGCATATACGCCACGCCGGTGGCGAGACATAAACTGTGCGCCGCGGCCCAGCTCGCGCAGCTGCCCGGCGCAGCTGACGGCGGCTCACAACTACCCTCGTTTACATCGTCATTTTTATTATTGTCAAAAGTAGGGTAGCACACTACACCAATCGACAACAACGAGGGTAGTTGTAAGCCGCCGTCAGCTGCACCGAGCAGCCGCGTGAGCAAAGCCGCGGCGCGCAGTTTACGTCTCGCCACCGGCGTGGCGTGTGCTCCCAGAAGAAGGTCTACGGATTAGTGATTCTTCCCACGCTAATCGATGATTCTTTATTGAACACCACCAATTAGTGCAGTGAAATAACAAACAGACACAGGCAGGGTACTTAAGTAGTCTCAGAATTTCGGACTTGAGTCAGTTTAGAATCGGTTAGCTATGTTCGTGATCTCGATTACGATCAAGTGTCCAAAATAATGAAAGTTCCCGGTTAAAACTCTGTCTGTCAGGTCCATCAGTCCGTCAATTAGACGACCAGTTTCACGTCAACCTTAACAGATTGATCTTCCCAGCTAGATCAGAAGAGTAACAGTAGGTACCTACGTCAGTAAATTAGAGCAAAGCCTCTAAGATCTAGATAAAAGCCGAAAAAATAACGGAAATAAGTATCTGCTTATTCAAAATTCAACACTTTATTCAGTAAATAAAGATTTTAAATGCTCGATCTTTTACGATTAATTTTTAGGGTTCTGCTCTTTAAAACGGAACCCTTATAAATAAATAAAGAAATAAATAAATAAACATCATGGGACAATTGACACCAATCGACCTAGTCCCAAACTAGGCAAAGCCTGTACTATGGGTACTAGACAACGGATAAACATACTTATATGGATAAATACATACTTAAATACATATTAAACATCCAAGACCCGAAACCAAACACTCGTATTCATCATACAAACATCTGCCCCGACCGGGAATCGAACCCGGGACCTCAAGCTTCATAGTCAAGGTCTCTAACCACTAGAGTATCCGGTCGTCAAATTGCACATAAAACAAAAAAAAATACTCTTACACTTATAGGATCACAAATACTTATAGAATCACTTTGTTGTCCGTCTGTCTGTCGGTCTGTCAAGACCCTTTTATCTGGAACACGTGGAGGTAGCATGCTGAAATCAAATTAATATCAAATACTAGTCCCTTAAATCTGTGAAAAAACCAAACTTCAAAGTCAACGCAATCAAAAGATACAGTCATTGAAAAGGTTGTTTCCGTATGAAACGATTCGTTGTGCGACCAACTCACGGACGGGCTCCGCCATCTTGGGAACAGCCTTTGTACTAAACTTTAATTAAGATACCTACTGATTGCAATAAAACAAAAACTTTGAAAAAAGGGTAAGACCTCATTAAAAAAAAGTAAACGAATCCTCTAAAAGCCATGAATTTTATGGCCTAGCACAAATATGAAGTCGGTGCACTTTCAAAGAATATTCCGCTCGCACCACCGACTTCATATTTGTGCTAGGCCATAAAACTCATGGCTTTTAGAGGATTCGTTTACTTTTTTTTAATGAGGTCTTACCCTTTTTTCAAAGTTTTTGTTTTATTGCAATCAGTAGGTATCTTAATTAAAGTTTAGTACAAAGACTGTTCCCAAGATGGCGGAGCCCGTCCGTGAGTTGGTCGCACAACGAATCGTTTCATCATAACAAATTCGTCACAGACTCCAACTCAGCAGCGAGCACCTTAACTCCTTACGATAAGATCTGTTGTGCAACATAGAGATGTCCACAGCCTCGGTGACACCTAATTACCAATGATCGGGGTTTTGGATGCAATTCGCGGGATTTCGAGTCGTAATCATAGTATGGATGTGACTATAATCCCGCGATATTTTTTCAATAATAATAACGTTTATTTCAAACGTTGACCTGTAATATCGATTAATATCATGTAAAATAAAATAGATTAATTATCCTCCAACATCAATACAAATCCCGGGATCCCGGGCATATTCATTATTAGCATAACGTTTAAGGTCAATCACCCCAGATTGCACCGGGAACTCCCATTACTGTGATAAGCTCAAGAGCAAGTAATAAACACATTTAAATGCAACCATTTTGCTATTGTAATCTATATGTTGTTACTGGCACGTTGTTCTAACGAAACTTTATAAAATAATAAACAGTCTGCTGTCAACCGACCTTTCAATAACCCCTTCGGTAAGTTAAGTTGCACGTTGTGATTTATAGTATTTTTTTTACTTCGACGACTCTGGCTTGTTTTATGGACTCAATGATTAATCAATATGTAATCTAATAATATGACAAAAAAACTGTCCTTTATCAAACCACACGAAAGCCCGGAATCCCGCGGCATATCCATACTAGCATAATGATTGAGGTCATTCACCCCAAGTCGCATCCAAAACCCCGATCACTGCTAATTACACCTAATTCGGTTTTCTAATTGCGCATTGTTTTAACTAATTTGAAGCTAGGTCGGATCTGTGGGATACGGATGCTTCATTGCTGACACTTTTAAAATTTAGATGCATTCAATTGTCTAAAGCAGAATTAACGCATTCACTGCCGGCAACGCATATATGCGTTTTCCTGAATTTCACCCAGTGCTTCTGTCGCCATTTTACAGGTAATTTGAACGCACATGTGCGTTTGGGGCACCTGAAAAACTCGGGCCAAAGGGGTGGCATTAAATGATTATTACTATTATTATTACTACCACAGCTTAGAGCAGGAAAGGAATATGGAGATGTTAACGCGCGATTTCCCCTCTGCCCAAACTCTAACATTAAGCCTGTGTAAACTGCACAGGGCGTGTTGATTGTGCGCGTGTTTTTGTGTGACAGTTTTGATTTAGTGTGAGTTTATAGAAACGTAACAAATTTTGAAATGAGCGTAGACGTGAGCTGTTGCTGTACGTGTGTGTTCTTCGTCCCCCTCAAAAAGTGCCAAAAAAATTGTAGTGCATATATGCACTATAGATAAGCCGAATTCGCCTCCCGTCTGTCTGCTTTATAAAATAAATAAAAATAAATATCATGGGACAAATTGACACCAACTGACCTAGTCCCAAACTAGGCAAAGCCTGTACTATGGGTACTAGACAACGGATAAACGTACTTTTATAGATAAATACACACTTATATACATATTAAACATCCAAGACCCAAGAACAAACATTCGTATTCATCATACAAACATCTGCCCCGACCGGGATTCGAACCCGGGACCTCAAGCTTCATAGTCAGGGTCTCTAACCACTAGGCTATTCGGTTGTCAAATTTATTTTATGTACCACAGGGATTGCGAATGCACTGCCAACCTAGGAGGTAAATTGTTTGGTACGTCAGTAATGTTCTCTGCTGTCTAAACCTCCACGTCTTCACAGAGTCTACTCCGTAGAGTATATTTAAATGATTGCAACCACGAGGTAAGCGTCCTATTGATCGACACGTTACTTACGTATTAAGATTAAAAGTGCCAACTATTCGTACAGCGTTAGGCACACCAGTTCTACCTTATGTAGGTATTTTTTGTGCCATGAATTTTTGCCCGTAATTCCCCACCGGTGGCAGTGGCATAGCTAACCCGGACATGTCACTAATCGATCCCCATTTTTAGCAAGGCCGTGCTAGAGGTCACCAAATCAGGTCGCAAGGCCTGTTGTGGCCCACTGACCTTACCCGTGGGTTGTGGCCCAAGGACAGTTGTACAGTTGTCACCTGCAGACATAACACCATAAGTTGAGAGAAGTAAAGTAGGTAACTTGCGTTATAAAATCATCTATCTGGGGGCACGGCAGTGCCCCCGCCAAGTCGAGCCAAACAAAGAGGCTCGACTGTATCATCCTTTTCTCGGACCGATTCACGGCACTTTTGACCCCCCCGTAACTTCGTCGTGAGTAAAGCTAGAAGTTTGAATTTTTATTCACAAAGAGAGCATACCATGTCCATCCAGCCATACTGCCAAATACCTAATAATTATACATTATAGTTTATGAATTATCGCCAGTCAAAGTTCTTTAATTTGGAAGGTGACTGTAATTTTTGAGACTTGGCATTTTTTACATTTATGTTTTTGATGGGATATAGTAATCATAGACTACATTTAACAAAAGGAACTGCTTACTGCCTTGCAAATACCAAATGTTTAAAATGTGTCTCAAAAAATCAATGGATCAACATTAATTTTAGAAGGATCACGTACCTATTTCAAATATACTTATAAGGTTTTTTCTTCTATTTAGACATTGCAAAAACAATCCAAAGAACATTCAATAACTTCAACTCGTTTTTGTACCGAGGATAAGGATGCTTCAAGTATTGTTTATTTATTTGTACGTGGGACCCCTGCTGGGCTCATTCAATAATGAAACGAAACGTTCGACTTTATTTGCTCACGAAATCGCGGCCATAGAAAAAACCTGATTAATAGATTGATAACGAGTGAAATAATTATTTTGGACATCTCTTGTGCCACTTTAACAGAATAGTTTGTTGGTTAAGTAGATAGTTTAACAACATCCGCCTTTGAAACGATCACAGATGAGTGCACTAATCACCAAAGTTGTTGGGTACTATGCTATATGCTACATCTCTAACCGTTGGACACAGATGAAAGTCATGTCATGGCTGAGGAACATTTTTTTTCTATCTGACATTTGCAGTTGGCCTCAGACAGCCGTTAGACCGGAGAAAGAGCGAGCAGCCAGACGAGCTGCTCAGCAAGGGCCGAGGAAAAAACCGAAATGGACAGGAATTCCGAATGCCAGCAAGCTCTTTCGCCTTGCCAGAGACAAGAAGAAATATCTGAGCTGACTCCGAACCATCGTTAATTACAAAGGCACTTCAAGAAGAAAAAGCTGTCCACAATGGGTCTCCGCCTGGACTTTCACAAGTAAAGAACCAACTACAGGGTGGGAAGGGTGCGTAAAAGACGCATCGTTACTCATCATCATCATGAGCCCACGGCAGTCCACTGCTGGACACAGACCTGTAGCGCGCCACAACACTCCGTCTTCTGTCCACAACACGCCACAACAATCGTTAACTTAGCAAAATCTATATCAAAGAGTTGATTGAATTAGGCGTTACTTTGTAGAGGTCCATATTCACACAATAAATACTTACAAGCTTATTTCTGAGTTACAAAAGCGCTTAGTTGATGCAACTTGTGACCAAAGGGCTCTCAGTTTTCTCTCTCAAAGAATCAGCATCGCTATTCAGCGAGGCAACGCTGCCAGCCTTTTGGGCACTATGCCACGGGGGCCTTATTTAGATTTAATTTAGTTTTAAGTTGTAGTTTATTTAGTTTAAGCTTAGATTTAATGTCATTGTAAATTGCTTTTATTATGTAAATAAAGTTAATTCAAATAAAAAAAAAATGCTTTGTCTTTGATATATGAACAACAATTAACTTCCTCACCTGCGACCACACGTGAAAAATACACACACACTGTGCTGCTGTAGTGTTGTAGCTGGTAGCATGTTGATGTTGAAAGGTTGTTTTGGTGCTTTAAGAATGGCCTCGTAGAGTGTCGCCAGCGTACAGTGGTGATGACAGTTGGGTATGTGCTAGGGATCTCCGACAGTAGCGAACCGATTAAAAAATATTATTTCACTGAGAGATGGTCACTCCCTGTTAAACACGGTACTTAGCCTAAAAAAAGCTGTGCTCTACTGGAATAATTCGAGCGCCTAGTGTAATTGAGGACCAATAAATACGACTCGCGAACGCGTTTGCGTTAAAATGTGTAATACTATGAGAATTGCTGTCGATATGTGCAACTAGAGGCGCTGCCAATTTGCCCATAGTAATTCAAGCGAAACGCGATAGAGATGTTTCCTTGTGTCGATCAAGAAGACTTTGAATATGTACCTAGTTAAATTACACACACACACACATGCCCCAAAGTAACTGGATTATCTGTTTAATCCCCAGATTCCACTTTCAATTAAATTGACAGTTAGATCTCAAACGTTAACATGCGGAGTCACGCGATATAATCGTGGTCAAAATTGATGGTTAACATCATGGTTAACGAAGGTTTTAACTGTTACATTGTAATTTAACCCGTGTTTATTAGACAGCAATTGGCAGAGTAGCGAAAAAAATACGTTTTCACGCCTTTTGACTTTAGTGTGGTTTGAATTTATGATATTCTACATATATGACGTATTAAGCTTATTTCTAATTGACGCTACGTAGAGCTGAACCTTAAATGATGATACGGTTAACCGATTGGTTTATTTATTCATTAATTTTACCTGGTTTTTAACCCACGACGAAAAAAAGGGGTGTTATAAGTTTGACCTGTGTATCTGTCTGTGGCATCGTAGCTCCCAAACGGATCGACCGATTTCGATGCGTTTTTTTATCGAAAGCTAGTTTAATCGAGACAGTTCTTAGCTAAGTTTCGTTAAAATCGGTTCACCTGTTTATGAAATATCGAACTTTGAAATGACAATGCCAGGGGTTTTTCAACTATTCTATTATAATTGGAACAAACTTACAAATAGGGTGTACTTACGTTTTAAGACAAAGTACGAGAACGGATATCTTTTCACTCACGGTACATATCTGTAGCCAAAATCATATATGCATTTGACGTGCGCAAGACCCCATAGCGTGTGAGTCACTATAGTGTAATTTTTGTAACAATGTAAATTACTTACTTAACGACATTACCTATTTGAAAGTAAGTTTTATCTGCATCTGAATATTCGTATAGACGTTCCTTGGACAAAGCGATGCCCCATCCTTCCCACATCTCACCACTAAGGAATTCGAAGTACTTACGTATCTTTTTATCATCATTTCTATACCCAATTGAACGAACCCATTCAAATCTTTAGCCCCTTGATTTGTCGTATGGGACTTCTATGAAAACACAGCAAGGTGTTTGCGCACGCGCGGCATTGTGATGTAAATTTGCGTCACAGGCGACCGCGTGTTGTTGTTTTGTGAGCGGAACGCTCGACAACAGTTTACTGTGTAGGAGGCTGTGCAGTATTTTTTTAAATATTGAAGAACATATTTTTAATATCAGAAGCTTTTCGATGACGACGCTTTTAATTTGCATCAACATTGTACCTAACTACTTACACACGTTTTAAATTTGACACTAAGGACTCGCCAGAGCTTACTGAAGGAACCAATACCAAGCAGGAAGCGGCCTTATGTACAAAAACCTCTGCAATTGGACTGGGCACGTTTAAATACGATAGTGGATTTGAGACCCTCTCTCAAAACTAAGGTTGTACAAGATGGACCAAAATGGTGGACACACAAGTCATAGGTTAAGAATCCGACCGTTCATTATTAAAGTCTTCGGGAATTACGACAACTCTTTAAAAGTTGAATAGTATCGCTGGAAGCAACAAGGCACCTAATAGCCGCAGAATGTCGTCGACAGATAGGCTCCGTAACTCTTCGAGCTGCATTACCATTCCTCAACGTCCAGGCGAAATTGAAAGCGCTCTGGGCACTGAAATCCTTTTTAAGTGTAACAGAAAGTGTACCATCGTTAGCCGAGAGTGTAGTGATAATACCTAGGTAAATTGTCTTGTGCCATTGTCAAGATGAACTGTCATGGATTGGCCTAAGAAAGCCACTGGAAATAGAGAACGTCTTTAGGTGTGTACTTGAATCAGGCAGGCAGTTGCTAGATGATCAAAATGCAGTAGCAGTACTTAATAGGTACACTGCCATTAATATAAACAACAAGGTATGCCCTTTGGAACATTTTGAAATAGAAACGGTGTTGCCGAGCACGCCGGCGGGAGAGGCGCGGCCGGCGGCGCCCGTGCGGACGTGCTCTGCTCGCGGCTCATTATCACTGAGACTACTATGTAGTTTCGAGAAATTGGCAACAAAAACGAAGTACCGAAGGGCCCGTCCACACGCTATATAGGTATATGTCTATGTACACTGCTCAAAAACGTCTAGAGATCAATTTATGAGAGGACTCCCATACGCGTTTGATCCCTACACGTTTTTGGGCAGTGTAATCTTTATTGAACACAAGTAGTCACAACCTTTTTAATTAGCACCACCTGCTTTAATACGTTCTTACGTTTATTCCATTATGGTTGCCTGGTAGAGATCGCTCTGAAGCGATAAGGCCGCCCATTGCTACCTTGTATTTTCTTTGTGCCTTATTTCTTGT
Source organism: Clepsis dumicolana (assembly GCA_963691665.1). NCBI lineage: Eukaryota > Metazoa > Arthropoda > Insecta > Lepidoptera > Tortricidae > Clepsis > Clepsis dumicolana. The sequence goes on along the minus strand of OY829520.1, from coordinate 14,025,934 downwards.
CTTGACTGTTACGTGGTGTTCAATAAAGAGTTATTGTATTGTATTGTATTGTAATACAAAGATTGAGCTGATTTTGTCTCAGCGGTTTTTATCTGCTTCATTTAGGTACTTAATCTAAAATAATATAATTATGACTATGTACACGGGTCACTCGTTGATCTTAGACTTGCGATCAATTTGGAAAAATATCCATTGAACATTCATGCAAGGAAGTCGAAAAGGCGTACTAATTTGAAAAGAAAAACAATTGACCTGTTACCTACGCGATTACCCATTTATTTAATTTTAAAGATTAACCCCTTATTCATAAACGCTTGTCAAGCTTCTGTTAACTTAGCAATCTTTTGTCTTTATCTGTTACTTTGATATTTGCCTTTGTCAAACAAAGACAAACGATTTTGCTAAGTTAACAGAAGGTTGACAAGCGTTTATGAATAAGGGAGTAAGTAAGTCACTTCACTATACATATTCTGGGCAGGGATCGCCAAAGGCGGTTCATAAAGATCATGAGCACGCAACAGTTTCCCAGCGAAAGTCAATTACAAGCATGAACGAAATAAGAAACACATTAGTAAAACGCTGTCAAAGGTCGCAAGAGAAAATACACAATAACATACTAAATTGCATAATGGCGGTAACAATAAGTTTTAAGCAGTTAACGAGTTTACTTTCGACGTTTGTTTGTAATTCGGCAGTTATGCGTTATACAATGATCTTATGTGATTTAAAATACGTGGGAACATGATTTTAACTGTTCCGTTTGGCGAAAAACTTACTTACACAACATATTTAAGGCAAAGACCAATTTTAATAAACTGTACTTACATATAAGTTGGTATGCTTTAAACGGGATAAATTTCGCAACTCAACGATCAGTCACTTAATAAGTAGTTTTACTTACGAGTAAGTATAAGAAAAATTTAATAGACTGTGTTTGTAACGGAAAAAACACAAATAGGAAATTCGTAGAAACATTTTCAAAGACCGTTCTACCTATCTTATAAATACTAAGTACTTATTTACCTTATGTAAGTAGCCTTATTTACAATGGGAACATTGCCATTTTGTCCCGAGCGACATTTCGATGTCAACGCTCCTGTAGCCTTTAAATTGGAGCAACTATGTCATTGTCATACAGCTTTGTCCTAGATATACTACCTATCATGATTTCTTTTTCAATGTCTGAATCGAAGTGCTCGAAGAAAGGATGAGCGAACTCATAGACGTTCAATTCAACCACTAAGTAAGTATGTTATGCTTACCATCGGTGAAGATTATCTGAAACTAGACCAGCTTAACTCTTCTGGTTACTTAGTTGATGAAAGAGGGACGGTAAGTGGTTAGGTATACATGTCAGAAAGTTTTGATGACACTTACTGTGAAAACGTTCTACGATGGATCAGGTCAGGAATCAATTTGTTCGATAGTACATAATTATGCTTATTTCATTACTCACTTTTATGCAACTTTGCTCCAAAAACCTCCATTGACAAGATTACGGATTTCGCGGACAACGAAAGTGACTACGCAACAAACGGTTAAGTTTCACTTTCGAGATTCTTAATTTGAAGTCTCAAGGAGCCTGACCCTAGCATCATGTATTAACCTACCGTTGTACACTCATAAGTCATAGGCGTGGAGTAAAAACTCACGTCATGCTAGAGATTCATTAATGCGGTACACAAAAAACTATAAGTTTAGTCACGCGATGTTCATCTTTGACACGACATGTGAGGATGGTAGCAAATTATTAGAAAACCTGTCATTAACAAAGCTCGATGTTGGGCAAGCTTTGCGATTAGTTTACGAGATCATCAACGTAGCCATTGTTATATTTTTCGGTCGTTACATTAATGGAAACAAGTAAAGCAATCCATTGTCAACTTTGGCTAAAAGACTCACATTTAGACAAAAGTTTTTCTATGCTTTGGCTTCGTAACAGCCGTTACAGGAAATCCTTAGCACTATACACTGCGCGTTTGTGAGGCTGAGAAGTTTCAGCATGATCTTGCGTGGCCTAGCAAATAGCGAATGTCGTTAGTTTAGCGAGCGAGTTTCCTTTGAAGCGGGCAATAACTGACACGGATGACATATTGATCGGAAAATGTCCAACCGGGAGAACAACAAGAGAAGAAACTCGCCACGTTCTCGCTTCTCGGGTGTTCTCGGGTCTTGTCGCCATGAGTCTGAAGAACTGAATAGACCTTTAAATTCTAGGGTAAGAAATATTTCAACGCTCAAGGTTTTCTGAAGACGTTTGTTTGACTTTAAGTCTTGAAACATAGAAACCAAATTAATTGAAACGAAATACAACCTGATGGTTTAACAATTTAATTTAGGTACAGTAAGTGGCATGTTAGTTATAAATCACAGGAGAGCTTTTTTAAAATACAATAGCTTTACCTATTATGAGCTGAGTTTGACTGACGACGAAAGAAAGCACCGACCAATGAGATTGTAGGACTGGGCGAGGAAGGGGGAATGAAGAAATCTCATTGGTCATTCTTTTTCTCTTATTTATACTAAGCTTCCATGCTGTGTGACATTACGAGTAGAAATCCGATGATAGAGAAACCAAAAAGGCTTACAAAAATGTTCTAAAAAATGTTCAAGCATTTAATATTAAAAATATGACAGTGGCACAGATATAGTATCATTTAACTCTGAATTTACACTATTATGAAAACTTATGCAAGTTGCATCACATTGCGGAGCTCGGGCGACTGTTTCTAACTCGTTCGCTTGAGAGCCACGTAATGAAATGCAATTTAGGTACACAATTTTTATGACTAATGCAAATTAGCGGTTATTTCTAATCTTGCTGCAGTTCTATTGAAACATCATTCATTGGTATTTTCGGAGATTCGTAGCATGGTGAAGATTTCAGGTTATGAGGGTGTTTCACTGCGACCGCTCTTTGGAATGAGCTGTTATATTATTATCTAGTAGGAATGTTTCCAAAGCGACCGGCAGTCGCATCAGATGCAATCTGTGGAAAAAAAGAGATTGCTTATAATTATAAACTCATGCGTACCTACATGAATAGGGGTTGTCTATCTATATTTTTACAATGTACTTATTATAAATCGAAAACCAATTCGAGATAAAGCTTTTTGAATTGCTTTCGGTACTTTATTATAATTATGATGTAATTAATTTAATATACTATGCAGAATAAGCAATGGCCTTTATTTGCCCTTCACGCCATTTCACAACTATGACGTAGCGGTCCGAATTGTACTTTATTGGCGTGAATACAAGAATCCATCACTATTTAATCGCGTTTTATAATGTTACTAAATTCGATTCGGACTGGAAACTTGACAGTTGTTATTTGTCAATTGCTTGACATTGACAGTTCAGTGACAGTTTTACCATTCACCACAGGTTAAAATTGATCAAAAGCAGGTTCTCAACATAGGCATACTGACAAATCTTGCCACCGCTAACCGAATCGAACCGTGAGACGGTTTCCGCCACTCGAAGGTATGCCAGCTCTGTGGAAGAGCTAGACACAACTCTGACGTCATCAGCTCATATGAAAAGGTTCCACAGTGGGTCACGATTCAGTTGGTTCGATAGCATAATCGATATTTGACCGCCAATGTCAGATTTATAAGTTTACGATACTACTTACCATTCGCAGCCTGTTGTATTAGAACTGCAACGTCTTTGATGATGAACTTATTCAAGTCGAGTTGCGCCTGCGTCACTTTGGCACCCTCCGTCAGAAATCTGCTCAATAAGCCTGCGAACAATCCGCTACAGTTGAAAAGAATACGCAGAAACAATGATATTATAAGTAAAGATACGTCGGCTCACAAGACAATCGAAAAACATGTGCCGAACATTTTGACATTTGCGCGCAAGTTTAGACCTTAGTTGAGAGAGATTATGGCCAAAGAGGCTAAAAACTGATATTTCAATCCGATGACGAGTGTCAAAATACTTAGTTATCAAGTTACTGGATCAATCAAATCAAAAATGTCTTAAGCCGCGATGGTAGAAGATCTTCGCGTTTGAATTTCAAGTACTTTTTCCACGGCAAAACGCTTTTGCGCTAAGATTTCGAATGATAAAGTACGCCTTTCCGAGCTGGTGAAGTGAAAAATATTAATTCATAATTATAGTATTATTAATTTTTTTTTTGAAGTTTTGATTGTAAGATAGATCCAGGGATCCAGGGGGGGGGGCAGCTGCTCCCCAAAGCACCCCCCCTTTTTTATTTGAGTACAAAGGTGGACTTATCCCTTTTTGATTTCTACCAGTCTACCAAGACAGCCGGACAGGGTGACATAATAAGGGTTCCTTGTTGATTATGTGCCTAATCATAAATTCCTTAAGCATATGCGTTGACGACCTTGGTCTCACCTCTATTCGTGGTAAGCCTACCAAAAAGTCGTTTCTCGAAGTGTCGGCAGTTCTATATATATTACAACAAAGGGGCATCTGTCACGCACGGTTCAAACTCGTTCAGTTGTGTCCAATATGCTTAATATTCGTGAAATGAAGAACTTATTGTTTAAATATGTAATTCAATGCCAATATCCCCGAATGAGGTATGCGGTACTCGGGGGAAATAAAGCGGATCCCTCACGTACTATACTCAGCGGCACAATTAATCGCTAACCCTATTTCTCCTTAGCCCAGTATAGGTCGCGCGGCGAGTTAAGATCGCTTGTCAAAAATGGAAGGGGGATGCGCAGAAGTCAATTCTTAGGTCTATTTGGTTGCGCAGAGGGGTGAGGGGAGGGTGCGCGCTGGCGCCGACACGTTATTGGTACTTAGATCAAGTCGTTCTTCCCCTCCCTCACTTCGTTCACGCCTCACGTGTCTCTTGAGTACTGTTGCGCACGGATTGTTTTACTGCATTAGTAGTAAGTACGTTATGATGTCGTAGTTAGTGAAAAAAATGCCCAAATATAAAGTTTGAACATGGCAAGCCAGAAAAACGATTTACGACGTGAATTGTTATGTTAAAAAGAAAACTAATTAAATCATGGATAATTAAAATAAATAAATAAATAAAAAATAAAAAGCCATTTATTGATCCTTACTAGTAGCTAATGATATGCATATGTATATTTCATGCAATCTGTAATTCAATTTAATTATTTTCGTGTTGAAGAAAATTTTCGTTTCATTATTTTGTATTTTCATAAACTATATAATAATAACCACAATATAACAGAAAAAAAGCATGCATTAACTTATATAGGTATTTTATGTTCGTGATTTTTACTTTTATAAATTTTTTATTAAGTATGTATTATTATTATTAAGTATTATTTTTTATTCAAGGGCCCCTTTTTCAGGGTATAGGCCTCCTCCAAGCCCTTCCATTCTTCTCGGTCTTGGGCTCTGTTTATCCATTCCTTCCCCGCGGTGGATATTATATCGTCGGCCCATCTTCCTTGAGGTCTTCCACGCCGTCTTGAGCCTTGCGGGCCCTGCCAAGTCGTCACTGTACGTGTCCATCTTTGGTCCTATAATCTGGCGACGTGGCCTGCCCATTTCCACTTTATGGATTTAGAGTGTTGTAGAGCGTCAATTACTTTTGTTCTTTCTCCTGTATCAGAGTTCCGCTTCTTGCCTTTTAGTTTTATTAGCACGGTAATTAAAAGCACGTAAAAATGCTACCAAGATCCTGAATAAACATACTAGCAAAATAAGTCACAAGCAAAAACGAGTGTTATATGTTAGGTGACTAAAGGTACAAAAAAATGCGAAATAAGAAAAATATGTTTCAAAGAAATACACTCAGAACTTAACAATTTTGTGCGCAATTGCCCCCACCAGTTTCGCCGAGCGGTCTTAATCCATCGCGCGGCCTATACGGATGGTGAAATTCACGCATACCATTGAATTGCTAGAAGTGACAAAATACGTCTCGATCGCGTTTGCGTTAAAGTGTCAAATAGTATGAGAATTGTTAAACGCGAACGCGATCGAGACGTATTTCTTGGCCTGGTCGGCGATTACACTAGGCGCTCAGGTCCAATCGCGATGTTTTCCGTACTGAAAAGCTCGTGATACAATTATACTACTGTGCTAATTAAATGATTTTAATTTGAAAGTAATTTAGGTATAATTAGCTAAAACTGACCTTTATTAGCGCCGGCCGCGCACTGCAACAAAAACGTAATTGAATTAATTAATTACATATTGTATATCCTGTAAGCATTACGAAGATCACGACATTCACGCTGGTTGCATAAACAGAGTAGTAACATTATAATAATGATAAAACAAATACATACAATTTCTAACAAACGAAAACATTGAGCATTACGTCAAAACATATAATAAACAAACAGTCATACATGGCATAACTAGTATAATTAGGTACATGCAATGTTTTGAACACGTGACGTTGGTTATTAAAATTTAAAATATTGCTCTTTAGACTTTTATACTTGCACTGTCTAGCTTTCGCCCGCGTCTTCGCTCGCGTGGCAGAACTCGCTATCCCGTGGGAATTTCGGGAAATCCCGCCTTATCCCGGGCGTACATTATAAAAGGAACCTTTAGAGGTTAGGCACCTTAGGGTGCATCGGGGCAATTCCGACAGAAATTTATGCGAGTTGACTAGAGGTCTATATTTTGATTTTTTTATTCAAAGAAGTTTTGTACCTACTGCCGTTGTTGTTTTACCTCTGTTTACTTAATGAACAGACCTATCATAAATATGTAATAGAATCCAGAATATATAGTAGGGTTTTTAAAATTAAGCTCTTAAAGTACTGAGTTGTATTTTTTTGGCATTGGGAAAATTACGAATTACCTTGGGGTAATTCCGAAATTATTTAAAAATGGACTTTATTATACTTTGACTGAAGTTTCGCAGTTATTTTTTGTCCTTCTTTACCCCTCACGCAACGTATGTTTACTTTTTTCACTGGAACCGCTAATTTCATTACATACAGCTTTGTTAGTTCGGAATTACCCCAGGATGGATCAGCGGTTCTCAAGCTTTCATTATCATAATGTGCAATGTATGATGCCTAAATTATTTTCTTTGTAAAGTTTATTAAAACCGAGAGAATAACTGCATATAACGAAGCTGGTATGAGGAATAATTATGACATGATGATATGATATATTATGGAACTCAAAAATTGTTTAAGTAGGTATGTAATGAAATACAATGCGCTACTGACTTTACCATTCCATGCGCAACTACACTAGTCTCTCTTTAATTTTATTGCAATTAAGGATTCTCATATTCACATCTAAATTGTAGTGTTAATTTTTTTTACAGATTGAGAACCGCTGCTAATTACTATGAATAAGCCAAGTGGGGTTATTGCGAATTGAGTATATATCACAATAACTCCGGAGGGGTTATTCCGATTTTTCAATTACAGCTAGGACGTTGTGTTCCTCTTAGCTATTCATAAAAAACGACAATTTATCGAAAAAAGAAACAACTGTTCAATAACCCAACAAAATTCCGAGGAAAAGTTGTTGGGGTTATTACGAATCACCGAAATTGGCGTGAAAAGCACTTGTTTGGGATAAATCGACGCTATGCACGTCAGGTCGACAATAGCGTCTCGTGATGACTGTTGCGGCGAGCACAATAAAGCTGGCCTCTAGAGTAATGATGAAAATAGAAATGTATCGCTTCCGTTACTTAGATTTTTGAAGTTTCTGAATATACCCGTTTTCGGAATTACCCCGATGCACCTTATGCCAAATTTCAGCTTTCTAGGTCACACAGACATACCTCTACAGACACACACAGCGGTCAAACTTATAACATCCCTCTTTTTGCGTCTGGGCGGCTAGCACGCGCTCCATTTTGTCGCTTGTCGCTCAGGGGGGCTAGCACGCGTGTCATTTTATCGCTTGTCGCTCAGTGCGTCCTTCACTGATTCCGTCACTATGAAAGGGACGCACTGCGTGACAAGCGACAAAATGGCGCGACGTGCTACATGTGCAGTGCGTCCTTCACTGATTCCATCACTATGAAAGGGACGCACTGCGCGACAAGCGACAAAATGGCGCGCGTGCTAGACGTGCTGGCCCCTATTTCACCATCAATACATTGCAGTGCATCAACAAGCCGATTCCCGATAGCCTCCCTAAAATTTTGAAGAACCAAATGCATCTCTAAAGAACCCGCTGTAGCCTTACTCGCCCGTAATAAGTTTCAAACATTTTTTAAGTACCACACAATGCATATAAACAAAACGCGAAATTCATTCATTCTTTCACTCCAAATAGGCACGCTCTCGCACAAAATCGATTTCATTCATAATCATTGGTAATGCGGCCAAAAACATCAGAATCCTGCACTCACACATTTACAGAACTCATTTGCTAAAATTGCACACTTTCGCAAAATTCAACCTATGGAATTAGTAACTAGTTAAGCCGATGTTTAACGGGTTATTACATTTAAAATTAGACTTTGCGTGTTAATCATAAGGTTGATTTTTTCTGGGAGCATAGCGCGCGAAAGACTCCAATAAGCCAAAATTTTACAGGTTATTACATTTATTAGAATTTATGAAGTTATTCATAAGGTTGACTAGCAGAAGCTTTCTTTTAACGCAAACTTAGTTTCTTGAGAGCGACGCGTGGCGGCAGCACCGCTGCGCGAGTGCCGCTTGATGTACTTGTCGATGACTCGATGAGATGTAGTTCTTTGTTGCCATGACATGATGTACAGATATTTAAAATTACGGCGACGAAATAAACAGGAGAAATTAATGTTTGATTAGAATTTCAATTTAAATAACAATTTGACTACTTATAACTAGAAAATTATAATCAAAATGGAAACATTACGATTCAAAATTTGGAGCTTTAAATTCCCTTTTTTATCACTAGGTACTCGGCGCTCAGAAATTCGTTCCTTTTCTTGCAAATGGTTGTTTTATATAAAAAATACATATCTGTTCAGTGTTGATAAGTAAAACCAGTGAAAATCAATGTTAGTCATTGTCATTGTTTTGTGCAAGTGTGTGTTTTACCGCCGTGCGTGTCCTGTTTCGAGGTTCGTTTTAGTAACAATACCTGTGTTGCGATTGGATGATAGTGGCTAGGGAAAACAGACTTAGTTCAGCAAAAACGCACTTTTAGGGGCAGCCATGATTGGCCGCCCAGAGATGACTTTGACAGCTGTCAGAATATAGCGCGAAATGCTTTAGTTTGAGAGGTGTCTATGACTGCTGATAAATTGAAATAAGTAATATTATGCGTAGCAATTAATAATATGTGTAATCTGGTAATGTATTGATGTATGAAGTGGTGAGTGCTATTAAAAGAATGTATCCGTGAGGTTTCTTGCTGGTTCTTCCTACGGAATGGTCGTATCGAATCAGCTCAGTTGTACAATGTTGTTGACCAATTAATAAATCAAGTATACCACCCAACCGGAGTTTCAATGGATGAAGGAGGAATCGTAACATGTGTGTTTTAATTTTTAAAGATTTTAAGGCAATTGTTTTGACTTGGCAATTATTTTCAGGATAATTGATTATGATTGTCTGTTGTTAAAACTAACTGTCTGTTCAATGAAAGTATGCTTACATTTTTAAAACGAAAAGACGGGTTCTTTAAAAAAATATAAAATATATTTGTGTACTTAGCTCATTTCATTACAACGATAAGTATAGGTAATTGGTTGACCGATACCTACCTGTTATGCCGATATTTGCTTAGATTTTTTTTGTATAGGTACTTATATCCGTATTTACTTAACGGCTTTTTGAAAGGCCATTTTTATATTATGTTATTCTACACCAGTGATGTCAAATATAGCGAAGGTGGTTTACACACAGTTAACTTGAGCTGCAAACGCAGACATAGGCAGCGGTAGCGGGGCGGCGCGGCGGCGGTAACAGTTGTTGTACTTAACATTCAAACTAGTACCTACCTACCTACGATTTATTTTTGCTCCGGCTTTACCTACAAAAATTATCACGCCCACCCACTGATACATTGTCAGTTTTATATGACAATTCGAACTACATTTCTTTGACAATATAAAGCGCGCTAAAACAAAAGCTCTTCAAGTCAGCAGGCCCCTATTTCACCAACTTTACAATTGTCAGTTTTCAATGACAGTTCGGTGTCAACTGCTGACTTGAAGAGCTTTTGTTTTAGCGCGCTTCATATTGTCAAAGAAATGTACTTAGTTCGAATTGGCATATCAAACTGACAATTGTAAAGATGGTGAATAGGAGCCTGGTGTTAAAGACGTAGTACTCACCGTTGTAGAGATGAGAGTAACCAGCGTGAGAATGACCAAGAAACTCCTCATATTTAAATTCATTGTGGCACCACAACTTCTGTCTAACATCAATCGCGTAATGATGGTTGTTAGCGGCAGAGCTGTCATGAAAACTCGCCTTGAACCTACTTATTTTGTGTCCAGCACCTGAGCAAACGGACCGTATTTAAATAGTTAGGCTTATTATGTGCATAATAATAATATTCTTTTGTCTCATTGTAGGGGAAACGTCGGTTCCTTCATAAGCACTCGATTTTGAGCGTGGCTAATGCCAAACCTAGTGTTATATTTTAAGACAGCCTTAAACAGAATGCGGTTTTACGTCTTGAGTAGTCGAGACAATTCTAACTTAAAAATCAAGTACTTATTGACGTACCTACCTAACAACTTACTTAAAAACATACGAGGGCTGTTTGATAAGTACCCGTTTATGAAAAAAAAAACATTTTTTTTGTATATATGCATTTATTTTTCTACGTAGTCATCTTTTAACTCTATACATTTGTTCCACCTATACTCAAGCTTCAATAAACCATCCAAAAAGTATGATTTTGGAAAGTCATTAAAATAGGCCTCTGTGGCGGCAATGACTTCGTCATTTGATCCAAATCGCTTGCCACCGAGCCATTTTTTTAGGTTGGGAAATAAAAAGAAATCGCATGGGGCCAAATCTGGAGAATACGGGGGGTGAGACAATAGTTCGTAGCGTAACTGTGCTAATTTAGCCGTCACAACTCTGGACGAATGAGCCGGGGCGTTGTCGTGATGAAACAGTACTTTTTTCTTTTTTAAATGGGGTCGTTTGTCCTTCAACACGGCGTCAAATTCATCCAATAAATTGGCATAGTACTGCCCTGTTATTGTTTTTCTCTTTTCTAAATAGTCAATATGTATAATACCCTGCGAATCCCAAAAAACTGCCGCCATGACCTTTCCAGCCGATGGGACGGTTTTTGCTTTCTTTGGAGCAGGTTCACCCGGTAAAATCCACTGCTTCGACTGCTCTTTCATTTCCGGGGTGTAGTGGTGGACCCACGTTTCGTCCACGGTCACGAAACGACGCAGAAACTCCTTCGGGTTACGTTTGAACACGGCCAAACACTGCTCCGAAGTAGTCAGTCGGTTCCGTTTTTGCTCCTCCGTGAGTAAACGCGGCACCCACCTCGCCGATACTTTTTTCATACCCAATTTTTCTTCTAATATGTGTTGTACCTTCTCGATTGAAACGTTTACAGCATCAACGATTTCTCGAAGTTTAATTCGACGGTCGGCTAAAACGATATTTTCAATTTTCTTAACCATATCGTCTGTAGTCACCTCAACTGGCCGGCCTGGGCGATCCTCATCAAAAACGGTTGTTCTCCCCCGCTTAAACTCGTTATACCAATATCTGACGGTTGTCATAGAAGGAGCACATCCATGGTAAACCGCTTGCATTCTTACTTTTATTTCATCACATGTTTTTCCTTCCAAAAATAAGATTCTAATTACAGACCGATACTGTTCTTTCTCCATTTTAACAATTTTAAGTTCACGCCTTCACTGAATCGTTGTCAAGTGAGAAAAAAAACAAAAGAATGCCATTTTTTTTTAATTTTCCCGCCTCTGAAAAATGGCTTAAAAAGGTAGTATACTTATTTGCGGCCAGTGATATTAATATATTTAGAAAACGGGTACTTATCAAACAGCCCTCGTACAAGAAGTGAAACAATAAAATTTCTGGGCCTGGTCCATTAATTAGGAGCTATGTTACCTTTTGCGCAGTCGGATGCCGTCTTTTTAACCGACTTCAAAAAAGGAGGTGGTTCTACGTTTCACTGTAGGTAAGTATGTATGTTTTTTGTTTTGTATGTACGGCACCCGACTGCGCAAAAGTTAACATAGTTCCTATTTAAAGGAGCAGGCCTAGATTTTTTTTACCTTTCGTATGTTTTTGTCCCGAGTTTTTTGAATTTTAATAAAATAAAATTTTGGTACACTACACATTCTAAAGATATCAAGGGGCTCCCGGATTCTGGTTCCCGAACTTAGCCATATTGAAGACATCAACGGGCTGTCACGTTTTGTTTATTTGAACTTGACCAAACCTCCCGACATTTTCATCTCAAAAACGGCTGAACCGACTATTACAAAACATGTCTAAGAACCATCGCTGGAAAACCGGCTTTCAAATCGGTTCAACCGATTAAGAGCTACGGTGCCACAGACACATTATAGCGTTCAAGCTTCCTAAGTACACCCCTCTTTTTGCGTGGGGGGTTAAAAAATAAATGAAACAGAATCTTAAATTATCTATTCGAGAAAAGGTGCGGTATGTAGAGTGCCCTTGCGAATAGCTCGGCTCCTCTTGGCAAGTTGGCACTCATGGCACGGGCACTACCGTGCCCTCAGATTCAGTCACCTTGTAAAGCGGAATTTCACGTGTTCATATCAAAGTGAAATTGTGAATAATGAGTCACACATTTTTCACATAATTATAACCAACTTAGAAAAGTTGAAATCGTGAAATGAGGTTGAAGCGATTTTAATGAAATTTAGCTGAGAAACATCTCGATTAAACTAGCTTTCGATTGAAAAAAACCGCATCGAAATCGGTTAACCGAGGAGCTATGATGCCACAGACAGATACACAAATACACTGACACACAGATACACGATACACAGATACACACGTCAAACTTACAACACCCCTCTTTTTCGTCGGGGGTTAATAAAACTGGGCAAAAGTGGCGTCAGCGCTGACGTCAAACAAAATGTGGCTTAGAAGGTTTCACTTAATTCTGACGACTAATTGACTGTGAATGCTGTTTGGACAAGCTGATTGATGTCATCCATATTTCAACACGAAAGCGAAAAATGTGAATAATTTCAGGGGCGACTGAACAAAACATATACTTACTTACCTAAACAGTCAAGAACTCGAACAAAGATTATTATTATATCTGTCTGTAGATTTCACAGACTAATATAAGTTGACCACACACTGCGTACATTTTGCTTAGGAGCAGCTTAGGGCTCTGCTAACACTGGACTTCTTAAAACACTGGGGAAAAGCGTAAAAACTTTCTACGTGTGTCTGTCTAGTGCGCGAGTCCGACTCGCACTTGTCCGGTTTTTTTAATAAGGTATCTCTTTTTACATATAATTTTACGACTTTCCTCCCGCGAACACAAAATAATCTGCAATTGGTGCGTAGGCGCCGCACGTAGCTGCTCGCTTTCGCCGACGACGAATCGTTTCTTCGAACTACGATTCGCAACGATTATAAGCCGTTCACGTAACGCATCGATTGGGAGTTCGATCCGGCATTGTGTCAATACAAATAGTGCCTGTTTTGGCTAACGGTCTACGTTTGTGCAAAAGTACCTACTTAATCCTAAGTCATTCATCACCAGCCTTTTTTACGTCCCACTGCTAAGCACAGTTCACAGACGAACTTCACACACACCATTGAATTGTTTCGCAGGAGCGTGCAGGTTTCCTCACGATGTTTTCCTACACCGCTCATGGTAAATCACAAATGTAATTTCGCACATATATTTTGAAAAACCTAGAGGTGCGAGCTGGGGCTCGAACCCACGACCCTCTGCTCAAAAGGAAAAAACGGAACCCTTATAGGATCACTTTGTTGTCCGTCTGTCTGTCTGTCTGTCTGCCTGTCTGTCTGTCTGTCTGTCTGTCTGTTTGTCTGTCAAGACCCTTTTTCTCTAGAATGCGTGAATGCAGGATGCTGAAATTAATACCAAATACACAAACCTGTGAAAAAATCAACCTTCTAAGTCAACGCAATCATAAGATTCAGTCATTAAAAGGGTGGTTTCCATACAAATTGCCGTACTTTGAAAACCTAAAGAGTACGTCCAGTTGTCCTAGAAACTTTAAATTTGGTATGAAGGTAGCTCTTATAGCACAACCACTCCGAAAAGTCTCAAAATCTTAAACTTTTGTCTGTCTGTAGTTTTCGCCGACCAATATAAGTTGACCCCACACTGCGTACATTTTGCTTAGGAGCAGGGCTCAGCTAACACTGGACTCCTTAAAACACGGGAAGAGCGTTTAAATCTTTCTACGGAACCCTCGTGCGCGAGTCCGATTCGCACTTGGCCGGTTTTTTTCTGTGTACATTCGTTTCAGTGAGTTTATAAAAATATATCTAAGTGAAGTTCCTATTCCGCACTAGGCCGGCATGGGAATTATAGCCCAAGCCCTCTCAATCTGCGAGGTGGCTATGTCCAGCAGTGGGAAGTAATAGCTGGAGGTGTTGAATCCTTAAGGTAACGTTTTAAGATTGAAGAGAAACTGTTTCGTAATGTCGTTTCAAATAATTTACAACAACAACAAGTTGACATAACATTGTATGACATAAGGGGTGTCACGACACGACACGACACAGCTCGAATCACAATGCCTTCGCATTCCGTAACACCATTGCCAATTCCAAGATGGTCGGTGTTTACGTAGTCAATGTGGTTTTTTGAATCAGAGTCGTAATTGTTATGACACAATTTAGAGTGTCCATTAGTAATGTGATGCTTTTAGCAACTTTAAACCCCCCCCCCCCCCCTCGGCAAAAACTATCCATAGGTTTAACCACTAGGCTACTAAGGTACCACGGGTTTAAAGAAAACATGTTGTCAATTCCCATTTGATCCGTCAACTACTATGTCATACTCTACTATTAATATCCCATGGTGTCACAGGATTCAATTGTTTCTGTAGTTATTGCGAAGCACGTGCTCGGATAAATTTGGGCAGCTTGCTGGCTACGCCGGTGGGCTCCCACATGCCGCCGTGGGCCGGCTATACGTGCGGCCATAGAAGGGAACATAATCAACAGTGTTGCGTGCGAGTACGCATAAAGTGCCGAGGAAAGTGGAACGGTAGTGGAAGGACTCCGGGGCATGCATCATCATTATCATCACGTCAGCCGTAAGACGTACACTGCTGGACATAGGCTCTCCACTCAGACCGGTCTTGTGCATTCCGCATTCACCGTGATCCAGCGATCTTTACCAGGTCGTCGCTCCATCTTGTTGTCGGCCTACCGACAGCCCGTCTTCCGGTCCACTGACGCCATTGGAGAACCTTCTCGGCCATCAGTCCCGCGAGCAATGTGCCCCGCCCACTGCCACTTTAGTATAATAAGTAAGATAAAATCGCAAGTTTATGTATGCCAGTGTTGCCGATTGCCGTAAACCAACACGAAAATAGTCGTAACTAACAGCAAATCCATTCATTATTCTATATTGCCCGCCCTACGCCTAAAATATAGTCTCTTATTTCAACGTCTTACAAAATTCAAGAGTTTTCGCTTTCCCTATTAGTTTCCGAAAGGGAAATCTTTTGATACGGCGTAAATTGTATTAGTGATGCACGTCTGGACGCGTAGGCTGTAAGAATCAGCTTCCTGAAGTGGAAGAGCTGATTAACTACACTTTTACTAAGAAAGACTATGACAAAAATGTCGGGGCGAGCGTTGGCGACACTGCGACACTGCACGTGCAAACTAATCTGCTCAAAAATGTCTAGTTACCAAAAGCGTATGGGGTCCGCACATAATTTGATCCCTGAGCAGTGTATACTATTCGTAATTCTATTCTACGCAAACGAAGTCGCGCGCGACAGCAAATTTTCGGATAGATAATTCACGTGGACAAGATGTTTTTTTTTTATATTTGAACAGTGCTCATTCATTTAGTACCAAGGTAAGTTACATACTTCCTTTAGGGCAAAAGGTCTAGTAACCATTGCCCTGGCCTATTAAGTAATCTATTAGCAATCTTTCCTGCCGAAGTTAGCAAGAGATACTCATCTATATATAATATATATATATAAAAATATTTCCCTTGGTCACGGCATCACGCCTGAACGGCTGGACCGATTTCGCTAATTCTTTTTTTGTTCTGTTCGTTATTATCAGGAGAAGGTTCTTATGAAAGAAAAAATTAAGGAAATTGCGCGGAAAATTAGAAAATTTATTAACTTAATAAAATCAAAAATCTGCTCATTTATGGCGTCTAAGGCGGAACAAAGTTCGCCGGGTCAGCTAGTATATCATAAAAATCAAGGAGCGGAATAGTTCATAGCAGTAATCAAACTTCACGAGGGATTGAACATAAGTTTTATCGACTGCTCCAGTTGTCGATGTTATCGAATCGACTCTTCGCTTGTCATCGACTTTTAACATTCTTCTGTAACATGTATAATTTGTGCAATAAAAAAAATTACAAAAGCTTCCAAGTAGGTTTTTCCTTTTTGTTCCGATAAGCTCATTTTGTTTTATTGCCACTCATATCATTCCATATTAATCTAGTAAGTAATAGCTACTCTACCTCAAACCCGTTCTTGGTCATTTGTGTTAAATTTGAACTACTTGAATAAAACATTCGATAACTGGAAAAGTCGATAAACAATGTTCTCTCCCTATTGACATTCGATTTTTGCTATGAGTATTCCGGTCCTTGGTCATATAATTGTGTCCAGACGTTTAAATAATGTTTTTTGTAAGTGATGTTTTCTCATCTCATGCTACCGCTAACAGAATTTCAAGAAAAAGAAATCGTTTATCTTAAATATCCTTTATTTTATCAAGTGGATTGTCACTGTTTTCACAAGTACATATTTATGGATTATTCACAATTTGCTTAATTGACAAAGATGAGTAATTCTTGCGTGTCACTGCGCACATTCGTCTGATGACCCTAGAGAAGTGAATCATGTGTTGGATCAGTTGGTCCAATGTTGGAATGACCTCCTGTTATGTATTTAACTGGGGAGAGAGTAGACATTATAATTTGTATGCGAAATAGTTTCCGAATCACGTAACGCTATTTTACCCATATGTAAACAAAAGACAATATAATTGACACTGTATTTAAATAATTTTATCTACACGTATCGTAAGTCCTATATTATGCGTTCAGAAACCGTTGGAAATGACCATCATTACGACAATCAGTTTTCATCTTCAAAAACCAATACGATTTAAAAATAGGAATCAATAAAAAAAAGTCGATAAGTACGAAACGTCAGCTCGATTATGTTTGTCTAAAATTAAAAAAAAAAACAGTCAAATCCGTGACAGGTCTATTATGCCTTCGGCTTCTGAACCCATCTTAGAGTACTTATATGTACGTAGATAAAGTAATGTATGCAACTCTACATAATGAGGGTCCTTAAAACACGAGGTTTTTTATGAAACGAGGCGAAGCAGAGTTTCATTAAGTATGTAGAGTTGCATAAACTACTATAGTTTATGCCGAATCCGAACACAGATTTTAGTTAAGGTAGACTTTCAAAAAGACGAAAAACCAAGAGGACTCGTCCTTGAATGAATATACAAGGTGTCACAAAATGATGCCTAAGTACTGGAGCGAGTCTAGGTGGCGACCCTTATGAAGTTACCTATTTTCGAAAAAAAAGACAAGAAAAATCTTAACAATTCTGCTCCCATAATGAATGATGAAGTGAATGGTACATACCTACTTACGTATAGTATATACCTACATTAATTGAATGAATGCGAGAATGTTTTTATATTAAGTACAATGTTGACTTAAAAGCAATTTCTTAGTTTAAATTTATTTAAGTATCTTTTGAAGCCGAGATCTTCACGTAGAAAAGTAGCGGAACTCAAATTGAAACGTCATTGCAATGAAGATCAAAACACTCTATCATCTGCATTCACAATCATTTGGCAACTCATGACTCATTGTGCTTATTCAAAGAAGGAAAGATTGTTTACGTAAATAAAATTGAAACGCAGCTAATTTGGTGGGAAACGTCGCGCTTTCAAAAGACAATTGCTGTGCAGCCCACGAAAGGAATATTCTTTGGTAAGTTAATTAGTAAAGTCGGCCGCGGCAATCCAATGATGCGGAAAGTCTAGATGGATTCCAAATAAAGAGTATAGACTGGCCAAATAAAATGAAACTAGTGAGGTCTACAGAGGTCCCCTCGAGCTTATTTGTGAACATTTTTCGTTTTAAGGGTTCCGTACCTCAAAAGGAGAAAACGGAACCCTTATAGGATCACTTTGTTGTCCGTCTGTCTGTCTGTCTGTCAAGACCCTATTTCTTGGAACGCGTGGAGGTAGCATGCTGAAATTAATATCAAATACAAGCCTGCAGTCCCTTGAAGCTGTGAAAAAATCAAACTTTTAAGTCAACACAATCAAAAGATACAGTCATTAAAACTTAGGTTAATAAATAAATAAACAAATATCATAGGACAAATTGGCACCAATTGACCTAGTCCTAAACTAGGCAAAGCCTGAACTATGGGTACTAGACAACGGATAAACATACTTATATAGATAAATTCATACTTATATACATATTAAACATCCAAGACCCGAGAACAAATATTCGTATTCATCATACAAACATCTGCCCCGACCGGGATTCGAACCAGGGACCTCAAGCTTCATAGTCAGGGTCTCTAACTAATTAACGAACCTGCTCACAAAATTTCATGAGAATCGGTTGAGAAATGCGTAGAAGAGAACAGCTGGACATGAGTAGGTACATAGGTAGTACGAAAGCAATTTTGTCCAAACTGAAACGCGTTTTGCGCTCGCTCGCTCAATTAGGTAGATAGACATTCACGTTACCCTATCACACATCGGCACAGTCGCCAAGTTTCTTTACTGTTACTGGACAATGGCCCTATTTCACCGTCTTGACTACATTTCTTTGACAATGTGAAGCGCGTTGAAACAAAAGCTCTCCAAGTCAGCAGTTGACACCGAATTGTCATTGAAAAGTGACAATTGTAAAGTTGGACATTCGTGCTCAATAAGTTACTTTGTATGAAATTGAATAGGTAAATCAAAATAAAAGTACTATATACTATATACTAATAAAGCTACCTATCTGATTACTAGACTTCGGACGGACTTCAATAAAATTTTATCGACCTAACTAGCAGGTCTTCATACCTATCTGATTACTAAACTTCGGACGGGCTTCAATAAAAAAATGTATCTACCTAACTAGCAAGGTCTTCGATAAATTATCCAAATAATAATAATAATATCATGGGACAAATTGACGCCAATTGACCTAGTCCCAAACTAGGCAAAGCCTGGGTACTAGACAACGGATAAACATACTTATATGGATAAATACATACTTATATACATATTAAACATCCAAGACCCGAGAACAAACATTCGTATTCATCATACAAACATCTGCCCAGACCGGGTCGAACCCGGGACCTCAAGCTTCATAGTCAGGGTCGCTAACCACTAGGCCATCCGGTCGTCTAATACAGATTTCTTCTATTTTCCACTTTGCATGTAGCACACTTGCTAATAATTTGATTAGATCAGGTTCCAGGAAACAGCTGACATGCAAATGTTGTGCTTCAGGAATTGTAGGGTGACCATGCTCGAAGGAACGGAGTCAGGGACTCTGGTAAAAAAAACTTTTTTTATTTCACTTTGAATACAAACTTACAAATGGAGGAAGTAAATGGATGGAAATTAGATGTAAATGATAGTTTGGTAATTTTATCTTACTTATGTAAAGACACGTAAGTTACAGGTTTTTCTAAGCAGACCTTAGGATAGCGTTTGCGTGGAAGTTTTGTTTATACTTAATTGTGATAGGTAAGTACTTAATTTGCTTTTAAGATGGAATTACCGCGAGACTTAATCATAGTGAGATAATGAGTAAGTACTTTCATAATTCAACATCATTCATGAATGTCAGCCAAAAGACGTCCACTGCTGGACATAGGCCTCCCCCAAAGCTCTTCACTCAGACCGGAAAAATAATTCATAATAACGTATTTTATTATATTAACCTAATTTGATAGGTATTACAGTTATCTATTTTTCTAGTTTCGCAAGCCAAATGTCAAGTTTTATAGCTCTACGTTAAAAACAACAACCAGTTTTGTTGACATTTGCTGATGTTTGTCCAAACCACCTGAATGTCACTTGATCTAGTTTCGAGTGTTTACCGCAAAGATGCAAATTAATCACTAAAAATTATTTGAAACCGGTATTTCCGGTCCCCGCTGCACTCAGAGGGTCGAGCACGAGTTTTTGAATCCTGCGTAACATAATCGAGTAGTAATTATCGAGACATTTGTATGACGTTTGGAACAACGCCCGCCCGTGAGCGTATTTGGAAGTAAAATTTAATATGATTTTTCTCGATTTAGATACGATAACGTAACGTTACGCAGGGTATTTTCGGTATTTGCGATATCATTACAAAAATAACTTCAGTTACGTTAAAAAATATCTTCAAAAATACGACAAATACCGGTACCTATTTTGTGTAACGCTATCACTACTGTTGGTTATTAGTAGGTATTCATAGGTAGGTTTCATTTTTCTTTATTGATTATATTCAGATAAATTATTACATTTGCAAGTAAAGAATTGCTGCTTTATCGCTTCTCGTATATACATCTCTGTATCTGGATACAACAATCACTTTTGTTTTCTTGTCCACATAAAGAAGTCATAATGGTGCTTACACTACGCGTGCGACGATGCACTTGCGATTTTTCCACTCCCCTCCATCCGTCACGATAATTATATCATTAAACACCGTTACGGAACCCGCGCTAATAATGGGGGTCACGTACGATGCTTAGAAAAACCTGAAGCCTAGCTTAGAGTGTTTAGACTTGCCTTGAATCTTTAAGCTAACGTGACTTTTCGGTACTAAAAGCAAACTAATTTGACATTTCAACTCTTAAACCAGGAACTCTGGCCGGCTCGATCCACTGACTAAGTATGCGGAGGGACGTCATTTTTTTTTTATTTAGGAGGGAGGCAAAGAAGCAAGCAGGTCACCTGATGGTAAGCGATCACCGCCACCCATGAGAACCAGCAACCCCAAGAGAGTCCCTAGCCCGCTGCCGTCCTTTAAGGGAACAAAACACTCTGTTCTTGAAGGCCCCGATGTCGTAGTTAGTTGGGAATTCAGGACACATACAGAACAAACCAGAACACGCAAGCGTGCCTAAAAGTGATGCAACTAAAAGCAAAACCGCCTTCAAAAAAACCCTTAGAAAAAAAACGTAAAATAGTCCTAATATGAAGTCATATGAAGTCGTAGTAATATGAAGTCGGTGCTTCATTCAAAGAATATTCCGCTCGCACCGCACCGACTTCATATTTCTGCTGCTTAGTGCTAGGCCATAAAACTTTAGGCTTTAGAGGACTATTTTACGTTTTTTTTCTAAGGGTTTTTTTGAAGGCAGTTTTACTTTTTTGTTAAAAGATTTTTATTTCACAATTTTATGTTGATTTAACATTTTCAGAATTATCCACCAACTCCTAACCGTTAAGGAGTTGTACCATCAGCTCATCAACATGAGATTATGATTACCGGACGCAAATACTTGAATAGCCTTAGAAAATATATGAAACACGTAGTACGTGCATATAAAATTTGAGGGTTGCCCTCGATTTCCTTAGGATCCCATCATCAGATCATGACTTGGTGACAATGGGACCACCTCAGGAGTATACCCTATCGAATAAAAAAAGAAGTTTCAGAATCGGTCTACAATTGACGGAGTAATCGGTGTACATACATAAAAAAAAAACATACATACAGTGGAACGTAGAACCTCCTCCTTTTTTGAAGTCGGTTAAAAATGCCGCTGGGCTTATAAAAACAAAAAAATATCAAAATTTCAAGTATAAACTGGTAGCATATCTCTGCATACTGATCATGGGGAGTGTTGATGAACTGTTTGGGTTGTTACCTGCGGCTAATTCCACCACCGTACTTCGCGAAACCATCTATCCTTCCATCCTCACCATCTTGACAGTAAAGTTGGCAGTTCAATCACGAGCGCCTATTGTAATCGAGGACCAAGAAATACGTCTCGAACGCGTTTGCTAAAGTTTCAATTACTATGAGAAAAGTTTGTTGACAGAAGAGAACAACTCGATCGCGTTCGCGTTAACATTTCAATAGCTATGTGCAAATCGTCAGTGCCTCTAGTGTCGCGTGTTGGCAACGTGTTATTCTCACAGTATTAACGCGAACGCGTAAAACGTTTGTTGCTGCACGTACCTAAACCTTGGCGCCTATTAAATTGACATAGCAATGAAACACGACCGTAATCCGAAACCACAAGAAGACGCCACGTGCTGGAGATTAGGTTGTCTAATTAGCTCGTAGTTTGTGTTCAGACAGTTTACTGGCGTCCTTGGTTAGTTTAGTTAGGCATGGTCGAGGAAATTAATTCCCGACCCACCGTATTTAACCTTTTTAACTCCCGACAAAAAAGAGGGGTGTTATAAGTTTAACCTGTGTATCTGTGTATCTGTGTGTCTGTGTATCTGTGTATCTGTCTGTGGCATCATAGGTCCCAAACGGAAGGACTGATTTCGATGCGGTTTTTTTTTAATCAAAAGCACTAGCTAGCTAGCTGTGTAAGTTTTATTAAAATCGGTTCACCCGTTTTTAAAATATTGAACTTTGAAATGACAATGTCGGGGGTTTTCCAACTTATCTAAGTTGGTTAGGTTATCACAGTAAACGTCATAGAGACATCGCATTGCTTGACAAGGAAAATCGTAATGACGTTTACTCTGAAAATGTTCTATGGTGGGTCAAGAATGAATTTCCTCGACTGTACAACGTGTTGAGAGCTGTCAAGGTCACAATATTAGTCACTATCGAACTGAAAGTAACTGGACTGTATTATAGCTAATAAAAGATGGAATTCTATACGAAATAGAACACTTTGACAACCAGAGTTCACACAAAACACTGCTCTTCAGACTAAGTTGACGACAGAAACAAAACGTCATCAAAATTGTAACAAAATATCAAGAAAGGAACAAGAAGTACGTACCCTATGCGATAACTATGCTGCAGTGACAGATTGCTTCGTTGTATTTATCAGGCGTCTTATTTCAGAATTCACTGCTTTTAACCCCCGACGAGAGGGGTGTTATAAGTTTGACCTGTGAATCTGTGTATCTGTCTGTGGCATCATAGCTCCCAAACGGACTTCCAGATTTGAATGCGGTTTTTCTTTATCGAAAGCTAATTTAATCGAGATGGTTCTTAGCTAAGTATCACCCGTTTTTGAAATACTGAACTTTGAAATGATAATATCGGGGGTTTTCAACTTTTCTAAGTTGGTTAGGTTATACTTAATCAACTAAAGTAGAAACTCGTGTCTTTAGTAGGTATAGCACAACCCACAGCGCGGCTTCTATCTCGCGCGAGAACAACTGCCCGTCCTTTTCTGTCACTCAGAATGCAGCGGGACGGGGAATATAATCTCGCGCGACAAACAAAGTCGCGGCCAGTCGTGCTAGCCCTACAGAGAACTTCTACTTGCAACTTAGGAGACAGACCTGAGATGACTTCAGCTTGTCCATGCCCTACAATTTTTCTGCCAATTTTCGAGGAGGACGTGGTACTTACACAAACATGTACCTACAGCACACGTCTACGCTCATGTCAAAATTCGTTAAGCAAACAAACTCATACCAAAACAGAACTGTCACAGTGATAGTGAAATAAACGGATCACTCACGTATCAGTCACGTCAGTCGAGTCGGTAGTTTCATGTTAAAAGCAGAACTGTCACCCAAATGGCAAGAACACGCCCACAATCAACCGATCCTGCATTTTCACGATGCAGATCACGCGCTATTTCCCTTCTGTCAAAAATTAGAGATTGACCCCGCGTGTGTGAGAAATACCTGTAAGTAAGTACCGGTATATACTTTTAGTTTTAACATGAAACTACAATTCTCATACTATTTGGCACCTGTAACACAAACGCGATCGAGACTTATTTTTGACCGTTGATTACACTAGACGCTCAGAGCCTTGGCGCGCAGTGTGCGTTTCGCTGCCGCCGAATCGTGCGCTCCCACAAGGACTAACGAATTAGTCCGAAACATTTTATTTTTGTATACGACAAGGAAGGCAAACGAGCAAGTGGGTCACCTGATAGTGATCACCACTGCCCATAGACACCCGTAACCCTGGAGAGTTTGCAGATGCGTTGCCAACCTAGAGAGCTAAGACGAAATGCCTCTTGTGCCCGTAATTACACCGGCTGTCTTACTCTCCACACCGGAACACTACCAGGCCCCTTCTACCTATTTCACCATCTTAACAATTGTCAGTTTTAAATGACAATCTGTACTAGTACATTTGTTTGACAATATGAAGCGCGCTGAAACAAAAGCACTTCAAGTCAGCAGTTGACACCAAATAGTCATTGAAAACTGACAATTGTAGAGTTGGTGAAATAGGGGCCAGTGCTAAGCGGCAGGAGTAGCGAGTAAGATGGTGGTAGCGATCCGGACGGACCTTGCACAAGGCCCTACCACCCGCGAAACGTGGGGCTAAACTCGACTTATATGCGTGAGTGATCCGTTTATATCACTGTGACCTGGCTACGTTGAGTACCTATACCTACCTGCATGAAAAAACACTGAAATTAGATAATCGTTTCGCCACACTTGTCAGTTTATTTCGTCGAAGGCAAAGCGAACAAAAAACGACAAGTATACCAATCGGAGATAATTATAAGCTGTGGCAAATTAGTTATCAGCCCATTATGCCGTAGCAAATGAAAGGTCTCGGACCTAGATGAAGTTAATGAAATGTTCACAGATACGTTATTGCGGATTCAGAAATACATCATTTAAGGCGCTAGCTATATACTTCGTTTATTTTTAGCGTTAATAACCTAACCAACTTAGAAAAGTTGGAAACCCCCGATTTTAATGAAACTTAGCCAAGAACCAACTCGATTAAACTAGCTTTCGAATAAAAAAAAACTGCATCGAAATCGTTCATCCGCTTGCGAGCTACGTTGCCACAGACAGATACACAGACACACAGATATACAGGTCAAACTCATAACACCCCTCTTTTTCGTCGGGGGTTAAAAAGAAAGTATCAAGCCATCTTGACTTTTAGAAACATGTAACAACAGTAAGTAGCTAATTTAATAATACTTAACAGCAAGTAAGTAGCTACTAGCTATTCATTCATCAATTTTACTACACACAAAATTTGTATGCTTTTGTTACTTAATTGACTATTTAATAGTAAATAAAAATGAAAAAATACATGAAAAATTTAATCTTTAGAACTAAACTATAACTAGATGATTATTAACAATGATGAACTTATAACAAAAGCAAAAACACAATTAAATAACAAAGAGATTTAATTATTTAAAGTTAGGTTAGGGTTTAGGTTCTATATTTACGTAACGGTTATGTACTTACTTTTAAAAAGCGTTTCTCAATGAAAAGACACGTCAAAATTGTTACCTTCTTTTAAATGCTAA
Organism: Clepsis dumicolana; assembly: GCA_963691665.1. NCBI lineage: Eukaryota > Metazoa > Arthropoda > Insecta > Lepidoptera > Tortricidae > Clepsis > Clepsis dumicolana. The sequence goes on along the minus strand of OY829520.1, from coordinate 14,000,382 downwards.
AATAAACGACGTATAGGCTAAAGTATATACGTGCTCTTAGACATACATGCTCGTTTTAGATTTTTTTTAGTCTGTCAGCTAGCAGCAACTGCAGCAGTAGCAGTCTATTTGAGTTGAATAATATATACCCGTGACCCGCTTGCTCGTTTGTCTCCGCCGTTCAATAAAAATAAATAAAATAATAGACTGATGACAACCACTAACCAATATATAATAATGACTGGTCTATTATTTTGAAATGGTCTACATTGTGAAAATGATTTGATTGTGACTTCATGATATCACAAGGTAAGGTGTGGTTGAAACTTTTAACTTTTACAATAACTGATGTAGAAACTTCCTTGTTTGTTTAAATGTGCTTTTGAATCGAAAATTACAACATTATTATTGCGGATTTATAAGATAGCTAAGTACCTATCTTACGAAAGAAGGAAAGTTTCAAAATAGGTACATGAGTACATGACGCACAGACCTTTACGCTACTATTTAATGTTGACGCAAATGGCCTCTGGATTCTTGTGTTGGAAAGATTGCAAGCGGGAACCACAGGATCGAGGAATATATCAATTTTCAGCTTTCCTGATCGTGACATAGTAGTCTATATCGAAAAGCTATTAGCAAAAGCATATTATGGGAGCTCGTTAAATATTTTTGTCGAAACCATACATACCTAACTCCCACGCATACCTAAAGAGATTGTCGGTGTTTCAGTTAGGTGTATCATAGAAGTACATACAGCGCGTAACTTTCATAATGAACATAAATAATTAATGATAGCTTTAAGTGCTGTGAACTGTTTTAACAAAAAAAATTAACAATTAACCTTGTTAACAGAAAGTATATTTAGTTACTTACTGAGTAAAATTTTGATTGTGATTTTGATCATCCTCCTTTGCCCTGTCTATTAGTCTAACTAAACAATATCAAGAAATCATTGTCAATAAAGAAAGTGTAGTTTAGAGGTATTGTATTGCAGCTCCCCCGTCTCTCATCATCAAATGCCTAATTAACCGGGCGGGATCTAGCTCAAATCCTGGCGCCCGTCCTGCGCAGCGGCGCGTGACGCTGAGGCAACCCGCGGCGCGACAAAACCGGCGCGCGCGCCGGCCCGCGCGACACTCGACCAGGCGACATGCGCCATGCGGCCCGCTCTGCTGTTGCTGTTGCTGGCGCTCACCGTGCGCGGTGACAACGAACAATCGGGCAACCTCACCAGCGAGTTGAGAAGCCCTGACAACGAACCACCAGGAGCCATCAGGGAGTTGACAAATGACAACGGTACTAGACTCGATTTAGATGAGTTAACAGTAGTTGGAAATGGCACGGAGAATGGTAATGATACGATATCGGAGCTGGAGGACGGCGAGCACGAAGCGGTAGTAAGGAAGAAGAGGACGTTTGGTGATATCGTTTTTAGAGGATTAGCGGATGTATTGGGGTACCAAGTGGCGCGGAAGCCGCCGCAAGCGGCCTTTCCGCCGCCGCTGGCGCCCGTGCCGGGCATAGACATCCCGCTGGCCGGGCCGGCGCCCCCCGCGCCC